>CM028346.1:30723612-31197680 GCA_016618105.1 Dendrobium huoshanense | reverse complement strand
TTCTGACTTAGAACAACACTTCCATATTTCTTCTCTATGAAAAGCCCTTGAACCATCCCTCCAATAGAGGTGACAATATCTACGGCGTCGACCTTTTGCATGGTGAAACAAGATATATTCATGGGCTCTGTATCCTTAATTCCTCTTGCTAAAATTCGCCTTTTGCATGCTACAAGGAATGGTTTCAAACTAAATGATTGTTTATTC
The DNA here is from genome assembly GCA_016618105.1 of Dendrobium huoshanense. Taxonomy (NCBI): domain Eukaryota; kingdom Viridiplantae; phylum Streptophyta; class Magnoliopsida; order Asparagales; family Orchidaceae; genus Dendrobium; species Dendrobium huoshanense. Next base: position 31,197,473 of record CM028346.1, on the reverse strand, counting down.
CATGAGTTAAAAGGAAAACAATTGTGCTTTGATTCTTCTCAAATGCAATTTCATTTCATTTTTCTTAACTTCTTATATGGTTAACATTTAGGCTTCGTTTAGGATAATTTTAGACCACTAATTTTTTCCTACTTCCAAGAAATTTATATTCTAAAAATAATTTTACAAAGCAATAAAAAAGCCTTCACATGTTTTTTACTATTTCATACAATTATTGTAAAGAAAATAAATTTTTAAGTTATTGCATAAGGCAACTTTCGATTACAAATTTTTTTTAAAAACAACAAAAACCAATGGCCAAACAAAAAATATAGTTACGACCTAAAAAGTAAAGTAAGAAAAAATGTATTCCAAACAAAACCTTACGTTTCGTTTTGGAATGATTTCTTACTGTTTCTTAAAACAGCTTTTTAATACAAAAATTTTAAATTTTGTACTAAAAAACTGTTTTATGAAGTAGTAAGAAAGCTAACTCAAATGAAGCCTTAGGTTTCGTTTGGGACGACTTTTTTATTGCTTTATAAAACGGAGTTTTAGTACAAATTTTTTTATTTTTGTACTAAAATTCCGTTTTAGAAAGCAATAAAAAAGCTGTCCCAAACGAAGCCTTAATCTTTAATGTAATTTATGGCTAGGCTACCATTAGCTCTGTTATTACATGCAATTTTTCAAGCTCCTGATGAGGCTAGTTAATAAATAATGATGCATAGTTTGAATAAAATTGACTATTTTCTCATTAAATTTGCTTGGATGCCCTATGTGTTTTCCTGTATTGGAGGAAAACATGAAGATTACCTTTTAATTACATTAACCAAATACAGCTATTGAATCTTATTTACCTAAATTCAATCTGTTAACCCATTTTAGTTAAAACTTTTTAAATATAATTTATTAAATATAAAATTTAGTATATTTGATAAAAAATAAGAGGATTATATCTCTAAGTAAAAAAAAGTATATATATATATATATATATATAGATTTCGTGTGTCATCTTGAATTTGACTTGTTTAATAAATGGATTAAAAAATCTAACCCAAACATGGCCTGTTTATTAAACGGGTCAAGCTGAATCTAAATTTTTCAGAACGGGTTGACGAGTCGTGATATTTATTAACACCAGTAATTTTTTAAATCTTCTTAAAGAAATTGCTAATGAAACCTCAAACATGCACGACACATGAATAGTGGATTCAGAGGTAGATCCGTAGATTAGCAGTCGAATTCAATAAAAAATCTAAATTGGGCAATATTTTCAAAACAATATTAGAAAATATCCTGATGCTGCTTGTCGTGATTCAATTATATTATTGGGTTGGGTTTATGATGTTTGTAAAACTTTTGAACAAATAAATACATAATATTGAAATTTTAAGTTTTTCTTAAAATTGATATTTAGGATTGTGATTTTGACATAGAACTCTAAATAATAAAATGAAGACATTTATAATTATTTTAAAGATAAAAATATTAAGAATTTATTTTGTTCAATGTTATTTACAAATATTGTTATTTAAATAGTAATATTATTTATATATAAATTTTACCTATATAATATAACCTGTTTGGTTTAATATTATTTTACTTAAATTTGTGATATTATTTAAAAGAATAAATGATAATTCAAATATATTGTTTTCTTTTTTTAATCATTAAAATAGAGGTAATCAACATCCAATTTGATGTCTATTTAAATTACCTCATATTTGGCTAGCTATTAATGTTATTTAAATTACCCTCAATATGAGAGGTAATATCAAAATTAATTATCTATGGACATGTCATTAGAAAATTCACTTAATCTAGCAAAGATCTCAATGCATATTGCAATTGAGAGCTTTTGGAGTTTGACATAGATCCATCTAACTTCAATTTCAACAAATTTATAGTCTCCTTAAGAAGAACATATTGACATCAAAAGTGATCCTCAACATGAGCCAAAATTAATTACTTAAAGCGTAATTAGCAACTTTTGGGACATTGCTAGGATAATGAAATGATTTCCAAATCTTGCATATTGGTAATCAAATCGAGAGTCCCGATGAGACAAACTCAACGAGCTCAAAATTACTTAATTTTCATATTATTAAGACACTTATAGACTAAATAAATAATCTAAAAAATTAGAGAATTAATAAGGGTCATTTGATGATGTGTTTTGGAGAATTTAGCTAAATTTATCATCACTTTAAGAAAATTATAAATAGACTTCATTCTTTATATAAAGGAGAACTAAGGGCTGGAACTTGGACTTTAACTTGAAATTGATTAGAACTCTATTTTCAAGTTGCCACCACCGTGCCAAAATTGTCAGACTGTCTGTCATGACCCAACACATTGTGACCTGATACCACACAAGTCATAACATACCTAATAGTGGCAAAAATCAGAAACTGACCCCAATATCCAGTTGGAGAAGTGTTGAAAAAAACTAATATTTCAATTTATACAACACATAGCAACTACTAAAAATCTAGGGCTACAAATGAACCGAGCGTTCGACAAGCTACTCGTGGCTCGGCTCGATAAAATCTTGTTTATGTTCGTTTGTTAAGGTAAATGAACAATCTTGAACAACTTTGATAATACTCGATAGCTAAAAACAAGCTTGAACACCCTGACGTTCGGCTCGTTGATGTTCACGAACAAGATCGTTTAGAGCTGGTGAACATTGTTAGAACTGCCTTACACCAATCAGAAAATAAGTAAATATGTATTGCTACCCAATTTAGATTATTACACGTGTCTCCCTCTCCAAATGTAAAGGTTATATATATTTAGGGTTTAGCCTGTAACAGGAGGAGAGATACAAGATCAATACAAATTCTTTTTACTGTTATTTCCCATTTCTCTTCTTCTCTTTCTCTGTTCTTTCGTCTCTTCAAACATGCTCGTTAAGAAACTCGATTAAAAAGCTTGATTATGTCTTATTTAATTAAAGAAATATTTAACTATTAACTAAAAAGATATTTAACATTTATAAGTTATAACTAAGCTTGTTTATATATATTATTGTTTAACTAATAATATATTTAACATTTATAACATTTTCACAATTTTAATTAACTCCCGCCCACTGCCTCTCTCTCTCCTCCGTGGCCTACAGGAAAAAAAAATTGTATGAGAGGGTTTAGTCCCATACCGCCTGGAGTTCAAAGATTTCTCTAGATAAAAACAAATACAACTGCAGCACACTCACTGAGCAATGGGCAGCAGGCGAGCGAGACTTCCTCTCATCCTCTGTGGTATTGCATCGATCTACCCGACTTGAAATAAATAAATTTATTTTGTTAATTGTAGTCAGCTCAGCTGGCTCGTTCACGAGCTGCTCGAGAAGAGGCTCGATAAGCTCGAAAGGAACCAAGCTCGAACACGAACCGAACTGAGCTTGAACTCGAACAGCTGTCCAAGAAGCTTGACGTGCTTCGAGCCGAGCTTGAGCTCGATTCTGACCGACGAGCCCACACTCGAATAGGCCAAAGCTCAGCTCGACTCGGTTCGTTTGCAACCCTATAGATATCATATAAAGTAGAAGACTACAGAATCTCAAAAATATTTTTTAATTATAGTATAAAAATACATATATAATATGAGGTCTGCCTACAACAGCGCTTGGCAACAATAAGTACAACAAAAAAAGCAAAGTCTAGAAAAATGAAACAAGCCAAAAAAGGCATACATATAGCACATATCAAAGTTTGTTATCAAAATTACTCAGTTCGCTTCTTACCTTTTCTCTAGCCCTAAAAATAGAACCGAGAGTAGCAGAGAGCTAACATGGCTCATTAGGTTATCTTAGCCTAAAACATGAATCAATAACTCCAACTAAAAGAGCTAAAATATTGAGACAATAAATAGATACTTATACTAAATGCATTTACATAACTACTGAAAATGTAATGAGACTGACTGAAATATAAATATATATTTCATAAGAATTATCATAATGACTATGAGGGTCCAATTTCCAGTTTATACACATAAACAATAGAATCCCTTCTCGTCGTCATCGACAGAATATGTTCTCTCTGCCAACAGAATATTTTCTTAAGGAATATCAGAAAAGTCCCCATACTTCAGAGTTTCCAACACGTAACATACAATAGAATTACTTCTCTCCGCCAACATAATCCATTCTCACAACCATCTAAATACCTTTTCTTTGCAATTCAAATATTTCAAGGACATATACTGAAAATAAAGTGCATTCTATACTACTGAAGCAATAACAATATTATTGTACAGTTAAAAAAAGCTCTAACGACTGTCAAATAATTTCTCACATGGTATTCTACACTTTTCCAAAACTAAGTTTTTTCATAATTTCACCATATTACTAGGGATTGTGTATAACGTTTTGAACCTTTAACTAAACTAAAACACTATTTTTAAATGACAAAATGAAGTTTTGAATTGATAAAAATTATCGCTTTTTCAAAATCACTCGGCGAAAAATTTTAAATAAATACTCAAATAAACTAGAACAGTCGTACTGATAATATATCAAAAGTTACATGGATAAAAGTTACCAGAATTTGATAAAACTGCTTTTTTATAAAATCAAATTATAAATTCAATTGAATAATTACAAAATCTCTGAATTATTTAAAATTGTGATCGACGAAACGAAACCTACCTTGACCCAAATAACATTCCCAATTGGGTTAGCAGCTAAAAATGGCCTGAATCATTCCAAAAGTTAGTTTCTCTCACTATAAAATCCTCTCTCTCTATCTCTCTCTCTCTCACACACTAGGCAGTTATTTAAATGGAACATATTGGGTGGAATAGTGAATTTGGGTATTCTTAAGTGTACAAATTGGTCTAGCACCTGTGCACCACTATTCCAGCGTCAAGGTGCTAGTTCAAGTGCTGGGGTGCTAGAAAATATAACGTCGTACACTCTAGGGAAAAAATTCAGATTTTACAAACATGTATTCAAACCCTTGGAACTCACTCCCGACATCTGCATATCTTTTTCATGCACACAAATCATTCTCAGATATATGCAAGAGAGTTTAAATACAAAAATTCAATATGTTACATGAGTTTTAATAAGGTCAAATTGGTTTGAATAGTACTTTGATCTTGGAGGTCTTATATTGTCACTACTAATGATAATCTTCAATCCATCGTCGCCCAACCTTACTCCCCCAACTAGAGTCTGCAAATCACAATCACCCAACTACAATCGCTCAACCCTTGTCACTCTATCATATTTTCTCCACCACTATTGATTGGCTATAGTATTCCAATCATAATCTCTCGACTACAGCATCACAACTACCGTTATTTGATTAAGGTCTCATGAGCATCATCTTCTGACTATCATCTCACGAACATGGTCTCTCGACTATAGTCTCTTGTTCACTATTGTCCCTATTATGATCTCAAGATCACCATTATCTCAAGAACACCATATATATGTCATCAACTTCAACATTAACACCCACCAACTTCTTTGCTAGTCGCCACCAACAACGTCGATACACATCATCACCTATAATGCTTATGCACATTGTTGACATCAACTCTGATACTTGACATCAACAACAATATTTATATTAAACTTCTTAGTCGTTGATCTCCTCTCCTCAAAGAAAAATGACCAAACATACTGTAGTGATCACTTGTTGACAACTTCAATGCATTCCTTGAGACATTTCCAACCTCTATCATGGAATTAATTCTATGTAGTCTATGTGTGTCAATACCCACTCCAATTATGGGAAAGGGAATAATTTGTGATCGATGAAATATACCAATGAAATCATTTCAGCATGGTCAGTCCCCACGATTATTTCCCTTTTGGAGTTTCTACAAAAAAACTCTAGTATTGTTTCTTATTACTTTTCTTTTATCCAAGTGAATGCTATAAGTCATTAATCTCTCTCTCTCTCTCTCTCTCTCTCTCTCTGTCATGCCCCAAGATCTAACTTGGAAAGAATGTCGATCAATTTCTCAACAATTTACCAGAGTTATCTAAAACCTTCGATTAAACAATCTAACAAACATCTATAAAATTTAAAACATCAATATACAAGTCGATTCATATCTCCAAAACATCATGTACAACACTCAGGAACTATACGATCAATACAAGTAAGGAAATCTATCATGTCCTGAGTACAAAAGAATCCCTAATCGATCAAAAGAAGAAAACCTGAAGATCTGGATCAATTTCTATCTCCTGCTCCCAAGCCCTGACCTGAAAATATCAACCACATATAATGAGCTTTACAAAGCCCAGCAGGTCACCTAATACCTATAACTGAAATCAAAGCACGGCGATGCTATCAATATGCATGTCAGTCAATCAAGTCTATATCAGTCAATGGTCAATGAATCTATGCAATACGGAAATCCATAGTCAATAAAACCAGTCAATGCAGCGGCAGGCAAATCGATAAATCAACTCAATCGATCAAATCCAGTCTATACTATCAAGTCGATCAAATCAATCAGAAAAGCAATACGATAAATCTAATCAATTGTAGCAAGTCAAATCAATGCAGAATCAATAGTATCAATGAGTCTATGAATCTATGCCGTCCATGTCCATATCAATCTCAATGATCAATAATTAATAGTATCAATGCTCAATGATCAATAATTAATAGTATCAATGCTCAATGATCAATCAATGAAATCTATAAATCCGTACACAGTAAATCCGATCAAATCAATAAAGTAGAAATCTCGATAAAACACTAAATCCGTACGTCAATACAGTAAACATGCATTTCAATACTATAATACTGAACAAGTACAAACAACTAGCTATGTTGCTGTTGTAGAATCCATATTGCTGTTGTAGATATCCATATACATTGGTTCTATCAATAAGAGTCGTCACTCTTTTCGCCCGTTGGCATATCAATAAACTCCTTATGACTCCCATCAATATATCAATAATCAATGTTTAAAGGAAAGCCCGTCGGCCCACCATCCTGTACAGGTCTATCAATCTTCAACCAATGTTCAACCAGGTTCCACTTGTATTTCAGTATCAATAGTCAATTCAATAATCAATTCAAGAATCAATCAATAATCAATTCAATAATTCATATTAAAGCAATCTAGAACAATCATATCAATAGTCATGCACATATCAATTCAATCTATCAATTTCAGGCAAATCGGAAATCATACGAAAATCGGACAGAGTAACGATAGTCTATCAAATTTACACAGAAATCCTACAAAAAAACACAAATTCCAAATTTCTCCAAATTACAATAAAATATCCACAACATCAATACAAGACTATTATTCTCTAGAATCCAAATCAAATCAAGTCCTGATATTTTCTATTCAATTAAAATCGCGTAGAATCAATTCCGACCGGTAAAATCTTCGTAAAACATAGTCAAATCGTGTACAATAGTCATATCTATAACATACCAAAAGTTGTGCGGTGAAAGTTGTGTCAATATCAAATCAGGTCAAAAGTTCGACTACGAAAACACAAAACAGTGCACAACTCGGTCAAAACTCAATATCTCTGAAAACAGAAACAGGATTCAGAGTCCTTACCACGAGATCTTCACTTTTCCCAACAGCAGCGTCGGACGAAAAGCGCTCCGCGGCCTCCAAAACCAAGCTTTTCCTCTTTTCCCTTTCTCTTTCTCTCTCCTCAAAATATCTGATTTTATAAAAATGATTTTTCTCTCTCCTCAAAACGACTGATTTGCTTAAATCATAAAGCTGATCGGCCCGGCCGATCGCCAGATCGTCCTAGGACGATCAGACCAAATTTGATCGTCCTGGACCGTTCTAGGGCTATGCTCAGGACGAAATTTTGAACAGTACAGATCGGCCTGGACGATCTCAATATCGTCCCGGACGATCATGTTCAAAAATCTTTCCATAAATCACTCCAGAAATCAGCTGTTTTCAATGCACTGATCGTCCTGGACGATCTCAACATCGTCCTGGACGATCCTGGGAGGAAAATCCAAATCAGAGAGGAACAGTAAGGGAACGAGATCTCACAATCTCCCCACCTTAGAAAAATGTCGTCCCGACATTTTCCTACAGGTACGAAGCAAAAACAACGCAAAACAAATCGATGCAAATCCAAATCCAAATCAAAACTCGTCGAAATCCATACAAAACACACAATACAATCAATCACATGTCAATATGCAATGTTCATATGTCAATGTCAATCAGTTAGTCAAATCAATCTTACCAGTAGAACCTTCTGGTCGTTGTTGATCCTCACGATGCTGTACACTCTGTAGACTGTAGATGCGTGGCACCACAGGAGGTCGTGGTGCAACTGTCTCCCTCTGATCTCTGACAGTTCTATCATCCATCCGGTTCCCTGATCTCTCACTGTAAGCCCTCGAGCCAACAGTCCTCTGCTGTCTTGTACCCGTGCCAGAATCAGTCCTTCCACCCAGTCCTTTCTGAGGACAATCTGCTGCTCTGTGCCCTTGCTGTCCACAGTGAAAACACTGCCCCGTCAACAAGTAGCACCGACCTGCATGTCGTTTACCACAGTGAATGCACACTCCAAAACTACCAGACGATACTACCGATGCAGATCGTGATGCAGATCCCTTCAAATCATCGTACCTGCTTCTCTTCTCTCTATCTCTGTCTCTACCAGAATCATCTCGTCGTACCTCATCTCTCCTCCTTTTGGTATCATCGTACCTCGATACCGGTGTTGTCAAGTCAATCTCTATCAATCGGGCCCGCTCCACCAGCTCAGAAAACTCATGGATCCGGAAAGGTACAAGTGGGTGCCTCAGCTCTCTGTTCAATCCGTGCAAAAATCTATAACACTTCTCCTCGGCAGTAGAAATCAAATGAGCAGCGTACCTCGCAAGTGCAGTAAACTCAGCCTCGTACTGCATCACTGACTTGCGGCCTTGTTCCAATCTCATGAAAGCTTCCTGCATCTGTCGCTGAGCTGACGGTGGTACAAACCACATCCTGAACACTGCAGTGAACTCATCCCAGGTGATCTCAGCATTGGTCTTCCCCTGGAATTTCTCTCTCTACTGTCCGATCCACCATCTCTCTACCTCGCCCTCAAACAGGAACACAGCTAATGGTACCTTTCTATTCCCCGGACACTGCATGCTGTCAAAAATCTTTTCCACCCTCATGATCCAATCCTCAGCCGCCTGGGGTCCCACAGCCCCTTTGAACAACGGAGGCTTCAGCTTGTGAAACATCTGCAAGTGTCTGTCTGCCTCTTCTTCTTTGCTACCACACATCTTACTCTGCGCATCACCCATAACATGTGCAATCGCAGTAGCCAACTGCATCATACTCTCTGAAGGTACTGGAGCTGCGCTGTGTTGCTCATTCGGTACACTGGATTCTGCCGGAGGATCCATATCTTTTCACCTGCACAATTCAGAATAAATAATACACACATGCAACGATGTATGCCAATGAAGCTCTTAAAGCTACCCATTCTACCCGATTCTCAATCCAAACCTACAACTCTGGTAACAATCCATTCTTCCAATAACACTGCTCTGATACCAACTTGTCATGCCCCAAGATCTAACTTGGAAAGAATGTCGATCAATTTCTCAACAATTTACCAGAGTTATCTAAAACCTTCGATTAAACAATCTAACAAACATCTATAAAATTTAAAACATCAATATACAAGTCGATTCATATCTCCAAAACATCATGTACAACACTCAGGAACTATACGATCAATACAAGTAAAGAAATCTATCCTGTCCTGAGTACAAAAGAATCCCTAATCGATCAAAAGAACAAAACCTGAAGATCTGGATCAATTCCTATCTCCTGCTCCCAAGCCCTGACCTGAAAATATCAACCACATATAATGAGCTTTACAGAGCCCAGCAGGTCACCTAATACCTATAACTGAAATCAAAGCACGACGATGCTATCAATATGCATGTCAGTCAATCAAGTCTATATCAGTCAATGGTCAATGAATCTATGCAATACGAAAATCCATAGTCAATAAAACCAGTCAATGCAGCGGCAGGCAAATCGATAAATCAACTCAATCGATCAAATCCAGTCTATACTATCAAGTCGATCAAATCAATCAGAAAAGCAATACGATAAATCTAATCAATTGTAGCAAGTCAAATCAATGCAGAATCAATAGTATAATGAGTCTATGAATCTATGCCGTCCATGTCCATATCAATCTCAATGATCAATAATTAATAGTATCAATGCTCAATGATCAATAATTAATAGTATTAATGCTCAATGATCAATCAATGAAATCTATAAATCCGTACACAGTAAATCCGATCAAATCAATAAAGCAGAAATCTCGATAAAACACTAAATCTGTACGTCAATATAGTAAACATGCTTTTCAATACTATAATACTGAACAAGTACAAACAACTAGCTATGTTGCTGTTGTAGAATCCATATTGCTATTGTAGATATCCATATACATTGGTTCTATCAATAAGAGTCGTCACTCTTTTCGCCCGTCGGCATATCAATAAACTTCTTATGACTCCCATCAATATATCAATAATCAATGTTTAAAGGAAAGCCCGTCGGCCCACCATCCTGTACAGGTCTATCAATCTTCAACCAATGTTCAACCAGGTTCCACTTGTATTTCAGTATCAATAGTCAATTCAATAATCATTTCAAGAATCAATCAATAATCAATTCAATAATCCATATTAAAGCAATCTAGAACAATCATACCAATAGTCATGCACATATCAATTCAATCTATCAATTTCAGGCAAATCAGAAATCATACAAAAATCGGGCAGAGTAACGGTAGTCTATCAAATTTACACAGAAATCCTACAAAAAAGCACAAATTCCAAATTTTTTCAAATTACAATAAAATAACATCAATACAAGACTATTATTCTATAGAATCCAAATCAAATCAAGTCCTGATATTTTCTATTCAATTAAAATCGCGTAGAATCAATTCTGACCGGTAAAATCTTCGTAAAACATAGTCAAATCGTGTACAATAGTCATATCTATAACATACCAAAAGTTGTGCGGTGAAAGTTGTGTCAATATCAAATCAGGTCAAAAGTTCGACTACGAAAACACAAAACAGTGCACAACTCGGTCAAAACTCAATATCTCTGAAAACAGAAACAGGATTCGGAGTCCTTACCACGAGATCTTCACTTTTCCCAACAGCAGCGTCGGACGAAAAGCGCTCCGCGGCCTCCAAAACCAAGCTTTTCCTCTTTTCCCTTTCTCTTTCTCTCTCCTCAAAATATCTGATTTTATAAAAATGATTTTTCTCTCTCCTCAAAAAGACTGATTTGCTTAAATCATAAAGCTGATCGGCCCGGTCGATCGCCAGATCGTCCCAGGACGATCAGACCAAATTTGATCGTCCTGGACCGTTCCAGGGCTATGCTCAGGACGAAATTTTGAACAGTACATATCGGCCTGGACGATCTCAATATCGTCCCGGACGATCCTGTTCAAAAATCTTTCCAGAAAGCACTCCAGAAATCAGCTGTTTTCAATGCACTGATCGTCCTGGACGATCTCAACATCGTCCTGGACGATCCTGGGAGGAAAATCCAAATCAGAGAGGAACAGTAAGGGAACGAGATCTCACACACACACTCTCTCTCTCTCTCATTACTTTTCTTATATCATAATTAATATAATATTATTACATTAAAAACTCTAGTATTGATCTCCTCTAGTATTGTTTCTTATTACTTTTCTTTTATCATAATTAATATAATTTTATTACATTAAAAAATATAGGGTATTTACATACATAAAAATGAATTTTAATATATTTACATATCTAACACCTTAAGTTTTATATTTACTAATATAACATTCTAGTGCTCAAATTATATCAAAATAAATATGCAAAAAATGTGTATGTTACTTCAGATAAGTTAATATTAAGAGCAGGGGCGGAACTGTTAGGTATTAAGGGGGGGCAATTGCCCCCCCTTAAATTTTTTTTTTTTTAATTATAGATGGGCAATTTGGTAACTTAACCCCTCTAAAAAGTTTATTTTGCTGGTTTCCCCCCTTTGCCCTAACCAGCCGAAGTAACAACAGCGAACTAAATTTGCATTTCGCGCAAGACGGCAACTCCTGCGGGCTGCGACTTGGCGAGACTCGAGAGGGAACTAGGAAGGCTTCGCAGCTTATTCACGCAAGACGTCGAGACCGCGAGAGCAGGCCTGCGCGAGAGGGAAGGGTCCGTTCGTGATTTGCGACTGCATTTGGCATCGGGAGATCTAGCATCTAGGTAAGTTGAGAAGCGATTTTTGATCTTCTTTGCTTAGGAATAGATAATGGCTGCTGTTATTTTTCTTTTCTCCCTCTTAATGACAAAGAATATACTTCTTCTTCTTCCCTTGAGGATTTGATTAGCTTTTCTTGCATCTAACAATTTAATTTAGATTTTCTTGATAAATAGTTGACAGATTTTTGTATTTTTATTTATCTATCTGTTTTTCTTTCTTATTGCAATTATCTTCAAGATTTCAGTAATTAATTAGGGCCTTTAAGCCAAAGAATATACTTCTTCTGAATCCATATTTTTTTTTAAGTTTAGATGAATACAGTTTACTTAATTACTTGTGTTTGGGTAATTAATCATTTTGACTTCAGTAATTTGATTTCAGTAATTAATCATGGCAAACCACATGTTCTAAACTATAGAAGTTTAACTTTTAAGCATTTTGACTTCAAGATAATCTGTATACAGTTTACTTAATTTCAAAAAAATGTGTTTGGGTAATTGGGTTGAAAGGAAGAGATTTGCATGACTGAAAATAAACAAACATCAAAATTAGGGATTTGAATTCATAAAGAAAAATGGGGAGCTAAAATTTTAGACAAATCTTATGTAATTGAAATATAAGTAAGTTGTAACTTAGATTTGGGATGGAGCTAAAATTTTACTAGCATTTCATTGTTTGTTATGCATAAGATTTGTCTAAAATTTTACTAGCATTTCATTGTTTGTTATGCATAAGATTTGAATTATGTCCTCTTTTTTTTATATTAGTCTATTATACTAAGAAAATTTTGCCCCCCCTAAGATGAAAGGCTGGTTCCGCCCCTGATTAAGAGCTTGTTAATGTAATATATATACTAGAGAGTTGTATAAATAAATATAAAAATTTAGATATTAGATATGCAAATACATAAAATTTTAATGAAATGTATGTAAATCCACCTAAAGTATTTAATCAAATAAATCTTTATCTCTATATATATAAGGCTAAGAACAGCCTTATTAAAATCAAAGCATAATTAGATTTGTATACAAATACATAACTGAAATTAATATCATCATTTTAAAAGGAACTTTTGAGTTATACGTGACATAATTCCCAAAAAATTGAAAAATTATGCTTACTCTTTCAAATTTTGGAAAAATAGCTTGAAAGTTTTATTTGAACTAAAAGACTCCCATAATTTGAAGAGAAACAAGGAAATTATATAAATGAATTTTTGAACAAGAAGTTGATCAGCTACTCCTATTCTCAACACCTTCTTCTTCTTCAACAATTCTCATTTGAGAGTAAAAATTTTAAAATAAAGTTTCAATGCAACTTTTTTATATGTCACTCGCTAGCTTGCAATTATAGTTGAAGGCTAGTAATATTTTACATTTGACCAAGTTTTAGCCTCTGACATTTCTATACGCATGCACTCTGAACTCTAAGCCTATAATGAAATTAGACATGAGATTATAAGCCTCAAATATTATTTGATTTTTTTTTTTTGATCTAAACATGTTTAGCTTATGATCAAATATTCTTCAAAGCTTGTTTATATTTTAGCAACAAGATCGAACAATAACCGAAGAAGTTTCAATCATGATTTGAGATGATTCAATCTATGCTCGAAAAAGTTTGGACTAATGCCATAAAGTTAGTAAAAAAACATGTATCAAGGTTGATCATGTTTTTATCAATGTTTGATGAAACTTCATATAAATGTCTCTTTTGGGATTGGGTAATTTGAGTTTTCTTATGCATCCAACTATATGATCGATCACATATTGAGCTAAGGGTGTGATGGAAAAATGATTAAACAATTTCAGTCATTTAAGACCAATGTCATTATTATGTTGAATATGAGAGCCAATCGCATAACATTTGAATATACCTGTACACAGGCATTACACGTTGGGGAAGTAAAACATGCAATGAAGACAAAAAAGAAAGAAAAATGCAACGAAAAAAAAAAAAACACTAAAATTTAATATGAAAAAACTAAGAACCAGGACTAAGCCACGCCACACCAAGAAGTTTACTATACAAATTTGAGAGAAATAGTATAGATCTCTCTTCTCTCTCACTCTCTCCTTGTCTTTCTTCACTCTAGAACTGTTCTTTGATCACTAGAGAAGACAAAAAGAAACTCACTAAAACTACCAAGGGATGCAACCCTTAAAAAATGAGAAAGAAAACTACCCAAGCTGCCTCGAAGCATCGCCACGCCAGGTTTGGACCGCTACAACGCTCAAGTATGTATCTCATGTATGTCTGATAGCGCCGCAATGTTCCCTGGTAGCATTACATCACCTAGATTTGGAGCGACATAGCACTCCGTTCTATGTCCATCTCTAAGCAAACTATATAGTGCCAACAATGTTGTACAGTGTTTTTATCACTATTTGATGAAACTTCAAATAAATGTCATAACATTAGTAAAAAAATGTCTATCAAGATTGATCATGTTTTTATCAATGTTTGATGAAACTTCAAATAAATGTCTCTTTTGGGATTGACTAATTTGAGTTTTCTTGGGCATCCAACTATATGACCGATCACATATAGAGCTAAGGGTGTGATGGAAAAATGGTTAAACAATTTCTGTCATTTGAGGCCAATGACATTATTATGTTAAATATGAGAGGCAATCACATAGCATTTTAATATACCTGTAGATAGGAAAAACATGTTGGGGAAGTAAAACACGCAATGAACACAAACAAGAAAGAAAAATACAATAGAAAAGAAAGAACACTATGATTAAATGTGAAAAAACTAGAAACCGGAAAAATAAACACTAAGCCACACCACACCAAGAAATTCACTATTAAAAATTGGGAGAAATAGTACATGTCTATCTTCTCTCTCACTTTCACCTTGTCTTTCTTCACTCTAGAACTGTTAATTAATCACTAGAACAAACAAAGAGAAACTCACTAAAACTACCAAGGGATGCAACCCTTAAAAAATGAGAAGGAAAACTACCCAAGCTGCCCCGCAGCGCTGTGACTTCAGGTTTGGACCACTACAACGCTCAACTCTCTATCTCAAGTTTGTTTGATAGCACTGCAATGTTCCCTGGCAGCATCACAACACCTGGGTTTGGAGCACCATATCACTCCGCTATCTGTCTATCTCTAAGCAAACTATATAGTGCCGACAATATTGTACAATTGTATGGAAAAAATAATGATATGTCATTGTAAATTATCTTGATCAGGCAAAAATCTATATTCATATTTGAATTTAAAAAACCTCTTAAATTAAAGTTAGGACTATCTAAACTCTGATTTTAGCAAATATATACTTAAACTAAATATCTTGATGATATAATCCTATGAAACCAAAAGTGATCTAATTCGAGTTCGATTGAGCTTGAATCAAGCACTTGAAGTGTAATTAGAAACTTCATAACATTAATTGGTTACTCAAATGATTTCTAAATCTTGCATACTTAATTAAATTGAGTGTCTAGATAAGACAAATCCGACGAGTTTAATATACTTAATTCCAACAACTTTACGATGCTTAAATGCTGAACGCTCAATAATCAAAGTAATCAATATGGGCCGTCCAATAGAGAATTTTGAATTTTCTCTATATTTATGGGGCATGCCCTTCTTAAAAGTATATAAATGGACATCGTCCTTCTGCATGAAGATGAACCTTGGTTAGAGATTTAAAAGTGCTCAAATTTTTGAAGAATCTCAAAGCTCTACTAGAGCATCATTGTTATGGGACCTTCGTTGCTCGATTGCCACCACCAAAACTTCGCCACTTGGCTACTACCGTCAGATCTTAGTGTTCTTTCTTTTCTGTAGTATAGAATGCACGAATGCTCAATAACAAGTTTGAATTTTATTCAAACAATGAATAAACTTTATGCAAATATTCTATTATTTTTTTTAACATTTTATTCGAATTAAGTTTGAACTTTGATTGAATACTTTTTTGAATAAGAATAATTAATATTCAATTAGGGTTTAAATAATATTTTAGCTCCGTTTGGGGTGACTGCAATTTTTATAAAGATAGTTATAAATTGTTGTGGAAAAAGAAATTTTTTTCAGTTGCTAGAGAAAATAACTTCACAGCACAAAAATATATTTTTAAAAGCAGCAAAAAAAAAAAAAAAAAGGATTACCGACTGAAAAATCTTGTAAACTCAAATTTCTGCTTTAAAACTGTGGAGATGAAATATCCTTTAAATTTTTTCTACCGACCAGATGTCTTCTAGGCTCATCGCCTGCATTTCCTCTTCCTATCGCGTTCTCTTATCTCTATATAGAATGCAACTGAATTCTTGCAGAGCTCTCAATCACATCCACCACCTCCTTAATGGCGGAGATCCCCTTTGCCCGCATCAACCCTCCCTCCTTCAAGCTCCCGTCGCAGCCATCATCTGCACAAAGCCGCCGTTTCACTTCCTGCTTGTCGCCTGAGGGACGGAGAAGAGCTTCCCAAACCATCTCCACCACGGACAGACCTGCTGCTCCGCCGCGCGTTGATATCTTATCCACCTCCGGTACTGCAGCCCCCTTCCCTTTACTTATTGAGCTATGGATCGTGCTTCGCTGTGCGTCTTCTTTTTGTTTGTGTTATTGACTGGGCTGGCTTTGGTGGCTTCGGTAGAATACTCTGATGGAAGCGTGGTCTTCCGGTTTGGAGATGCCGCGAAGGTTACAGGGAGGGCTTTGGTGGAGGAGATGGAGCCGAGTAGGTTTCCTAACGGTGGAATGTCAGTACAAATGGAAGAAAGTTCTGGACTTGAAAGGAGGGTATCTGAATCTTGCCCTGAGTTTGATGAGGGGGGCAGCAGTGGCGATGAATTCAGGACAAGTTCTGTAGGTTTTTTTTTTTTTTTTTTTATTTTTTATTTTTTTATTTTTTTTTTTTTTTTTTTTTGGGGAAATTTGGGGACACAGCCCATCTATTAATAAAAACTATTACAAGAAAAAAAGAATGCTAATCCCAGAAAATAAAGAGGGAAAAGCCAAAGCAAAATACAATAACTGAGAAAGGAAAAAAACCTATACCACCAACCAATAATCCAATAAACCAACAAAATGTGGTATACAAAATTGATCAGGACTCAGGCATTAGCTGCAGCGACAAAATCGAGGGACTCGGTCATCACGTTGGTCTGAAAGTTACCCCTGGTTGCCAAAAAGACCCTCCAAGGGGTAGAGCTGCAGCGGTCATCATCGTCCTGCAAAATTGTCTGAAATAACCAAAAACCTTTGTGACAAGAACAGCAAGAGGCCAGCCCAGCAGCCCGCCAAAAGAAAGTGCTCAACCTGTTCCAAACACAGAAGCAGTAACCCAAAAAACTGAAGTAGATCCCAGCAATAACACCAGCCTTAAGCCCAGCAAAATGGACAAACCGAATACACCAGTTATCACAAAAAAGGAAGAAAATTAGTGCCATTTTTCCATCTCCCCAACTTAGCCTGAACAGCAAATTTGATCTTTCTAACCACAGTGGTGTGACAGTCAATGGTATTACCAAAAATTCTGTCATTGCGAGATCTCCAAATATAGTAAATAGCAGTATTTACTAACAGACAGTAGAAATTCAGAAAATGAGACGAATCCGCAATGTCATCCAGAAATTGAAACAGTTGATGAATGTTCGGCCGAAGGAGAAGAGTATGAGCTTGAGGAATTAAAGCACAAAGAATCTTAAAAGAGAAATTGCATTCAAAAAACAGATGAGTGTGCGATTCATTTCTCATCAAGCAGAAGGTGCAAAGAGGATTAACATTAATACCTCTTCTCAATAAATTATCAGCCGTTTTTAGCCCATTCTTAACTGCCAGCCAGCCAAAAGCAGAAAATCTGATAGCAGCATGTTTATGCCAAACAAAACGGTTCCAGTCCATAACCGGATAGGGCAAATAGAATTGTTTCCTAAAATTTTTATTGGAAACCTTCCCAGAATTCAGCCAAAGGCAACTAGTTTCAGCAACAGCAATAGGAACAGAGCTAATAATATTCAGTAAAGCATGAGGCCAACAGTTAGGCAAATTCCAACAACTATTAGAAATAATGGTGGAAACAGAATTTCTGTTAGAATTGTTCAACCAGTTCCCAACAATGTTTGCAACGTCCAACTCAGCAATGGACTTACCATGGCACCAGGGATCCCAAACTAGGGAATGTTGACTATCAGGCTGAATCCTAAAATTCAGACAATGTTTAATACGAGCAGCAGTAGCAGTAATGCTATTCCAGATTTGAGAACAACCTTTGTTGTGAGGGAACCAAAGAGAAGTGTACAGGTTACGCCAACAAGAAAAAAGCAGGTTACTTCCATTAATGAATCTCCAGATTAAAGAGCAGGAGAAAGTAAAATTTAACTCATCGAAAGAAGGAAGTCCAAGCCCACCATTAATTTTCGCAATGCAGGTATCTTTCCAGGCAATCAGACGAAGCTTTTTAGCAGTGATGTCTCTAGAGTAAAGAAACCGAGAACATATTCTATCCAAAGCTTTGTAGCATTTTTTTGGTAAAATCGAGCCTCTAATCCAATAGGCTATAGTATTAAAAATGGTGTATCTCAAAAAATGGATGCGACCCCCAAAGGATAGAGCCTTAGCCTTCCAACCATCTAAGGCATTAGAAATTTTTAAAATGAGGGGTTGGAAATCAGCAAAAGTAAGCTTCTTGTGGTGAATAGGAAGGCCTAAGTATTTGAAAGGCCTAGAAGTTTGCTGAATGTTCAATAGGTCACAGATATCCTCACTTTGATCGCAATTTTTTGAGAAAAGGATAATGCTTTTGACAGGGTTAATAACCAAACCAGTAGAGTTGCTAAAACGCATCAGAATGTTTTTTAGACAAGAGGCCTCCTGTACTTTAGCTTTGGAAAAAACCAGAAGATCATCAGCATATAATAAGTGATGAATGGCATAGTTACCCATCATAAAACCGTGAAAATTCTTATTGAAAACAGCTTCCTCAAAGATGCAAGAAAGAGCATCCATAGCCAGAGTGAACAAATAAGGTGAAAGGGGACATCCCTGCCTTAAACCCGTGGATGAACTGAAAAACCCTTCAAGAGACCCATTGATGGCAACAGAGAAATGGATGTCAGAAATACAAGATTTAATCCAAGAGATAAAAACTGCAGGAAAACCTTTAACGTGGAGGCGTTGAAGAATAAAATCCCGAGAAATAGAATCGAAAGCCTTATGAATGTCAAATTTAGCACAAAAGTATTTATCTCTGGAAGAGTTGAATTTGCCTAAAATCTCCGAAGCCAAAATAATATTGTCAGTAATAATTCTGTGCTGGATGAATCCAGCCTGAGCAGGGTGAATAATATGAGGCATAACAGTCTTCATCCGATTAGCCAACAATTTAGCAATAATTTTGTAGAATGAGTTGCACAAAGAAATGGGTCTAAAATCGTGAATAGAAGTAGCATGCTGATGTTTGGGGATTAGAGCAATAACAGTGTTCTTAGCTTGCCTGGGGAGAAAGGAAGTAACAAAAAAGGATTGGATAGCTTTACAGATGTAATTGCCAATAGAATTCCAAGTAGCCTTATAGAATTCAAAAGAGAAACCATCGGGCCCAGGAGTAGCATCTGTAGGAGAAGAAAAAATAACATGTTTGATCTCATCCATAGTGATAGGAGCAGTAAGACCGTGAAGAAGCTCAGGCGGGATGGTGTTGCCAGAAGGGAGACTATCATCCCCCAAAGGATTAGCAGCATTAAACAACTGCTTGAAGTGATTAACAAAAGCCATAGCAATATCATCATTGGTGTTAAGCAACACACCATTCACAAAAATACCTCTTATCTGATTAGCATTGCCCCTGCAATTAATATTAGCATATAAAAACTTCAGGTCATCCTCCCCATCTTTAAGCCATTTGGCTTTACTTCTCTGAGAGATCCATCCAACCCATCTTGCTTTATTCTCAGCAAGATCCAGATTAATAGACAAGAGTTTAGCATTTAAATCAGAATTCAAAGGATCCTGCTGTAAGTAAATGAGAGTGTCTGTTTGAGCCTTAGCAAGAGTTTCCATCCTATCTTTGAGAAAGTTAGAGGAAACCCAGTTCCTCTGTTTAATATGGCATTTGAGCTCCCTAAGCTTGTGGTAGAGATCACATATAGGGCTACCAGTAGGAGAGGAGGAGAAAATGTCAAGCACAGAGTTCCAAAAAGCCGGCAAAGAACACCAGTAATTTTTAAACAAAAACCGATGTTTTTTGGTGGAAGGATGGTCCAGGTTAAGAATAATCGGACAGTGGTCAGAGACATCAGGTTCACTAACAATATAGTAGGAGTTAGGAAAACTAGAAAGCCAAACATCATTAATGAACGTTCTATCAAGCTTGATATGTATCGGGTTATCCAATCTATGGTTACTCCAAGTATAGAAATGTCCAACAGAAGATAATTCTGAAACAGCAGCATTAAATACAAAGTTATTAAGCTCACCCAATTTACTGTGCGGTAAAGGAAGCCCTCCAACTTTATCAAAAGGAGAGAGGCAACAGTTGAAGTCACCTAAAATAGCACAAGGCAGAGTTTCATTGGCCACCAGAGGACCAACCGTAGCCCAGAGCATTTGTCTTTCAGAAATGGAATTAGAGGCGTAAATAACCGAAATACAGCAGATATCCAAATTCTCAGCTTGGATAATACCATGAATTACTTGACTTGAAGTATACAGAGGTTTAAAATGAACCTTATCCGCATTCCATTTCACCCAGATACGACCAGGAGAGGAAAAAGAAAAGTTGTTGAAAGAGCCCTCAACAGGGAAAACACGATGGGTGTTAGAAAACCAGTCGTCTAACACAGCATTCCCAGAAATTTTAGCTTCCAAGATAAACAACAGGTCTAACTTAAACTTATTCACCAAGGCTTTGCAAGACAAAACTTTAGAGGCACAATTGAACCCTCTAATGTTCCAAGAAGCCATTCTTGGGAGGATCATTTATGCTTATGCTTGGAGTTGGTAGCCTTTTTGGCTTGCTTGCTTCGTGTGTTTTTTGGGCTATGAAAGTCATTGGCTGAATCTATAGTAAAGTTGGAACTCTGAGAAGGGCTATTCTCAGAAGTTTGTTGGGAGGTGGAGGGAATGGAGAGAGCGATTGGATTCTTAGACGGCTGATCAATCGGTGAGGTCATAGGAGTAGGAAAAGGAAGAGGGGTTGTGGTAGAAGAGAGAGGTAAGACCGGCTGATCCTGCTGATCAGCCAGAAGATCGAATTTATTGTTAATCGGAAGACAGGGTGCTTTGACAGCAGGTTGAGGAGATGAAGATTTGGTAGAGGTGGGGATTTCGACAAGAGTAGAGTCATTTGGGGGTGAGTTGAGATTCGGAATAGGAAAGGTTTGGGGGTTGGGGTGAGGGGGTAGAGCGCCAGAAGGAGCCGCAGTGGAGGAAGTGGTGGCTGAGGGAGGATTGGGCAGTTTAGGTAAGTTAATGGATTGAGGAGGTTGACTTTGTCTTGGTTTACGACTAGAACTTCTACCCCTGGGCAGAGGAGGCTTGGTAGTAGGAGGCGAGGGATTTGGATTTTTTGGGCATTGTTGAGGAGTGTGATAGATGGAGCTGCAAAATGAGCAAGGCATGGGTTTCCAATCATAAAGAACCGTGAGAGGAGAAACTTTACCATCCACCGAAATATAAATTTCATCAGGCAAAGGTGAAGAGCAAGAAACCTGAACGCAGACTCGAGCGAAGGTTAACCTGGTTTTTGCCGCCGTGAGAGCATCCACCGCGAGAGGCACGCCAACACAGCTAGCAATTTTAGATATTCCTTCCGGCGTCCAGCAAGAGAGGGGAAGGTTTTTGATCTTTATCCAAAGGGGAATGGAAGCGAACTCTTCACGTTTTGGAGTAAAATCCGGCGACCACTTTTGAAGGATAAAAGGTTTACCAAAGAAAAACCACGGTCCACCTGACCACGCCATATCGTAATCCTCCGGAGAGGAAAACTTCAACAGAAAAAAGCCGTCATCTAGGGTGAGGAGGGAAAGTTCCCCTTTCAGCTTCCAGGTTCGCTTGATCACCGCAAGTAGCGCCTAGTAACCAACTAAAGACAGATGCCACTCAGGAGCTCCAGCATCAAACTGGTTTTTGGTGAAATGCGCAGTGAAGTTTTTTGTGGGATGATGAGCTAAGGCGCTGGAGAAATCATGGGAAACAGGGGTTTGCGAAGAGAGTAGCTGCTTCCAGTGTTGGAGATCAAAGGAAAGGGGCGCCAAGGAAGGCGGCGCGGAGGAAAGAGGTGGAAAGGCGGATGAGGAGGACATCCTGACGGAGATGTCCTCCTCCAGCGGCGGGAGAAGGAAAAATGCGCGAAAAAACCCGAAACCCTAGCGGAGCTTCACACTCTATCACTAAAACACGCAGCGCCGAAAAAGTTTCTTCTTTCTGTAGGTTTTCGTACGTCAATAGAAAAAGTGGAAAGCGACGTGGGGACGCATGTTTCAGATGCTGGGGAGAAGCTGTCAGAAGATACTGAAGTGTATCCCAGTGTGGCTGTCCTGGAAGAGAGCATTTCTGATTTACTGGATGGAGCGCTGGTATCCGAGGCCTCTGATTTTGAAGTCAGTGTACTGGGTGCGGAATCCATTGTAACTTCTCAATCTGGAGAAGACCTCAGTTCTGGTTCGGCAGAATTGAAAATGCTGCAGCCCAACGAGGTTGAGAGCGAGATTATTGTAGT
This sequence comes from Dendrobium huoshanense, assembly GCA_016618105.1. Lineage (NCBI taxonomy): Eukaryota > Viridiplantae > Streptophyta > Magnoliopsida > Asparagales > Orchidaceae > Dendrobium > Dendrobium huoshanense. The sequence goes on along the minus strand of CM028346.1, from coordinate 31,174,551 downwards.
CTTTTTACGGCCTGATGAAATTTTGCAGGATGTTGACAAGGAGAGAGGGGCTGGTGCTGAAAGGGAGCTGAGTGGGGGCTCAAGTAATGCACTTCCCCTTGCTTCAGGACCTGTATCACAGGAAGAAGCTGAAACTCCGCAAGTGAGAGACATCGCTGGTACAGAAGTATCAATGGATTATTGCCTTAGAACTACTGAAAGTTTTCTGACAGATAGCAGCGCTTTGAAGAAATATATTTCATCTGAATGCGTTTCAGATTTGAGTTCTAAGGTTAGTTCCAATGGAAAAGCGAAAGAGGGGAAAAGCATCATGGAAGAATCATCTGAGGTGCATTTCATCCCTAATATCTTTGACTACGCCGGTAATTTTTATATGTTCTTAATTTTCTGTGTAAGGTTGAGTGTTCCATATGATAGCCAAGAAGTATGTAGTGTGTGGGTAGATTTTTGTGGCTTTTGTGTGTCTTTGTATAGTTATCCTTCTTACAATTGGTGTACAAATGCTTCATCAAATTTTTTTTGACGCTCCTATGCTATAGACACATATGAGAGTGGTGTGTAGGTAGATTATTGCGGTGTTTGTGTATCGAGATGTTCACCATATTTGAGTTGTTTGAAGAAGGATTCAACAACTTTCCTATGCATGCATCTGATCTTGCAGGCAATCTTTATACATGAGAAGCTACCATGTATATTCTATGAAAGCTTGTGCTATTTAATAAATTATCTTAGCTACTTGAGCAAAGAAGATTGACTTGTGGTGTTTAATAAATGCTAACCACTTAGAAGGATTATCTAGTGTCAATGTTAATGTTCATAATGCCATGATTATTTAATTTTAGAGCTTTTTTTTTTGAAGCTACATGTGTTGAGAACACATGCATGTGTGGAGGTTTTAACTTTTTGCACCAAAAGAGGAGGAGCCTATAGACTCTCATTTGCAAAGTTACTAGCCCTATAGTGCAGCACGTGCTAATTTTTTGTGGAATATGATTTTATCGATCAATAAGATTGTACTATTGACTCAAACCTCAATCCCATTGGTCGAGCTCGACAAGGAGTTCACTGTGCCCTTGAATTTTTTTTTTTAAGTACAACCTCGCGGCATTGTATGCTAGAGCGTTGTAGCACTACAAGCTAAGGTTGGTGACATAGAGTGGAGCACTCCAACGCTCCAACCCCCAACACCGTGGCGCTACAGTCGGGTTGGAGACAGAGAGTGGAGAGTTGTGCACTCCAAACTCCAGTGTGGCGGCACTGTGAGTCTAACTGAGCAGTTTTTCTTCCCTCTTTTTCTTATTTCAGTTAAGGGTTGCATTTTTTGGATGTTTTTAAGTGCATCTCTTATATGTTTTGAAGTAATAACTATGTGTAAAGTGAAAAGAGACAAAGAGAGAGAGTGAGAAGAGAGATCTATACTATTTATCTCAATTTTCATAATGGATTTCTTGGTGTGACGTGGTTCTGTGTTTTTTTTTCCAGTTTTGGGTTTTTACACATTAAATTCTGTTGTTCTTTTTCTTCATTGTATTTTTTTTTTCTTGTTTGTTTCATTGCGTGATTTTACTTCCCAACAACATGCAATTAAAGAATTTAGAGTTTGTAAGTGTCTTATTTGAGTTTTGACTTTTAATTGTCTTAATTGTATATAAAATATCCTTTTATCTGTTTTATGCTGTTCCATTTGACCTAAGATGGTTTACAAATATGTTAAGTATTCGAATTCCTACTCCTGTTAGAGTTCATTGCGATATTGAAAAAAAATTACGATTTGCCTTATTCAGTCTTCATTAGTTGCAAGTTTCAGAACTTCGGCTGAAATCTTGAAGTCTTTTTATTACTTATTAATAATTACTACTAGATCATATTGGTAGTCCAGAACTTATTATTCAGTTTTCATTAGTTGCATGTTTCAGAAACTTCAGCTGAAATCATGAAGTTTTTTAATTACTTATTACTAATTACTACTAGATCATATTGGTAGTCCAGAACTTCAAGTTTTATAAAATTAATGCTATTTGATAGGTACTCTGTGCTTCTTCATCCTTGAAACACTTTTACCTGACCTAGACTTCCAAAGTAACATTGTGTAGTTTATTTACAGTAGCAAAGCAGGCAAATATGTGTTGCAATTTTTAATGAGGTAGAATTTTTTTGCGGAGTTGCTCTCTACTACACTGTAACTTCTAGGTGCTTGTTGAAATTTAATCATCATTTGATAGAAGTTTGGCATTTTTCCTCGTTCCTCCTATAACGCTTTTTAGATATTGAATACTGAAGAAGCCAAACAGATTGATGAGGTCGCTAAGATAGCTGAAATGGACCAATATTCTTCAACCAAATCAAGGTAATGTCAACTTTTATGACTGAAATATTGAATTAACTGTAGTTGAAACTGTAGTTGAAATTGACCAGTACCAGCACTTGTAACTTATTTATGGTAAACTTATGCTCTATGGTAGTCATGAGGCTTATCTTAGTTGTCATTAATTTGGTTTGGGTTTATGCAATTTTCTGATTATTCCTGTTAAGGTATTCTTGCACATAAAATTGGTATTTGCTCTATGCTAAGCTTATTATTGTGTTTATTGGTTCTTAGTTTTCTGTTATTTGAAAGAAAAACATAGTTGCGAATCAATAGTGTAATGGCTTTATTGTCGGAAAACATTTAAAGTAAACCATATGTCTTATAAGAATATGAGATATGGAGTTTTTTAAGTGCGTTCGTGTGTGTGTGTGTGTTTTTTTTTTTTTTTTTTGCATGAAAGTATCAACTTCATAATAACATGAGCTTCGATAGAATATGAAACTTTTTTGTTTGGTTCTAAGAAGTTATATTTCCAAATTATGGTTCAATGAAGTTATGCATTCATAACATCTTCAATAGTTAACAATACTAAGAGAACATATTTTTTCTGCAATTTATGAACATAATTTGTGCAGGTTTTAATAGTCTTCTATTTTAGAGTTAGAATAGAGGTTATTGGGTGATAAAGATCAAATTTTAACACGAATATGAGAAAAATAATGAAAACTGATTGAAAATATATTAAACAGATTTCCCCTGAAGGGCATGGGAGACCAAATAGAGTTTTTTGGTTATTGGGAACTAGGTTTTTCATGGACAAAAGTTTCTATGGTTAATTGTACTCCAAATGTCATATCCGGGAGCACTCTCGATTAAGAATATTCAGCTCAGTTCTTGATTCAACATTAAGGGTTCTAAACAACACTTCTAACATGAAAGGTTTAAGCACAAAGGTCATATCCGGGAGCACTCTCAATTAAGAATATTCAGCTCAGTTCTTGATTCAACATTAAGGGTTATAAACAACACTTCTAACATGAAAGATTTTTCATGGGCAGAAGTTTCTATGGTTAATTGTACTCCAAATGTCATATCCGGGAGCACTCTCGATTAAGAATATTCAGCTGAGTTCTTGATTCAACATTAAGGGTTCTAAACAACACTTCTAACATGAAAGGTTTAAGCACAAAGGGTTTAGTTAAGTGCGAGGTACCCATGAGGGGTAAAGCTATGAATAAAAATGTCAATGTGATGGTAGAGAGTTTGGTATCTTCTTTCAAAAAGTTCTAGTGACAATGAGTTGACTCTACTACGTATAAAAATTGCATGATGGTCTTACCATCCAGAGAGAGGGGTTGCCCAAAAAGAGTGAGGAGAGACTTGTAAAAAAGGATATATGTGATGTGAACATATATTAGATGAAAAAATTGCTTGAGATTACTAGGTGATTGGCAAGCTTACCAATTATAAAATTAAAGCTTCTCTAGAGCTGATTTTAGAATTTTCTTAGTTGGTGATCAAGCAATAGCATGCAGTTGCAAATAGAGTAGGAGAATAATAAAATAACAACAAAGACACTAAATGCCTATTTGCAATTAACAAAATTCCCACAGTTAACAACTTGAACAGTCACAATGAAATTCCAGCCGGAGAAAACTTGACACAATATTAATGATGCCACTAAGAAGAAGCAAGCACTTAAAGTTTTGTTCAATGAATGATTATCCGGGAAAGAGGTGACAGGTGGACGGTGGGAGAGTTTTCACTGAATGGGAGGTTGACGTTGGTCAATGGTACGGTTGTTCCCAAATTCAATGTCGAAGAAAGGAGAATGAAGCACATTTACTGGGCCTTGATCATCAAAGACGAAGCCATGATCCAAATTGGGATTAACCATCCATGGAGGAAGGGAAAAAGGGGTGGCTACTTGGAGATAAATAAGTGTGTGGGAGTGGGCAATGGCTTTGGGAATTATGGAGGGGAGAGTGGACAGCAATATGGGAGATTAATGGGGGTTGGTAAGGGGAAAAGGCAGCAGCTATGGAAATGGGAAAGGCTTTAATTAGTGGAGTTAATGGGACTGTGAAGGGGAAAAGGTGGCAACTAGGGAATAGGAAAGACTTTAATTAAGTGGAGTTAATGACAGTTGGGAAGGAAAAAAGTCAGCAACTATGGTAATGGGAAAAGCTTTAATTAAGTGGAATTAATGAGGATTGGGAGGAAAAAAAGGTGGAGGGAATACCAAGAGGGTAGGGAAAAGGCTGGCCAACCAAGGGAAAGCAGCAAGGAGTTTGGTCGGCTGTTCGGAAGAGGGAGGGAGGCTCAGTTGGTTGTGTGGAGGGGAAGGAAAGGGGTCGCCTAACTGTTTGAAGGGTGGGAAGGCCTACTGGCTGCTTGGGAAGGGCTAAAATATTCGGTTGGCTGTTTGGAAGGGTTGGAGTGCTTGGTGGGATGTTTGGAAGGAGGATGGGCGTGAGAGATGCTACGGCGATGGTTGTTGTGTGTTGCTTTGCCCTAATCCTAGGGACTTCACTCTTCTCTCAATAATACTCATAGCTGTCAATGGCGCAAAATAGCGCGCGCCATGCGCGGCGTGGCGCGGCGCACCTACGGCGCCATGTTCATGGCGAGGCGCATGTGTTTAAAATAGCGCGCGCTATTTGCGCCACATGTGAGCCATGGCGCATTGCGCACGGCGCAAAATAGCGCGTCAAATTGTTTTTAAATTTTCGTATACTTATGAATGTTTTTTATATTTAAAAATATATCTATATTTTAAGATAAATGACTATTCATTGCCCTAATTTCACGAAAGATTTTCTGTTTGCTGCATTAGCCGAACACATCCCGCAGTCCCTAAGTCGAGGTCGCTGAATAATATTTTAATTGCAGTTTCATAGCAAACGAAGAAGCAAATTGGATCATGGTCGCTTAAAGGATTTAGTTTATGTGAAATATAATAGAGCACTGATTCGGATATTCAATCATCGTGATGTCATTGATCATATTTCTTTGACTGAGATAGATGATGCAAATGAATGGCTAACAGGAAAATTAGATGATGAGTCTGATGAAGAAAATGACTTTATTGCTGGAGAGGAAGATTTAACTTGGACAAGTGTTGCTAAAGCTACTGGTGTTTATGATAAAAGCTATAATATTAGGGAAAGATCTAAAGGGAAAGAGAAAGAATCTTCAATTAGGCATGATGTTGCTATTGAGAATGATGATGAGGAGGGTGATGAAGAGGATTATGAAGTAGGAGGCAATGTTGAAGAAGACAATGAAGCTTTTTTAACATTTGCTGATGATGATGATTCCCAAGAAGAGTATATTAAATTCATATTTGATCTTTTTAAAAAATATTGTAATATTTGAATTATGAGATATTTGGATGTTACTTAGTCGAACTTATATATGTTATGATTGTCTTTTATTATTATGATAGCTTGTCTATCATTTTTAATAATATTTCATATTCATGCTTATTATTTTATATTTTTTATATAGCTTGCGCCATGTTCAAAATAGCGTGCGCCGCGCCGTGCGCTATGCGCCATGGCTCCAAATGGACCTTTGCGCCATGGTGCGTCATTCGCCGTTAACAGGTATGATAATACTCAAATACACACATAACTCAAAAAAATTGAAGTTTCATTCATAATAATCTCATCTCCATACAATAGCCTAGGACCTCAACTCAGTATATAGACCTCAAAACATGAAGACTCTAAATACTAAACGTCCATTAAGCTACAACACACAAATAACCCAACATAAGGGTAAAATGGGAAAGACTTAACATAACATGAAATAAGAAAATGAAATACATGAAATAAATCATAAATAAATACTCCTAATCATAGTCATCGATCTATGACTCCTATGATAGATGCACCAAGAAGATGGATGATAGGCAGTAAATACAGATACCTATGAGATACTATAGGAGATCCTTCTTGTGCGTAGCATGCCACCTATGACGCGAATATAGAAGGATCAGATACATACAAGTTGTGCAGTAGGAGGCAACGAATGCTGCGACGCCTTTGCAATCAATCACCATTAAGCGTCAAATAAATACACTGCCCTCCTGCAAGTGAAGACATATGATGCACAATAAATGCAAGCACCTATAAGTTATGGTAGGAGACTAGTTAGTGTACGATAATCTACCTGCATAAAGCAATGAGCAACCCATAGTGAAATTCTACTCCATCGGATCCGTAACATCCATGTAAGCAGACAGAAGGCGTTTACAAACGCCCAAATAAGACACAGCGCAGCACGACACCATACCACCGGATCCACAACATCCATGTAAGTGAACAAAAGGCATTTACAAATGCTCAAATGAGACCCAACACAACACGACGCCACGCCACCAGATCTGTAACATCCATGCAAGCGGGCATAAGACCTTTACAAATTCCTAAGTGAAACCCAATGCCACACCAACGAACTCGCAATAGGCATACAAGAGGACAAAAGGCATCTATAAGCTCTCAAATAAAGCACCGCGCATGTTTAAATGACAGTCGCCCGTGCAACTGATCAACATTAAATATTTTAAATATCTCCTAAACATCTGTATGGGTTCCGACAAGCGTGTTGTAGGTACACATGTGACGTTTGAGGATGCTGCGCAAGTCAAATAATAAACTCAAGTTCGAGTCCGATCCTTCAATGCGAGTAAATAGGAGTTGACACGGCTTGAACTATCAAACAAGTATACGGTCGCGGTGTCGACCGAGATATTTATTTAATACATTCATATTAGACTTTCAAGGCATATAAACAATAAAAATTCAATAATAAAGGTATAAAGCCTACAAAGAACCTGGTCCTTTGTTAGCAATCAAAGTCGATAGGGTTCAATCAATATAATAAAAAAGCCTATAAGTCATCCCGATGATGACCGTGTTGAATGTTTATATCAACCAGAACTGGCTAAACACCTTCAAATACCTTCCAAATGCTCACAAAATTCAAAATTCTAAAAATACCAGATCAAAATATTTAAAATTGAAATAAACTACCAAACATGTAAAGCAAATATATCCATCCTCTGCAACAATTTGTCGAGATGGACAAGTTTGAAAATATATTTCAGCTCATAAAGAGTTAATGTTTGGTCGAGAATATCACTAAGATTTATTCTCAATCTATCTCATATCAATAATTACGTGGCACGTATCCTCAAACTAATGGTTTTGTCCCCAAATGATACCACTAAATTATGATCATGGGCAGAACCTGTATGCTCCCCAATGACATTAATCATTGAGATATGAATCAATAGGATATAATTGACAGGGCACAAACCCTTTGTCAGCTTAGGTGGATTCAAATTTATCTTCTTAGACAAATATTCACCCCAGGTCTATAAGATACCCTTGGACGACACAATCCATGGCTGCCGACAAGGATCATTTTGTCAAGTTGGGTCGACTACCTCCTTTGACTAAGTAGACCATGGATCATGATGGCTCGGGATGATAAAATCATGGGATCTTAATCGGGCTCATCACCATTCTCCCATCATCCGGTTTAAGTGCATGATAGTGAAATTTTCAATTTTAAATATCAAACTCTTAAATATCAATCAATGCTACTACTATCTGTCGGATATCATGTATCTACAAATATAATGTATTCATTTGATGACTAGCCTTAATCAAAAGTTCTCTCTCATGACTGGGAAGGGTAATTAACTATAGGGGCTTGCGCCTAAGGAAACCAAACTCAGATCTAAAGTCCTCACAAAAGGAGAGTGGAATCTCTGGGTAGTGTATTATTTCAAATCCAATCTGTCTTCTGAAAATTTACCGTGGAGCCTAATTCGTTAAAACTGTCCTTAAAGAGGTAAGGCTGGGTAGTAGATTTTTGGAGCCCATAATAGAAAATCAAATACGAACAAAGCAATATACAATGGTCCTCTTTCGAGAGGAGGACCTTCCCTCCCAAATCCTAGACGCAACTAGGACCCCTCACAAAAGAAAATTATGGCACTCTCAAATCAAATTCTGTATACAAATATAGCATAAATCCTACTACTTATAGCAAACAATAAAACAACAAATTTCAAAATAACCCTCCCCCAATTACCTCTCAAATCAGCCCTCTTTAATTAGGAAATATTTCTTAATTTATCTCTTCCAATTCAGCCCCCAAATCTGCCCTCTTTAGTTAGAAAATATCTCATAATTAATCCCCTCTAATTCGGCCCCCAAATATGTCCTCTTTAATTAGGAAACATCTCCTGATTAATCCCCTTAAAATCAGCCCCCAAATCATCCCTCTTTTGGGGCAATGTGCCAAGAAGTCTCCAAGAAGGAATTCTTGTTGGGGCAAGGAGTTGGAAATGCAACATTTGTGGGTTATAAAAATTTGGCGTCGCGTCCGATCCACGTGATTTAAGTAGAGTTTTAACAAATTAAATTATGGGTAAATTTTTGGAAGTTAGATTAGGTTCTAGATAAGATACTTCTAATGGATTTTGCCTCATTTGCAAAGAATTTAAGATCTAAGTTTAGGTTTCCTATAGCAGCGGGCCCTTATTGTTAATTACCCCTCTCGGTGATGAGAGAACACTTTCGATTAAGGCTAGTCATTAGATGAACAATTAATATTCAACAAATACCAGCAATAGATTTATATTTTTAGGATTTTAAATTTATCACCTTATGCTTGAAGTGGATGGTGTGGGGAATGATGATGAACTCGATTAAAATCTCATAGTTCCATCATCCGAAGTTGGCATGGTCCCTAGTCTACTTAGTTAGAAGGGATAATCGACCCAACCTAATTGAATGATACTTGTTTGTAGCCATAGGTTGCTTTGTCCAAGGTTATCTCGTAGATTTAGGATGAATACTTGTCCAAGGAATAAATTTCAAGTCAATAAATGGCTTTGTGTTCTATCAAGTTTATTAAATGATTCGTTATTCAAGGGTGATAGACATTGGCGAATATATAATCTTTATCGATGACCGTAATATAGTGGTGTCTATCTACAGCAAAACCACCCGATCATAGGGCCCCTACATAACTGTTTACTTGTGTAGTCATTGGGTTAAATCGTCGATTAGAAGAAACATATCATAACTTATTGGTGGTGGATTATTTGAGAATGAATCTTTGTGATATTCTCGACTGGACATTTACTCTTTGTGAGCTAAAATTATTCTTTAATTCATCATCCTCGCCAAATAGCTATGGGGATCGATGAATTTTGCTTAAAATTTTAATTGATTAATGTCAATGTAAGTATTTAAATTTTGATAGGTATTGAATTATGAAATTTTAAATAGAACCTGATGGTCAAAGGAAAGGCCGATAATGAAAATGATAGTTCATGTTGCGAAGTTCAGGCATGGGACTTCTTGAAACGATTGAAAGTAGCCAAGAACTATGGGTATTTTTACTTGTGCATGGAACTAACCATTCATTGATCTTTTAACACTTTGCTTCCCATTAATTCCAAATTTTATGAATCCATTAATCACCTTGATTCACTATTGCTAGATAGGTAATATGCAGCTGGAATATTGTTTTAAAGAAAGTGGCATTGTTAGCTTTCACAATATCCTCCTTGATTAAGTCTTAGATTCTCAACTCTAGAAAGTAACAGAAAATACTTGCTAGATAGTACAGAAGAGATTTTATCTTTGCGAACTGGCTTTAATGAATTTATTGCAAGATTCTTTCTACATGTTCCTGCACTCCAATGGAAAATTCTTTTCTTAACAAAGCTTTTGTTAGAATGGTTTCTACTTTATTCATTTTATTCTTTTTGCGGTATCCTATCTGGTTTTCTTGTCATTGAATTTCTAATAACCTTTGTTTTTATTTTACAAGCCAGGATTGAGGTTGCTTCAGTGCCACAATTTTCACTGTCTTCTGGGGCAGCATTGTTCCCTCATCCTTCTAAGGTATATTGCTATTCTTTGACTGCCTTTCTTAGCAATTTTAAATATAAAATTATTCTGATATTCATTTGAGGGAAAGATCATTACATATTATAATCAATTGGTATTAAAGCTTAGGTGCTCAAAATATTGCTAAGTGTTAGTTCTTTATTTAGCGTTTCGAGAATGTGCAAGGGGCTAATTTTAGCGAACTACATGTAGATTTGGTACTCATTTGGTAATCTTGTGCTGGGTTTGTAACAAATAAATTCATCACTATTCCTACATAGGGGAAAAAGATGCAATCAGGTACTATAGTTTTAGTTATTTTGCCATAGATTTGTTTATTTGTTGCAATATTTTAGGGACCTAGGCTTTTTTTATTGGGGTTATTGACTTTGTTCTGATCTTTTTTTTAGGCAAAGTTCTATGTTTATAAATATGGGGTATCTAAGCCATGTAAAATAAATCTTACTTTAATTGAATGACTTTTTGGTTGAATTTTATTTCTTCTAGTCTTTAAAAATTAGAGGGAAAGTCATCTTCTTATATGTGCATTAAACTTGAATCTTTTATTTTGTGATCTCCTTTCTTGCTTATTTTTATTCTGAAGTTAACGATTTATCAATTTATTAAATTAAAACTTATATAAATTGAATTTTTTTATTGTGGTGTGAATTTTTAATTAAATGTGTGATTTTTTTATGAGCTTGAATTTATGTGTTGTTTATTTTAGTTGACTATTGCTAGGGCGTCCCTTGAAAGCAACGCGTTGTATGGCCTAAATACAGCGACAAGTGTGCAAGGGCCGTTGCACCGGCGCTCGTGTGCAGTGTTAAATAGGCTTGGGTTCCCACATCAAAAATGGATGTGGACAAAGAAGCTAGTCCATGAAACTAAAATTCGGATAAAAACTTGGAATATAGGCTCCTTACAGAAAAATTAATGAAATTAATAAATATTATGATTTATAGGAAGATAAATATTTTGTGCATTCAAGAAACTAAATGGGTTGGGAAGAAGGCTAAAGAAATTAATAGTTTAGGATATAAACTATGGTATTCAGATAAGAGTCGTACTATAAATGGTGTAGATGTGATTATAGATAAGAGTTTGAAGGATAATGTTATAAAAATTAACAGAATTGAAAATATAATTATAGCTTTAAAGATTGTTGTTGATGCAAAGATTGTTAATGTTATAAGTGTTTATGCTCCTTAAGTAGGTTTAGATATGAGTTCAAAATTAAAATTTTGGAATGACTTAGAAGAATTAATACAAAAGATACCTCTTGAAGAAAGAGTTTTTATTAGAGGAGATTTAAATGGATATGTTGGTAGAGAGGTTGATGATTTTAAATGCAATCATGGTGGCCATGGGTTTGGATCGACAAATGAAAGTAGTAAGATCATATTAAATTTTTCTTTAGCTTATGATTTTCTAATAGCTAATACCCTAAAGAGATGAGCATATTATCATTTATAAAATTGGATATAGTAAAACACAGATTGATTATTTTCTTATAAAAAAATTAGATCGTTTAGATTACAAAGATTGCAAAGTTATTCTGAGTGAAAATTTATGTACCCAACATCGATTATTAATTTTGAACTTTAAGATAAAGGGACATAAAATAAAAAATAAAATAAAATATTTTTCTAGGATTAGATGGGGCATTTAAAGGATATTAACAAAAAATATTTTTTAGAATAAATTTTTAGATCTTAATATTTTGTCTGTGCATGAAGATGCTAATGTTATGTGAGAAAAAGAGACTAGTGATATTAAGATTATTGCAAAAGACGTGCTTGGAGTTTTGAAGGAAAATTCTCTTAATAGTAAAAATAATTGATGGTGGATTTCTTATGTGCAAGAAAAGATAAAAAATAAGAATATTTGTTATAAAAATTGGTTTAGATGTAAAAATTTGGATAATTGGGAAAGATATAAAGAGACTCGTAAGGAATCTAAGAAAGCTATTTGCGATGCAAAGAGATTAGTTTTTAATGATTTATATAATATATTACATACTAAGGAGGGAGGAAGATATACTTATAAGTTAGCCAAACAAGAGATAGAAGTAGTAAGGATTTAATTCAAGTGAAGTGTATTAATGATGAAGATCAAAAAGTACTTTTCTTAGAAGATGATATTCAACAAAGATGGATGAGATATTTTGCTAAACTTTTTAATGAAGATTGTGAAAATACGATTGTCTTTAGTGACTTTAGAACCCTAAATGAAAATAAAGATTTTTATTTTTATCGGCATATTAGTAAAATCGAAGTTAGAGAGGCTTTAAAGAAAATGAAGTGTGGAAAAGCTGTTGGACCTGATGATATTCTAATAGAGATGTGGAAATGCTTAGGAGATGAAGGAATTTCTTGGCTTACTAAAATTTTTATTACTGTTTTGAAGACTAAAAAGATGTTAGATCAGTGGAGTTTGAGTGTGCTAATTCCTATTTTTAAGAATAAAAGTGATGCACAGGAGTGTGCGAATTATAGAGGAATTAAGTTAATGTGTCATACTTTAAAACTATGGAGCGAGTTATGGAGCGTTGGTTGCGGCGTGATACTAATGTTTCTCAAAATCAATTTGGATTCATGCCGGGTAGATCAACTATGGAAGCCATACATTTATTGAGAGGTTTGATGGAGAAATATAGAGAGAATAAGGAGGATCTACATATGATATTTATTGATTTAGAGAAAGCATATGATAAAGTTCTAAGAGAAGTGCTATGGAGAGTTCTTGAAAAGAAAGGAGTCAATAACGCTTATATTTAAATCATTAAAGATATGTATGCATGATCTATTACTTGTGTTCAAACACAAGGTGGTTTGACCAAGTATTTTCCTATTTCGGTTGGATTACATCAAGGATCAGCTTTAAGTCCATATCTTTTTGCTTTAGTCATGGATGTTCTCACTAGACATTTGCAAGAGGATGTACCTTGGTGTATGCTTTTTGCTGATGATATTCTTCTTATCGATAAGACTAGAGAGGGAGTTGAAGGTAAACTTGAATTATGGAGGTCAACCTAGAGTCTAAAGGTTTTCGCTTGAGTAGATCTAAAACTGAATATATTGAGTGTAATTTTAGTAGCAATAGACCTAGTGAGGGGATTGTGACTTTGGACGATCAAGCCATTAATAAGAGTACATGTTTTAGCTTGGATCTATTGTTCAGAGTGATGGCGAAATAGATGGGGATATTATCAGAAGAATTCAAGTTGGATGGTTGAAGTGGAGGAATGCTTCGGGCTTACTGTGCGATAGAAAAGTCCCCCTCAAACTTAAGGGAAAATTCTATGAAATGGTGGTGAGACCTACAATGCTTTATGGTGCTGAATGTTGTCCATTAAAAGAGAAGCATAATACTAAGTTAAGTGTTGCATAGATGAGGATGCTTAAGTGGATGAGTGGCTTTACTCTTAGAGATAGGATGCGAAATGAGCATATACGTGAAAAGGTTGGAGTAGCTCCAGTGGAAGATAAGATTAGAGAGAGTCGCCTTAGATGTTTTGGCCACTTAAACGGAGGCCTTCCGATGACCTTGTTAGGAAAGTTGAGGTATTAAATTTGACTTATGTTAAAAAAGACAGATATAGACCTAAAATGACTTGGTTAGAAAATATTAGAAATGATCTTTCTTTATTAGATTTAAATGAGAATTTGACTTTTAATAGGACACAATGACGAAAAAGGATTCATGTAGCCGACCCCACGTAGTGGGACAAAGGCTTGATGTTGTTATTGTTGTTGTTGTTGACTATTGTCTTTTGAAATGTAATTTTGATTTTAATGTAAATGACAAATAATTGTTTAAATTTGAAGTTGTGATTGGGAATTTGATCTATGTACTAAATTTTGTGCATTCCATCGTTGACCTATGTTAGGTAAATTTTGACGATAAGTCATCCTGTATCAATTTGTTTTATTTAATCTTAATGGTGATACATTATTCTCTTATATTTAACTTTTTTGAGATGATTTATTGTTCATTGTTATTCGAGGTATGGTCTGCTTTGTCTCTTTAATCATTAAAATGTTTTTTTTTTTTTTTTTTCGAGAAAAGAGAGTAGTGCTATTAGCATAACAGGATTGCAACCTCCTTTCTAGATGTTGCTTTGTTTGGGAATCTCTGTTCAGCCTCTTTCCCTTAGAGTTTGATGGTTGGGTAATTCTTCACATGGAAGACACTCCTCTGGCACATTGACTTGAGCAAATGCCAATGAAAACCAGATATGTGAGGTTTAAGGATAGATTTGGTATGTCTCCAAAAATCATCCTGATCGGGCACGAATCTTGATGTATATCTGAATTGGAAACTTTCAAAATTAAATTTAGGTCATTCCAAACTCTGATTTCAGCAAACTTATAGTCAAATTGAACGTCTTGACGAGACAAACCCAATAACATATAAATCGATCCAATCTAATCTCAAATGGGCTCAAATCAAGAGCTTAAAGCATATTTGAAAACTCTAAAGCATTAGCTGGATGACCAAATGATATCCAAATATGACATGCTAATGGTCAAAGGGAGTGGCTCGATGAGACAAATCCAGCGAACCCCAGATAGCTTTATTCTGACATCAATAAGGCACTTAAATGCTGAACAAATGCTCCATGATCGATGAATCAATATGGGTCGTCCGATGGAGCACTCTGAATTGTCTTTGATCTTCTTCATATTTATGGAGCATACAACTTTAAAAAATCTAGAAATAGGCCCCCGCTTCTCACATGAAGAGGGCTTAGACTTTTGCAAGCTTAAATCTTAAGCTAGTGACTCAAGAGAATTCTGAGACTTGAAGCATCCTGAAGCTCCACCCCGACACCATCACTAACGAACCCTTGCCACCAGGCTAACGCTGTTGGACCTCTGCCTGGTAGCCGACTATAGTCCCTCTAACCACAATCACCCGTTGATTTTGGTTTCTCCTACCACCTTATCCTACCAACGACGATTCCCCTGACCTCCATCGCCCGCCGACTATGGTCCTCCGACCACCTTCGCCTGTCGACTATAACCCCTCCTTTCACCATCACCCTCCGACTATGCTTCCTCTGACCTCCATCGCCCGTCGACTATGGTTCCTCCGACCTTCATCAACCATTGATTACAGTCTCTCTGACCATCATCGTCCGTCAACTAAGGTCCCTCCGACCTCTGTCAGCCATTGACTATGGTCCCTCCGACCACTGTCGCCCATCGACTATTATCCCTTTGATGACCATCGCCCGCCAACTACGATCCCTCTGAACACCGTCGCTTTTTGAGTATAGTTTCTTTGACCACCATCACTTGCTGAGTACGGTCCCTCCGACTAACATCGCCCATCGACTACGATCCCTCCAGCCACCTTCACCTGCTGACTATGGTCTCTCTAGCCACCATCCCCCGTCGACTACGATCCCTCCAATGACCATCGTCCGACGACTACGGTCCCTCATACCACTATTGTCTATCGACTACAGTCCTTTTGACCACTGTCGCCCAACAAATACAGTCCCTCCAACTTTCGTTGAGCCTCAACTACAGTCCCTCCAACCACCTTAGCCTACCAACGATGATTCCCCCGACCTCCGTTGTTCGCCGACTACGGTCCTCCGACCACATTCGCCTGTCGATTATAATTCCTCCTTTCACCGTCACCCTCCGTCTATGCTTCCTCCGACCTATATCGCCCGTCGATTATGGTTTCTCTGACTTTCGTCAACCATCGATTACAGTCTCTCCGACTACCATTGTCCGTCGACTATGGTCCCTTTGACCTTCGTTTCCCATCGACTATGGTCCCTCCGACCACTGTCGCCCATTGACTACTATCCCTTTTATGACCATCGCCCGCCAACCACAGTCCCTCTGAACACCGTCGTTTTTCGAGTATAGTTTCTTTGACCATCATCGCTTGTCGAGTACGGTCCCTCCGACTAACATCGCTCGCCAACTACGATCCTTCCAGCAACCTTCGCCTGCCGACTATGGTCTCTCCAGCCAGTCGACTATGATCCCTCCAATGACCATCGCTCGATGACTACGGTCTCTCATACCACTATTGCCTATCAACTACAGTCCCTTAGACCACTGTCGCCCAACAAATTCAGTCCCTCCAACTTCCGTTGACCCTCAACTGCGGTCCCTCCAATCTTCGTTGCCCACCGACCTCCGTCGCCTGTCAATTATGGTCCCTTCGACCACCATTGCTTGCCGACTGCGGTCTCTCTGACCTCCGTCGCTCGCCAAGTACGATTCCTCCGACCACCATCGCCTACCAACTATAGCCGCTCATGTCACAACTCAAGCCGACCATGATAGATCTTATCATATTGAGCTGTGTCATGCTAATCACAAGATCTAGCTTTGGAATACTCAGATTTTCTTCCAATGTCATTTTAAATAATTACAGCTTATAGAGCTACTAAAACATTCAAATAGTAAAAATAAACTAATCCATAAGATTTTCTTCATTTCATTAAAATGTATATCTACACTACAGTCCATGACTATATGTAGAAGCTACAAAATTGAATAATAAATTAACCATGACTATATAAAAATTAAAAGAAAAATATCTTCAACTAAGATTAGATCTTGAACTGCTAATCCACAATCTGAGCAGAATAAATTACAATGCATATCATAAAGTAGTCCATATAATATTTCTCAAACATAGACATAATCTCAAAGGATTCAGATCCCTTATGACTCTTTTTTTTCTTCTTATAACATCAGAATATGCCCGTAGGCACCAGAACATACATTATATTCATTAGAATAATTCCTCACATAGACATAATCTTTAAAGATTTTTACTCATCTCTCCCAGCAGGTATAATTTAATTACAAATGCACATTTTTCATCATATTATAATAGTTAAAACGTAATTGAACATGTGTTAGAATTGCATAGATTTCTATAACGGTAGGCAGAAAAAATCCTACCAAGTAAAAATGCATATTTTCATAAAATAATCAAATTATAAAGGATTGTGTAACACAATATTTTAAAACTTTTATCGTACTGCAACGCTATTTTTTTAGACTTCAAATAATTTTTTATTCAATAAAAATCTCACAAATTTCAAAACCCCTATTATAAAATTTTTATAAAATACTCAAAGCGTTTGTTATCTCAATCTCTATAACATATAAAAAGTTATGTGGTAAAAACTTTACCAGTACAAAGCTATCCATATTTTTTGTTAATGAAAACAAAAATTTAATTGAATATTTTGGCAAAACTTGCATATTTTTAAAAATTGAGATGGACATAATGTGACTTACTATTATCCAGACTACTTTACCAACTGGCTTGATGGCTAAAACTATTCGGAAGCGGAACAAATCTCTCTCTTTCTCTCTCCTGCGATTGTGGCTTTTTCCAAATCGAGTCAGAATTGGGAAAACCACATGCTGAACATGCAGGTTTCACAGCTCTGACCTCTGTCGCCTATCGACTATGGTTCTTTATATCATCGTCGCCCGTCGATTACAGTCCCTCATACCACCATTGTCCGCTGACTACGGTCCGTTTGACCACTGTTGCTTGTCGACTGCGGTCCCTCTTATTAATATTGCCCGCCGAATAATCCCTCCAACCTTCGTTGCTCGTAGACCTCTGTCGCCCTCCGACTACGGTCTCTCTGACCTCCTTCGTCTGCTAACTATGGTCCATCGACCTCCTGCTGACTACTTTTGCCAGCTGACTATGGTCCCTTCGGCCACTGTCGCCCATCGACTATGGTTCCTCCGGCCATTGTCGCTTGCCAACTACGGTTCCTCAGGCCACCATCTCTTGCCAACTACAGTCTCTTCAACGACCATCACCCATTGACTACGATCCCTGCATCAGCCATTGCTCGCCAACTACGGTCCCTGCATCAGCCATTGCTCGCCAACTACGGTCCCTTCGACCTCTTTCGCCGACCAACTATTGTCTCTCCAACCTCCTTCATCGGCCAACTACAATCCCTCCTGCCACCATCACCTCCGGACTACGGTCCCTCCGATCGCCGTCTCCAACCACGGTCCCTCCAGCCACATTTGCCTACTTACTATAGTCCCTCTGACCACAATCGCACGCCAACTACGATCCCTCTGACCACCTTCACCTGCTGACTACGGTCCCTCCTACCACGATCTTTGTCTCCCTCCTACTATGGTCGCTTCGACCTCCATCGCTCGCCGACTACGGTCCCTCTGCCTTAGTTACCCGTTAACTACGGTCCCTCCGACTTCCATCGCTCTTCGACTATGATCCCGCCGACCACCGTTGCCCACCTGCTACGGTCCCTCCTACCACCGCCTTCATCTCCTGCCGGCTACAGTTGCTCTGATCTCCGTCGCCCACCGAATACGGCCCTCCAACCTCCATCACCAGACGAATACAGTCCCTCCGACCTCCGTCGCCCGCCGACTATGATTCCTCCGACCTCCATCTCCCGCCAACTACGATCCCTTCGACCTCTATTGTCCAGTGACTACAATCTCTCTAACTTCCATTTCGCTCCGACTGTCGTCTCTTTGATCGTCATCGCTCCCCGACTATGGTCCCTCCTGGCACCGTTGCCTGACTGCGGTCCCTCCAACCAACGTCGCCCGTCAACTACGGTCCCTTCGATTTCTGTCACCCAACTATGGTTCCTCCGAACTCCGTCATCCGACTACAGGCCTACTAACTAAACGAACGGGCCAACATTCTCTTGAGAATAACTCTCAGATTCTTCCAACCCCAGCCATGTAGTGCACTTTGTATTTTCTACATTGAGCCAATGTCTTCCCCTAAGGAAGGGCATAATCTGTAGTCAACAACAAATATTATTGGATTCATTTTAATTGGGCCAAGCCCTGTGATTTATCTCCTTTTTAGGATTTTTCATATAAAAATCTTGCTGTCTCTTATGACTCTTACGCTCCTCTCTTTTATCTGTATGTATGCTGGATTTAAACCCTATATCTCTCTATCGCCGTGAATGTTCTAGGACACAACAGTTCTAGTGGAAAATAAGATTAGAGAGCTACCTTAGATGGTTTGGTCACATAAGATGTTGGCTTTCCTTTGACCTTCCATATAGCCTATGTTAAGAAAGGTAGATGCAGATCTAAAAAGAATTGGCTAGAAAGTATTAAAAATGATATTTCTTTAATAGTTAAATAAGAATTTGACTCTCAATAGAACACAATAGAGAAAAAATGATTTATATGGCTGACCCCAAGGCTTGATGTTGTTGTTGTTGTACTGACCTAACAAAGGATATGGGTGTTGTCGAGAGATATATTAATTTGTGCTTAAGATGTGTCTAAGATCGATTGTGGTTCTTGAATCAACTTATCC
Organism: Dendrobium huoshanense; assembly: GCA_016618105.1. NCBI lineage: Eukaryota > Viridiplantae > Streptophyta > Magnoliopsida > Asparagales > Orchidaceae > Dendrobium > Dendrobium huoshanense. The sequence goes on along the minus strand of CM028346.1, from coordinate 31,154,988 downwards.
TTTCTATGCTAAGTAGGTCAGTTTCCTTGCCATTTGTTTTGAGAAATTATTTTCCCACCAAAATGACTATATCAAAGTTCATTAGTTTGGGTCATGCATTATGCTTGAAATAGTGTCTATTTTAAGGAGCATATTTTGGCATCAACTTCTTGCTTATAATCTGATGTACTTTGTTACATTAGCCAACATCCTTTAAAAAAAGTATCCTGACATTAGCATTAGCAAAAATATCGCTTATATCAGCAGATGAGATTAATAAAAGTGGCCTATCCAAGAAAGTATTCCAGCACATTCACGTTGAATGATAATTTCTTTCAGGTATTAACAGGTGGGGAAGATGCTTACTTTGTGGCATGCGAGAATTGGTTTGGTGTAGCTGATGGCGTGGGCCAATGGTCTCAGGAAGGTAAATCTCCAAGGAATACCTAATGCACTAATCCACTTCCTCGTTCGGGACAGTTTCATGCATAAAATTGTTTCTCATAACCTTTTTATATTTTCCTCTGACCATAGTGAGTGTACATATTGAACCAGGAATTAATGCTGGATTATATGCAAGGGAACTTATGGATAATTGTGAAAAGTTTTTGTCAGAATGTAATGGAATTTCAGAATATACACCCAGTCTAGTTCTTATTCAAAGTGCTTCAAAAGCAATTTCTCCTGGTTCATCTACTGTTTTGATTGGTTTTTTCGATGGCCAGGTTTGTGCTGGAATAAACTGGAAAGAGCATTGAAGCTTTTTCTTATATTTTCTCATGGAAACTTGAGATGTTGTAGCAGCTATAGCTTTAATATTACTGCATTTGTGCCTGATTGGTCATTCATCATCCTCAAATCATCAACCTATTTGATAATTTGAATGGAATTTTGTAGGCACTTCATGTTGCAAACATTGGAGACTCGGGATTTATAGTAATAAGGGATGCCCATGTGTTTAAAAGGTCCTCTCCAATGCTCTACGGTTTTAACTTTCCAATGCAGATTGAAAGCGGTGATAATCCTTCGAAGTACATAGAGGTAAATGTCCGGTTCTCCTGTAACCAAATTTTCTTCATTTCTAACGAGCCTTGAGAACTTATGTTCCCTCCCCACGCAGACTTATAAAGTTGGTTTAGATGAAGAAGATGTGATTGTAACTGCAACAGATGGCCTCTTTGACAACTTATATGAGAAAGAAATAGCTGACATAGTTTCACAATCATTGCAGGCCAATCTTAAGCCAGCGGTCAGGATTCTCTAATTTCATACAGAATTGTTCCTTTGTTTCAGAGTCATATTTTCCGATATCATTCTTTCTTTGAAAATCTGCAGGTAATTTCTCAGATTTTGGCTTTGCGGGCTCAGGAAGTGGGAAGGTCAGCAACTTCAAGAAGCCCATTTGCTGATGCTGCAAATGCTGCTGGTTATCCAACTTTTACTGGTGGCAAGCTTGATGATGTTACTGTCATCGTGTCCATTGTTGGGAAATCAAACTGATCCGGCAACCGCTCTTATATTTCTAATATAGGTACGCGAGGTTTATATTATATGTAGAAGTTTGTAGCAAGCCGAACTGATGTGGACATCGACCAGAGATTCAGACATGTGTATCGCCGTAGACAGCGCAGATCGACGGCCACGATTCAGAGTTTATATTTCTAGTTATTTATGTATTTCTTTCATGCATTTCTTTTCCTATTGTACCCTTAGTATAAGCTGAGTCATGAGTGTAGCCCCGAGGGCAAAAGAGTCATTGTATTTTCTTTTGTGTTGGGACCTATATATAGGTCATGTTATGTTGTATTTTTTTAATGTTTGATGAATAAAAATTTCTGAAGTTTTTCTTTGTCTTCTTGCTCGAGAGCTTGAGAGAAAGAGAGGAGACCTAGGAGAGGCTCCACCCGAAGTACCCAACAGCCCACCACGGTGAGCTCTTGGTTTTATCTTGTGTTAACTCACTGTTTTCCTTTCCTCCCCATCCAACTCCACTCACCCGAAACCCCTTAGCCCTCTCTCTAATTTTTCCCTGCAGCCGGCCAGTAAACCCCTCCACCCGACCACCCTCTCCCCTTTTACGCTTCCTGCAGCCGACCCAAATCCAACTCCCCCTCCTTCCGCCAACCTCACCTCCCGTTCCCCCCCCCCCCCCCCCCTCTGCCGCAAGCTGGGCTAGCCGCCAGCTCAAGCCAGCCCACCGTCCAGGAACCAGCCCTTTCCCCTGTGAGAAATCCCGCCGGCCTCCTGATTGGATTTTTTTTTTTTTTGAATTTCAAAACTGAAATTCCTCAATTAGTTCTTTCCTAATTTACGTCACCACAAATAGGAAAGGGATTTAATTGAGGGCCAATCTATTTTGAATTCAAAATTCAATTTCCTTTCTTTCACCCCTCATTTGGAAACATTGCCTAATTAAATTAAATCTGAAATTTAAATCAGATTTGATTTAAACGCCTTGGCCCCACCAATTAATTACAATTCCTCTTCTTTTTCTCCTTGAATGGCCGGCCACCCCTCTTAATATTTCTCTCTCTACTTGCCACCTAAGCACCCACTAATTACCCTCTTAATTTCCCCCCATTAGCCGCCCCTCTCTCCAACGTGATTAAAGGAAATTTTAAGAGCAAATAACTTCTCCTTCCCCATCAAAAATCTGAATTTCAACTTCAGATTTTCTCTCCACTTCTCTCCATAGCTCACGGCCCGATTCCGCTCTCTTGTCGTCTTCCTCCCTTCTTCAATGTTGAATGGCGGATCCCGAGTTTGAGTGGGGATTAGTCTTCAACGCCGACGGAAGCATTAACATCTTGCGATCGCCGTGCTTCGACGTAGGATTTGAAGACGAAGCTACCGTGGACGAGTACTTGGAGAGAGTCATCCCGATCCTTGCAAGCATCTACGACCGACAATTTTTAAAGCAATCTTGGAGTCTCGAAGGCCAAGCGTTCACGCCATCCTCGTCACCACCAACTTCTCCGTGGCTAAAGGCCATTGGTGTGGCCACCATCTTCGTGGCATCGTTGAGTTTGCTAAAGACCTTCTCCTGTTAACCCGAATTGAGTGTGAGTGATCAAGGTACTCATTGTGAAATTTCTAAACATTAGTCGTGGGATTTTATTAATTTTCCGCATTTGTTTTGTTGTGAACTTTTGAGATTCATTATTAATTGTGCCTAAAACACTAGCTTGGAATTGCTTATCATAATATTTCTTCAACGGATAATGCTTGAATCTCAAGTTACGAAAGGCCTAATCTTACTTGAGCGAACTTTGTGAATCTTAAAAGGTTTCATGTGCAATTCTTGAACGTATCACATCATATTTGGTATCAGAGCATGGCTAGCATGCTGCCCATTTGCTAGATTGCATCCTAGGAATCCAATTTAAGTTATCTTTAGCTTGTTTGCATGCATACCATCGCATAGTAAAAATTTTCACTGTTTTTGCTTGCTGCCCTCTAATTTTCTGCATCGTTTTCATCATTTTAAGCAAGTTTATTTCATTGTCTAAGTGCTGTCCTTGTCACATCTACATCCCAATTTGTTTAGGTTGCTTATACAAACATTTGAGTTTGCTGTCCACTCACTTTCTGCACTTAGTATAGCCTTTAGGAGGAGTACTAAGAGGTGTCAAACTGCTGTCCACTGTTTTCTGCAGCCGTTAGACTTCCGGTAGGGAGCCTAGAGGCGCTGTTTAGGTGCTGCCTAGACCCGGGAACCTCGCCAAGACACTTAGGTGACTTTCCCCTCCTCTGTGCTTGCTGCCCCGAACTTTCCAGCTGCTGTAGCTGCAGTTTCAGCAAGCGTTTCAGTGGGGTTAGCTGCTGTCCTCGACTTAGGAAGCCTTCCTTGTGATCCTTAACACCCAACCATGGACCCTACCCATCTGCAAACCACTTTAGACATGATTATGGGTCAATTAGGAACACTTACACAACAAATGAAGGATACCCAAACGAGTGTAGCTGAACTTAGACGTCATTCGGGAGAAAGACTAGATAATATTGAAAGAATGGGACACCCGGCTATCTACACACCTTCTAGACCTCACTCACCTTATGGTGAAGATACCCGAACTGAATACGGACCTCCTAGGGATTACTACCGACCCAACCACCGACCCCCTCACGAACCAGTAGGACGTGAAGTCCCTTGGAGAGACAACGACGCCCAACTCCTCAAGAGTATTAAGATAGACGCCCCGACGTTTGACGGTACGTTAGAGCCTCAAGTTTTTCTTGACTGGATTAAAGGAATGGATAGTTATTTCAAATGGTATAACATTTCGGAAGATAAGAAAGTTAGGTTCGCTGAAATGAAGTTGACGGGTAGAGCAAACCAGTACTGGACCAACATAGAACACATGAGGGAGACTCGAGGAGAATATCCTATCGCTGACTGGGGAACCATGAAACAAGAATTGAAAAGAAAATATCTTCCTCCCTCATACTACCCAAGGTTACTAGATCGTTGGAATAGGTTAACGCAAGGGAGTAAGACTGTTAAAGAATACATTTCAATCTTTGATGACTTCTTGATTCGCTGTAATGGGGAAGAGACCACCACTCATACGCAACTCCTATCAATGTTCAGAGCCGGATTAAGAGAAGATCTTCGAAATGAACTCTTTGCTAGAGGAGTGAACACGTACGAGTCTGCCTGTAGTCTTGTGCTAGACTTAGAAGAATCAAGGAGCCACGCCCATAGGACCCAAGACTCTAGACAGAACCCCTACAAGTCTTCCTCTAGCCAACCGTACAACAAACCCACTGGACCCTCAGGAAGTCGGCCTGCTCCTAACCAAACCCAACCTCGATCCGATTATAAAGGGAAAACGCCTGATCAAGAAACACCCAAGACCACTGCCGGCACTAAGTGTTTTAGATGCCATGGGTATGGACACATTGCGTCTCAGTGCTCCAGCCCGTTTAAGGTCACGATAATTGAGGAAGTAACGGAGGAGGAAGACGAACCGGAAACTGACTTAGTCCACCATATGGACGACGATGAAGAAATATTCGACGAGGATGATACTGCTGTTGTTCACTGCCTCCAAAAGTTGAACCGACTAGATCTGCAAGTTGTTAGGTGTGCCTTCTCCCAACCTAAACCTAGCGATGACTGGCGAAGAACCTCAATCTTCTACACGTTCACTAAGATTGGAGACAAGAATTGCAAAGTCATAATAGACAGTGGGAGTTGCATTAATGCCGTATCTTCTGTCATGATTTCAAAACTGCAATTGAGGACCACTCCACACCCGAACCCCTACAAAGTTGCTTGGATAAACTCGACTACCCTAGAAGTGAAAGATAGGAGTCTTGTTCCTATCGAATTCGTTGGATACAAGGAGAAAATCTGGTGTGATGTTTTGACAATGGATGTGGGTCAAATCATCCTTGGCCGCCCTTGGTTGTTCGACAACGATGTACACATTTATGGCCGATCAAACACCTGTGTGTTTGAACACGAGGGCAAGAAAATTAAACTCCTACCCACTCAACCTAAGTCGACCAAAGAAGAAGTTAAACCCAACTCCCTGAAACCCAACACGAACCTAAATCTTCTAACCGCTAAAGACTTAAGTATGGAGCTGGATACGGGAGCCCCCCTGTACGCGCTAGTAGCCCGGGAAGTAAGTATAGATCACGAAGAGCCAATCCCCGAAGAGGTAACACCACTGTTGGAGGCCTTCTCTGATGTCTTCCCTGAAGATTTGCCCAACCAACTTCCACCTCTAAGGGACATTCAACATGCCATAGACCTGGTGCCTGGAGCTTCTTTACCCAACCTGCCCCATTATCGAATGAACCCTACTGAACATGAGGAGCTCAAGAGGCAAGTAAATGAGTTGTTGGAGCGAGGGTTCATTAAGGAAAGCCTTAGCCCGTGTGCGGTTCCTGCCCTTCTTACCCCCAAGAAGGATGGATCGTGGAGAATGTGCGTTGATAGCCGTGCTATCAACAAAATCACTGTCAAATACCGTTTCCCAATTCCCCGATTAGATGACATGTTGGACATGATGACAGGCGCCACGCTTTTCTCTAAAATCGATCTTAAGAGTGGCTACCACCAAATAAGAATCCGCCCCGGGGACGAATGGAAGACAGCCTTTAAAACCAAAGATGGGTTGTACGAATGGACCGTAATGCCTTTTGGGTTGAGTAACGCACCTAGCACGTTTATGAGAGTAATGACTCAGATCCTTAGGCCCCTCCTTGGAAAATTTGTGGTAGTATACTTTGATGATATCTTAATTTACAGTCATTCGGTGGAACAACATTTGAATCATTTAAAACAAGTTTGTGAGATTTTGAAAAGGGAGCAGATGTATGCCAATCCTAAGAAATGCACTTTCCTCGCAAATCAAGTAACCTTCCTTGGATTTATCATATCTTCCCAAGGCATCTCTGCTGATCCAGAAAAGGTGCGAGCCATAAACGAGTGGCCACAACCCAAAAACATTAGAGATGTTCGGAGTTTTCACGGATTGGCCACGTTCTATCGGAGATTTATTCGAAATTTTAGCACCATAGTAGCGCCAATAACGGACTGCCTTAAGAAAGGTGAGTTTCTTTGGACCACAACGGCGACTAGAGCTTTTGAGGAGATTAAGAAGCGAATGATGGAAGCCCCTGTGATGAGATTGCCTGATTTTTCTAAAGTGTTTGAGGTAACCTGTGACGCGTCTGGAATTGGTATAGGTGGAATCCTGTCGCAAGAGGGACACCCGGTCGCTTACTTTAGTGAAAAATTGAATGACACAAGGCAGAGGTACTCCACCTACGACAAAGAATTTTACGCCATCATTCAATCCCTTAGGCATTGGCGTCACTACCTTTTACCACAAGAATTCGTTATCTTTTCAGACCATGAAGCTTTACGGTATATTAATTCTCAAAAGAAGCTCAATGCTCGGCACGGCCGTTGGGTTGAATTCTTGCAAGAATACGCGTACACCATCAGACACAAAGCAGGATCTGAAAATAAGGCTGCTGACGCCTTGAGCCGTAGGATGATGATTACTAGGAAGATGACTGCTGATGTAATCGGTTTTGAAAGGCTCAAGGAAGACTACCTAGACTGCCCTGATTTTAAGGGAACCTACTCTGCGCTAACCACTGGAGACGAACGAATTATAGGAGACTTTATGTTGGAGGATGGATACTTGTTCAAGTCTCAACAACTTTGTATTCCCAATACGTCACTCCGAGAATTTCTTGTGTGGGAGTTACATGCTGGAGGTTTAGCAGGTCACTTTGGTCAAGCCAAGACCATTGCTGCGGTTGAAAATCGTTTCTACTGGCCAAGTCTTAAGAGGGACGTTAGCAGACTAGTAAGGCGGTGTCACACCTGTCAATTAGCCAAACAACGTAAACAGAACACCGGCCTTTACACACCGCTCCCCGTGCCTAACCAACCCTGGCAAGATGTTAGCATGGACTTTGTCTTAGGATTACCCAAGACCCTTAGGAAGCATGACTCGATATGTGTAGTCGTAGATAGGTTTTCTAAAATGACCCATTTTCTCCCGTGCTCCAAAACTTTTGACGCCTCCAGAATAGCCAAGCTGTATTTTGATGAAATCGTGAGACTGCACGGCCTACCCAAAACCATTGTATCAGATAGAGATGTGAAATTTACTAGTTATTTTTGGAAGACTCTATGGCATAAAATGGGAACCAAACTTCAATTCTCCACTGCTTTTCACCCCCAAACGGATGGTCAAACCGAAGTCGTAAATAGAAGTCTAGGAAATCTTTTAAGGACCTTGGTAGGAGAGAATCTTAGGGACTGGGACTCTAAACTTCCAATAGCTGAATTTGCATACAACAACTCTGTAAACCGGTCTACAGGTCTAAGTCCTGCTGAAGTAGTGTATGGTTACCTACCTAGACAACCCATTGATTTGATTCCATTAAGTCCTAAGGTTAGAGTGTCTGAGTCTGCATCTGCATTTGCATCTCATCTTCAAGACTTGCACAAAGAAATAAATAAAAGAATTCAACAAAGCAATACTCATTATAAGAATAATGCTGATCGTAAGAAGAGATTTAAAGAATTTAAAGTTGGAGATTTAGTTATGGTACGGATTCGTCCGGAGCGGTTCCCCCAAGGAGCCGTTAAAAAGTTACATGCTAGAAGTGCGGGCCCCTTTAAGATAATCTCGAAGGTAAACAATAATGCTTATGTGTTAGACGTTCCTGAAGGCTTTAATATGAATCCTACGTTTAATGTTGAAGATTTAGTAGCTTTCGAGGGACCCGAGTTTAACCCTGATAATCCACTCCATGATAAGCCTTGTGAGAACCCACCCAGTGAGATCCCCAGCCTACCTCCACTCCCCAAATTACCCTATTTACCCACTGCGGAGAAGGTCGAAGCTATACTTGACGATGAAATCATTTCCACGAAGGAAGGTGGTCGCCAAAGGTACTTGGTACACTGGAGAGGGAAGCCGGCGACAGAGGATACGTGGATAGATCGAGAGGAGCTGCAGAGGTTGGATCCAGATCTCCTAGAGATGTACGAGAGCTCCAGAGATTTCTACTCGACGGGGTCGAGCTTTCTCCCACCCGGGGAGAATGATGTGGACATCGACCAGAGATTCAGACATGTGTATCGCCGTAGACAGCGCAGATCGACGGCCACGATTCAGAGTTTATATTTCTAGTTATTTATGTATTTCTTTCATGCATTTCTTTTCCTATTGTACCCTTAGTATAAGCTGAGTCATGAGTGTAGCCCCGAGGGCAAAAGAGTCATTGTATTTTCTTTTGTGTTGGGACCTATATATAGGTCATGTTATGTTGTATTTTTTTAATGTTTGATGAATAAAAATTTCTGAAGTTTTTCTTTGTCTTCTTGCTCGAGAGCTTGAGAGAAAGAGAGGAGACCTAGGAGAGGCTCCACCCGAAGTACCCAACAGCCCACCACGGTGAGCTCTTGGTTTTATCTTGTGTTAACTCACTGTTTTCCTTTCCTCCCCATCCAACTCCACTCACCCGAAACCCCTCAGCCCTCTCTCTAATTTTTCCCTGCAGCCGGCCAGTAAACCCCTCCACCCGACCACCCTCTCCCCTTTTACGCTTCCTGCAGCCGACCCAAATCCAACTCCCCCTCCTTCCGCCAACCTCACCTCCCGTTCCCCCCCCCCCCCCCCCTCTGCCGCAAGCTGGGCTAGCCGCCAGCTCAAGCCAGCCCACCGTCCAGGAACCAGCCCTTTCCCCTGTGAGAAATCCCGCCGGCCTCCTGATTGGATTTTTTTTTTTTTTGAATTTCAAAACTGAAATTCCTCAATTAGTTCTTTCCTAATTTACGTCACCACAAATAGGAAAGGGATTTAATTGAGGGCCAATCTATTTTGAATTCAAAATTCAATTTCCTTTCTTTCACCCCTCATTTGGAAACATTGCCTAATTAAATTAAATCTGAAATTTAAATCAGATTTGATTTAAACGCCTTGGCCCCACCAATTAATTACAATTCCTCTTCTTTTTCTCCTTGAATGGCCGGCCACCCCTCTTAATATTTCTCTCTCTACTTGCCACCTAAGCACCCACTAATTACCCTCTTAATTTCCCCCCATTAGCCGCCCCTCTCTCCAACGTGATTAAAGGAAATTTTAAGAGCAAATAACTTCTCCTTCCCCATCAAAAATCTGAATTTCAACTTCAGATTTTCTCTCCACTTCTCTCCATAGCTCACGGCCCGATTCCGCTCTCTTGTCGTCTTCCTCCCTTCTTCAATGTTGAATGGCGGATCCCGAGTTTGAGTGGGGATTAGTCTTCAACGCCGACGGAAGCATTAACATCTTGCGATCGCCGTGCTTCGACGTAGGATTTGAAGACGAAGCTACCGTGGACGAGTACTTGGAGAGAGTCATCCCGATCCTTGCAAGCATCTACGACCGACAATTTTTAAAGCAATCTTGGAGTCTCGAAGGCCAAGCGTTCACGCCATCCTCGTCACCACCAACTTCTCCGTGGCTAAAGGCCATTGGTGTGGCCACCATCTTCGTGGCATCGTTGAGTTTGCTAAAGACCTTCTCCCGTTAACCCGAATTGAGTGTGAGTGATCAAGGTACTCATTGTGAAATTTCTAAACATTAGTCGTGGGATTTTATTAATTTTCCGCATTTGTTTTGTTGTGAACTTTTGAGATTCATTATTAATTGTGCCTAAAACACTAGCTTGGAATTGCTTATCATAATATTTCTTCAACGGATAATGCTTGAATCTCAAGTTACGAAAGGCCTAATCTTACTTGAGCGAACTTTGTGAATCTTAAAAGGTTTTATGTGCAATTCTTGAACGTATCACATCACGAACTGATTCCACCAGCCACACTTTTGTTTCTAATAAAGTAGCCAAACTTGTGTTAACTAGTGATGAGAACTGGCCACGTAGAAATTATTTTTAGAAGTTGCAATGGTAACTGTAAATTTCTAAGTGCTTGAATTGGACACCAAAGCAAGAGATTCTTTTGTGTGGAAGTAGAAGAAAATTGCGAGGAGATTGAGTGATGAAGAGGAACATTTAGATTTTAGAGGGAAGGGTGAAGTTGGGGTAATGAAAGGGGGTTTATGATCTAGTAGATTAGTGAAGACATTAATAGAGAACAAAAAGGGAAGGGCCAAGCCTAGCATTTAACCCGATCATTAATTAGGTGCTTTGCATCATAGAGATCTTGAATACATAATTTGGCCTAAAGACGCTGCAGTCTTAGTGGGAATAAAGAAGCGGAAAAGGAAGGTTCATTTGACATTTCATAGAAATCTTACCTTCAATTATTTTCCCCAACATTTTAGAGTATCTATAACTGGAATGCCTGGTAATAATCACCAAATATGGCCAAAATTAAGTAGAAATACTTCTCACGCACACATGTTGTATGCATGGGTTATGTAATAAGGAATTTCAAAAAAAAAAAAATTTGTTGTATGCATGGGGAGCTTGATATAGGAAGAGGTGGTGGATCAACATCACATCTTGTGAGAATTTAAAAAGATCAGTTTTGAAAATGTGTTACTGTAAGTGGTTGAAAATAATATTGTTTAAGAAAACTCTAAATCAGATGAGTTAATTAATCCAATTTAACATTGAAACAACCACTAAAAGTTTATCTTTGTTAACTAATAGATCATATTAGGATAATTATTGAAAATAATATTCTGTTTAAGAAAGTTCTAAATCAGATGAGTTAATTAATCCAATTTAACAATGAAACAACCACTAAAAGTTTATCTTTGTTAACTAATAGATCATATTAGGATAATTATTGAAAATGTGTGTTACTGTAAGTGGTTGAAAATAATATTCTGTTTAAGAAAACTCTAAATCAGACGAGTTATTTAATCCAATTTAACAATGAAACAACCACTAAAAGTTTATCTTTGTTAACTAATAGATCATATTAGGATAATTATTGAGTTTAATCTTATGTCGGATATTTGACAAATATGTTGTTGTTGATTGCCCCTTGATGATAGACTTAAATTTTGAGTTAAAAATGTGATTGTTTTTTTTGTCACTCCAATGAGTGTTGACATCTATTGACCTGTATATAGAATACACAATGAAAAAAAAAAATCGCTCGTACCTGTAGATCGACGCCATCCACATGTTCTCTGTACGTCGAAGTCCTATGAAATCGAGCAAATTGCACAGTTCGGATGTCCTTCGCAGTGCTCCGCACGTTGACGACATGTCTCCATGATCTTCATCTTGCGCTCGTCACCTGTTGTCAGTTGATAAAACAAAAGCAGGAAGGAGCCTTCGTCCCGTTCGGAGCATTGCGAGTATGTATATAACTGATGAGGTCATCGATAGGAGATTTCGGCGCGCTTATCAGAGACGACCACGGAGATCGACGGCCGTGATTGCTAGCCTTTATTTTTGATCTCACTTGTATCTTCAGTTTTCATTTTTATGATTTTATTTTCGTAGTTTCCCATTTTACCCCTGAGGGTAATAGTTGCTTATGTAGCCCCAAGGGGCATTTTAGACTTTGCGCGTTATTTTCTTTTGGGCCTATTTATATGGCCATTGTATCTTGTATTTGAATTATTGATTGATTAATAGAAAATTTTCTTTGGTTTGTTCTCTTTGTGAGTTCAAGAAGATCTCTTGGTGAGTTCTTCACATGAGATCTCTTTGTGAGTTCTCCTAGCTTGGCAACCAAGGATCTCCCCATCATCATCATCTCTCCATCACCCACCCCAACATAGTGGAAGCAGCCGACCCCTTGCCCCTCTCCCCCTAGCCGCCCCTAGAGCTCCATCCACCCGTCGGCCATCCCAAAGCCCCACCGGCCGGCCACCTTGCCGCCGGCTTCCCCTCCACCGTCCTTCCACCACCACATATTTCCCTCGCATCCTTGCTTGAAATTTGATTTTCAAATTTCAAATTATTTCCAAATTTGGACGACCCATTTTAGGAAAGTTTTAAGTTTTGAAATCAATTTCATATCCATGAAATTGGATTCATGAAATAATAATTTCCTAGTCATCCTCCTAATTTGGAATCCTCCACCTCATCCCTAATCCTCCTCTCCCCTCATTGATGCCGCCGGCCCTCTTTAATTGGCCCCCTCTTGATTGCACAATTAATCCCTAATCCTATTTTGAAATTCAACTCCTAATTTCAAAATAATTCCCTCCGGTTTTACTTAAAACTGAAAGTATTTCAGTTTTAAATTCAAATCCCCCCCCCCCCCTTTAATCAAGCCGCCGGCCCCTATGAGTCTCTTCATTGGGAAAGCTTTAATCCCCCTCCTTAATTTGGGGATTTCAAAATTAAATCTCAAATTTTCCCTCCCAAATTCCCTAAACTGAAATCAATTTCAGTTTTCTAACACTTAATCCCCCTTTTACTCCTAAACCTACCGCCGGCCTCCTCCTCCCTCAACATCCCGCCGGTTTCCCCTCTCCCCTTTTTGGAGAATCCTTGGCGGCGACCACCCATTCTCCCCTCAATGGTGCATGGAGGAACCCGAGTGGAATTTCGGGTTTGAGTACGACGACAACGGAAGGGTCGACATCCTCCGTTCACAATTCTTCGACGTCGGATTTGATTTCGACGACCGTCGAAGATTATCTAGCCCGCATCGTGCCGACGCTCATAGAATCAATTGACGAACACTTTTCCGTCTATACTTGGCTTATCGAAGGTCGATCTACCGTGCCTCCTCCGCCTCCGAGATCTTCTTCCACGGCGACGTTCGTTGGCGCTTCCATCTTAGTGGCAACCTCCTTGCTAGCTTGGACAATCTTCCACCGTTCAACTTAGTCTCCGTAGGAAGAGAGTGCTAAAGGCCTCAAAGTGTGAACAACTTGGTATTAATCGTGGGATTTTATTTACTAGCTTTTGTTGTTACGTTTTCTTTTGCAATTGCTTAAAGACCTAGCACCATCGTTGTATTTTTCTTGCCTAACAAATTAAACATCGCGAATTTCTTCTAATCTACTTGACTTTGATGCATGATGAAATAATTCGTGGAAGCTAATATTTGATTATCTTTTAAAGTTCTTGTGTAACTCTCAAACGCATCACATCAATAACTCTCTCTATTTTGAAGGATAGTTATAACTATCTCTATTTTTTTAGAAGGATAAAATTATACATACATATGCATTTAACTATCTCTATTTTATTCAAGACATTATGTGTAACTTATTAATGCTTATCTTTATTTTTAAATATAAAAAAAAACAACATCCTAACTAAAAACATGAATGATACGCGATTATAAATTTTAAAAATAAAATTAATATATTTTTTACTGCCGAATATTTAAGTTCATTCATTTAGGTTTTGTTGGGACAACTTTCTAAATCAGCTTCTTAGTACAAAATTTTTAGTTCATGAAATTTTTGTACTAAAAAATTGTTTTTGAAAGCAGTAAGAAAGTTGTTTCAAACGAAGCCTTTGGCACACCCAAAAATAATAAGCTTTTTGTAATTTATTGAGAAAGAGCCTTAATCTGTTTACTTATAACAATAAAATATAAAAATCTTGATACTTGAAAATACTAAAAAATAATGTTGATCTAAAGATATATGTATGATGATGATGTCAAAAAATGGAATGCCATACATACATCTGCAGCATTGACATGGCTTAAATAACATAACCTCCACAATCATGTTATATATTTCAAAATAATGATAAGTTGCCCACCATGTAATACCATTATTCATGCTACTTCTATATTTATTTAAGGATACTGTATAACTTTAATTGGAAAATTCGCTAAAAAAAAGGATAATGAGGACAGCGCACCCTGCCTCTTTAAATTACAAGCTCACAACACTGATACCTGAAACATTCCTCTATCATAAGCTCTTAATGGATTATTTGATCCATATTGATGCATTCTTCTTCAAGCCTCTTCACTAGCTTTTTTGGAGAAGTTCAGTACAGCTTCACCGACCGTCAAGAAGATATTTCCACTGTCTATTAACTCTGTAAACTTGGAAGCTTCGAACTTCTCCAGTACTACTGGCCCGGGATTTGCAATGAGGAGCTATGTTGTGCAAAAAAAAAAAAAGATTGCCGGATTATGCTTTGAACTTATAATATCGCAGTCAAGCTATTTGTTTAGTTGAAATAAGCATTTCATCTACCTCTATATCTCTCTTTTTGAGGCTCTTGTATAGATCCTCAAAGGCATGGATGCCACTGGTGTCGATGTCAGTGATGAGTGAATGAGTTTTTCACTACATTGCAACTATCAAGAACTCGGTTTGTGGTAAGTTTTTCGCTTGCAGCTGTTCTTCCTCATCCCTTAGCCACCTAAGGATCCTGCAATTAAAGTTTTAGTATTAGATTAGTTTAAATAAAGTTTGCAACTTGTAAAGCCATATATTTATGCTTTGCATGTGAACTTTTTTTTTTTTTTTTTTTCATCTGCATATTTCTTTCCTTAAGTAAATATATCATTTTTCTCTTCTATTCAGAATGATTTCATTTGCTAATCATGAATTTTGCAAGGTCTAAAATTGTTTCAACTCAGTTTTTACTATAATGGGAACGCAATTTTCAGTGAAGGGTCGTTTGGAAATCATATAATTTATAACTTTTGAGTACATTTGGCACTTGATTAGGGAGCTCTGGGCCAGATATCTGTCAGGAGCTCCTACCTAATATTATTTTTCTTCACAAACTCATCTCCAAACATCATTAGATAGGAGTTCTAAGCGAAATGAGGCAAATCATCTTAGCATCCAAGTTAGATGAAGCAAATTTCAAATTCAATGTAGTAAAAACTTGTCCTACTATATTCTGAGCTAACTTTTATTTCCTCAGGATGAGAGACACTTTCTTCTATGTTAGGAGGAAGTTACCTTTTTGTTTTACAAGAAAATAAATTTTTACCTTGTGGAAAACAATAAAGAATGTCTAGTAGCTTGGTATTAATGTCTTGCATTTAAATAACAAATTACTTATATACTGAGCTAAAATAAATTTGGAACTTCCTGCTCCAACACTTTTCGCAAATCAGTGAACAATTTACCTCTCCCTAACATAGTTGGAGTTGGAGAAATGGATAGCACAATCAACTCTAACAATTACAAATCCAGGAACTCTTGCAGCCTCAGGATATTGTTGGATATTCCTATAAATAGTAGTCCTTGAAAGATTGCCAAGTAGAACAATTCTTGGTCTAGTGCTTGAAGAAGAATTTTAGCAAATAATATTGAGACCTGCATCAACAAATTGACAAACTTAGATCTTGGCTTCTGCCAAGCAGCAGCTGTCATGAAGAGAAGAACAACTAGTTCTTACTGCAATTAGAAGTCCAATCTCAACACTAACAAAAACTACACCAAAAAATGCTCCCATGCAGGCAATGAAATCCAACTTATCAATCTTCCAGATGAGAATAGTCGCTTTATAATCAATGAGGCCTATCACTATGTTTATAATGATGGATGTAAGCATGGGCTGAACCAGCCTTAGTTCTCAGTGGAGGCAAGTGGCAAATTTATAAAAAAAATGAATATATATATAAGGGTGCAAAAATAATTTATTTTGCACATAATTGCTTTTCACAGATTTGTTTGTTAGTGTTAGAAAAGTTCAACGTAATTGTATGAAAATAATAGGAGGCCAAGAGGCTTTTCGATTTTTTGAGGGACAAATTGCAATATCTCGTGAGCTTCCCAAGAACGCATATATCATTGGTGGGACAAAGCTTGTATCTACAAATCAATTTTTTAGAAAACAATATTGTGAGAGAATACAATCAATATAAAAAAATGAACTTACATAGCCCATATTGAGGATCCAAGTTAGCAAGCTTAGCATACCCTATATCCTAATTAACAAATCAAAACCATATTATAAATCAACTACCAAAATCAAACATTTTCATTACACATTAAACTAAACAAACCTGAGGGATACAGAGACTTGAGATTGTCAATCCAGCTATAAGATCACCTTTGAACTTTCTTAGATTGTACTCTCCCCCACTTTAGGATTGGGAACAAGGACTCTTAAGTCCTATTGCAAATTGCCTTTATCTAGTTTGGTCCTTGTAAGGGCGCAATGGATCATCTGTGAATAATGTTTCCTTCAATGCTTCACTGAATTTGCTCGCCAAACTTTTTCGAGGCGGAAAACCGACCTTATAAGCTGATGATGGCATCTTATACATCTTCTGACTTGAAGAAATGTTAGCAATGTCGAACTCCTTGGTTCCGTTCTCATCGAAAACTGAGCTACTCATTGTTGAATCTTGTCCACTGAAAGAGTGAGATGATGGGTAGAATATGACAGTGTTAGGGTGTCTTCAGCCGAACTCGAAATGACTGTAAGGCGTAGCTAGTTTCGAACGGAAAATAAATAACTAATTGGTGTAGGGTGAACAGTGCGACACCAATATTGGCGTTGCACTGTTCACCCATGCGAATCTTCTGTCTCAACCGGATTTACCGAAGAAACGCGCGAAAGAGGAGAAGACGGTTATCTTCGTAGAAGCGCACAAAATAGAGCTCGATTGGAGATGAATCACGGCATTTTTTAGTTTCATTACATTTTGGAGTGAAAAATGAGATTTTTGGTTGGAGATGCCCTTAGAAGAATGTGAACAAAGAGTAACTTTCATAGGATAAGGAATCAAAAATCTGCTGATAAACAAGCAGCAGCTCATTTATTTTCTAAGATATAGATTGTTTTTTCGTTCTTGTTCTTTTCCAATCATATGGTGCAAATACGCCATATAACCTTATCCTGATATCTGATAAACAGTTTTTTGGTAATAAATGATACAGAACTATTATGAATGAGTAATGAACATACCAAAATTACGAGAGTTGTTGATGACTAGTGAAGAGCCTTGAAAATAAGCCTCCCTTGCTCTTGGCATGAACA
Organism: Dendrobium huoshanense; assembly: GCA_016618105.1. Taxonomy (NCBI): domain Eukaryota; kingdom Viridiplantae; phylum Streptophyta; class Magnoliopsida; order Asparagales; family Orchidaceae; genus Dendrobium; species Dendrobium huoshanense. The sequence continues at coordinate 31,137,633 of CM028346.1, read as the reverse complement.
ACAGGAAAGAATTTATATAGTTCTCATCATGATTGTTAAGTCAACTTATCATATAACTACAGTTTCATGAATTTAGATATTAGTCAAAATGGCTGGATCAAATAACCTAATAGCTAATATGGATTTATTGAAATGTAATTAGTGTTGCAGCTAAAAGGCTTATATTTTCAAGCTAAAAAAGCTTAAACAAACAGTTGTGGCTGTGTTGACTTGGATATTTGAGTTGTCATGGTTTATAATTAAGCCATCAACTTGGCTCTGTCTGAGTGATAATACTGTTTATAATGAATTCAGACAGTTTCATTAATTAGTTTGAGCCTCGAGGATTAACTTTTCATGATTTGATTATAGTTCTAGTTTTTTTCTCTTGTACCCTTTAAGATAGCAGGTAGAAAAAATTTGTTTGGGGGGCTAACAATTGTATGTAAAATTAGTTGAGAAATTATTATGTTGAAAAAAAAAAAAATGAAGGTTCTTAATTCTTATAGTTGTATAGACTTATTTTCATTTAGAAAAACTATCACGCCTTTTTTTAAAAAGTATTACATTCTAGTAGATTTAGTTATGAACTCGCCCATAGATCAAAACAAGCAGAAGTGAAATTGGCCAGCAACGCGGCTCTTTTTGGTTTGTTGGTTTGAAGTTTGGCTCTCAATTAAGAGATCATAGGTTCGAGTCTCACGTATGTTATTGGAGTTACCTCGAATTTGGCTTGATCCATATCCTTGACCGTCGAACGCTTCGCAGATCTGTTGTGGGTCCAAGGAGGAAAGCCCACTGGCGTGGTTCGACATGGTTGCAAGAGTATTTTTGTAAATGGCTTAGGATTTGTAAGCCGTTTTGTACTCCGCCTCTTCACTATAGTAAAGTCATTCTCCCTTTTCCCATGTGATTTTTCTCATATTTGAGCTTTCCACGTAAATCTCGTGTTCGTTTGTGATTTACAGATCGTGCTTTTTGTTCTTTGATTCTCTCTATTTATCTTCTATCCTGTCTCTATAATTTGATCTATTATAACAAATAACTAAGCTTATGATGTCACACATAAATAAATTTGAACCTAACAAATAGTAATATAATATTACTATCAAAATATTTGTTTATATAGTAACCATTAAACCGCTTTTTGTTCATAAAGCGATTTCAAAATTCCAAAAAGGAACTCAACTTATTCAGTGATAGAAGTTTCATATTCACATAAAATAAAGACTCGACAAACATTTATATGTGGAAGAAGTGACTTAAAATAATGGACAGAAATCCACTTCTTCTTTTGTTCTTTATCTCTATGTCTAAAAAGCTCAATATTTAAAGCCACTGATCTCCTTCAAATTGGTGACCTCCACCACATCAATTCCACTAAGGTCAGTTAAAAAAAAAAACAATCTACATTAATGTTTCCGTAGAAAGTAAACGAAAATAAATAAATAAAAAGAGGGTAGCTGTATTAACTCAGGCTTTTCTCCAAAGATTAATGTTTGTTATAAATCTCTAATGTTGGAGAAAATTTGGATCAGCATATCCTTATTCTAATTTTGTTAGAATAATTTACTTAATGCATGATAGATATAAAAAAAAAATTATTTTTAATAACATATTATATTTATTTTAACATAGATAAAATCCATTGTTATCAAATTTGAATTAAGAAAATTCAAACTCCTTTTTTCCTTCTAATATTGAAGTCTGGAGAATTTAATCATAGAAAATTTGGGGTGGAAAGTTTCAACCCGCGGCCGGTAACCCCCATGTTAGGTTTGGGTTAACTTGCCTGACCCGTTTGCAAAAACGGGTCGAGTTCCAGTTTGGTCAACTTGTATCAGGTCATTTCCGAGTTGGAACCAAAACCAACACATGACTCAATTTTGACAACCCTACTAAAAATGAGCCCGATATGAGCTAGCTTAAATGATGTTTAACTCCGCTCTTTTAGCAAATAAGCCAAATTTTTCTATTTATGTTTTGCTTGTCAAGTTATTAAGCTGAACAAGCCACAAACATAAGATCTACCCAAATGTCACAAATAAATTTTTAGAATTTATAAATATTTAGAAAGTAATAATATTATTATTTTTAAAAATGATAAATTTATTCTTCCAGAAAAAAGAATTTCAAGAACTTGAGCCCACTTGTACTCATTACCAGTAAGAAAGTTTACCCTTAAGCTTAAATTATATGATAAAGCACTATGAAAAGAAACAAAATTCGTAAAGCAATTTCTGCTATAAATTATTATCTCCAACTAAGTAAGCCAAAGGGATTACAACCAAAACTTGGTGGCCGCAAGCAACTTCCGAATATATTAATAAAATGGCCATTATTCCCCCAGGGAGAAGTCGGAACCCGTCCAGGTTCAATGAATCGGGACAGCCAAAAGTAGGCTTCCACTTAAGCTCTATTGGGAATGTACGCGTGATTTGGCTGCTATGCAAAGTCGACGGCCACCATGACTTGACCTTTGACAAAATATTAGGTGGGTGTTATTTATTTAATAATTACTAATTAGAGAGAAATAAATAAATAAATAATGAATATCCCAAATTTTTTTGTATCTCTTTTGTTGAATAATGAGCATTTAATGATCGACGCACCAAAAGCAAAATCTTGGAAGTGGTGCGCCTTGATGCAACTCGTCGTCTTGGTTTGTTGGTTGAGTGCTTCAGCTATCAAGCAAGAGATCTTAGATTCGAGTCTTATATGTGTGATGAGTGTGCGAATTTATTTTAATTGACCTAAATGTCCGAAAAGAAAAAAAAATGTTGCAAAATTTTGTCACATTTTAGCGTAAGTAGGTCAATGAAAAATTTTAGAAACTGGCTTTGAGATCATCCACACTCTGTACATTTATGAAAGAAATGAATGTTTTGATGAAATTAATTCAACACACCGAATATATCATGATCTGAGTTCACATGAGATCATTTGAGGGATCAAAATTTTTTAAAGTTTTATGTATCAGAAAACATTAAGTCATCAAAGAACTTATATTAAGTTGCCTGATCAAATTATTTAGAACTTGGATATAAATAATCAAAATATCACTATAAAAATATATTAATAAGCTTGTATTATATAAATGAGGGGACTCAGAGAGAGCTCACAGATTTGTAGAATCTTAGAGCTTTGTTCATCGATTGACGTCGATAATAATCAATGTTCTCATCACATGAATATTGCATCCTGATGCTGATATCCACTAATCTATCTCCTAACAATAACATTCATAACCACCTAACTTCAATCACTTAATGCTGACGTCCACCATTATCTTTGATGTGATACCAATACTAAGCTCAATGACCAATGTTGACACCAATGCCAACTCTTGATGTTAACACCAACATAGACACCATATGTTGACACTAATACCGATGCCATAGGTTGACATCTGACACCAACACTTTAATTCTCCTCTCTTTTGATTGTTTTTTTTTTTTAGGAGAGATGTATCCTTATTAGCATGTACTCACTTATACTCCTTTTATTTTCTTAATCATGCAATATGTAAGTTTCAAGATGCCAACACTTTAGGTGGATACCAATGCTATCAACTATATATAGTCATCACCAATGCCAACAAAATCATTGACACAATGGTGATGCCTATTTAGATGATGAATGGAAGACGTCTTATGATGCATCCATATGCTTAACAAACAGAAAGCACTTACTCAAGCCCTTATTCAACAAATCATGAATGTATCATCTCTTGCTCTAGATGTCCAATCAACAATCCAAGAACACACTTGAGCTCCTTGCTTGATGCAACTAGAGAACTAAGCACCTACTCAAGCTCAATATCTGAGTCAAATAGACATCAAAGTCTCTCCCATTCCACCACTACAATTTCTACTACATACAATTTCTAAAGATAACTCCTATCAAACTCAAACGGACTCAAATTAATCCATAATAATTGAAGGAACCAATTGCATTAGTGCATAAATGATTGCAACCCCAATGGCCACACATTGATCGTCAAAAGGAACTATGGCTAGATAGCTCTCGCCTCTTTGTACTTCAATAACATTTACGCTTATATGCCACAACCTCAATTTTCGCCATAGGCTTATCATGAACTTCAACTATGAGGGCAATGTCGATTTTGAAGAAGTCTCTAATGTTATGATCAAAACTATATAGTTGGTGACTATGTTGAATTAATAGGTTATAACATGTTTAGTAGACATATTCGTACAAAGGATAGCTAAAATATTGTTAGTGTCTAATAGATCTTTAATTAATCATATGTTATCATATAAGCTCTATATATGTAGTTCCTATCGGATACATTAAGTATGTAAAATGAAAAGAAAATCATTTTTCATTGAGTTATTCTTCTTCCCTGACCTCAATCCTCAAGTTTTAGAGTTTTCAACCAGCTTGAAATTGTCTTTTTTAGTTGCAATCTCTTAGGGTTGTAACTAAATAATTTTCATTTATATTTAATCAAGTCTTTGATTTAGGGATGTCCAAACTCTGATTATTGCAAACTTACAGTCGAACTGAGCGTCTCGGAAAAACGAACCCAATGACACTAAAATCAACTCAATCCGAGCCCAAATGAGTCCAAATCAAAGACTTGAAGCACTTTTGGAATGATCTAACCACAATTTGGGTTATCAATCGTGACATGCTTATTGTCGAATCGAGCGGCTCGACGAGGCGAATCCATCGAGCCCAAGATCATCAAATCTTGATATTAAGACAGTCAAATGTCTATTGAACGGTGCATGATCGTAGGAAGCAAGATCGATCGTCCATTCGAACAACTCCCAATTTGGGAGGAAGCCAGGCGAGAAGAAGGAAGAGAAGGAAGAAAGGTTCAGCTGCCTAGCTCATCTTTGAACACCGCCGGACCACCAAGGGACGTCGGAGTTCTGTCGAATCACCACCAAACCATCAATAGACGTTGAAGTGCCACTTGAAGCCGGAGTGCCCCTAACGCTAAAGTGTCACTACCGGACCACCGCCTGATCTCGTAATGCTACCGGACTACCACCTAACGTTGGAGTGACACTAGACTTTTGCGAAACTTTCAATTGACATTTGTAATCTGGTCGTCTTCAAGGACGAGTCTGATCATTGTACTTTGCTCAAATTCTAATGAAATCATTTTCACTGGGGCTAGACCCCTTGATTTTTTCCCTTTCCTGAATTTTCCACGTAAAAAATATTGTGTTCTCTGTGTGTGAGTTGGATATCCGTGCAACACTAAGACGTAAAATTATAACTCTATCGCCACGTATATTCTAGCCCGCAACAATAATATTTAATTTTTTTCGGATGGGAAAGGGCATCAATTCGACAAAATCAAAATACCTGCGGTTTTTTTTTTTCTTCTTCTTCTAGTGGAAATTGTACGGGCTTGATTAAATATTAATTTGAATAATTAAAAAAAAAAAAAGTTACTTCTGTTGTCACATTAATGACAGCGACTTCCCAGTGAAGGCACGAAATTGCACGCGAAGACGAAAAAAATGAGGGTTTTAAATTAAGGTAAATATATTCCAAAAAAAAAAAATTAAGGTAAATATAATTATTTATGTAATAGGTTATTTAATATATGTCATAAAGTAATAAACTAATAATTAAAAAATTATATATTAATTGCAAATTAATTCATTTACATAAATTATTTATTTAATGTAATAATTTACAAACTAGTTATTAATAAATTAATTAATTTAAAAATAATTAATTAGTAAATAATTTATAAGTTACTTTGTAATTAATTATTTTAATTAATTAATACTTGACTAATTAATATTAATTTTTTTGATTAATTTACAATATTAAAAACATAATTTAAAAATTATGTAATATGTAAATTGAAAATTAATTAATTTTCACAAATGATAATTATTATTAAATATAACAAATAACCATAGATATGTGTTCAAATATGTGTTTTTAAATTGATCATATTCTATATGTGTTTTCAAACTGATCATATTAGATATGTGTTTTTCCTTTTCTCATTTTAAAATATTTTGTTATATGATTTGACAGTTTGTTTTAACGAATTTGATTGTAATTTTTTTTTTTGTATTTTTTGTTATCCCTACTTTCTTGGATTTAGGGTATGGATAGATATCTAAAATGAAAGTAGCATGTAGAGATTTATATTAACAATCTTCCTGTTGGCCATAAGCTTCGACCGTCAATTTTAAGTTATGATGTAAATGAGATAGATAAAGTTAATAAAATATATTTGTTAAATGGACAACATCAACCCAAAAGTGTTGGTTCAAATCTACATAATTATATATACCATCGGAGCTTCATGTAAGAGAAGTGAGCTCTTAAATCTATTTAGCATGAAAAAATAAATTTTTAACTTACGAGTGAAGAAGAGTAGTGTTCGAGTTTTGAACCAAGAAACCACTTCATAATGAGCTAGTGAGAGTTCACATTTTCAAATCATAATTAGCATTACAAAAATGTCTACTTCTATGATAGAAGTGCTCAAATTTATCAAGAAAGATAAGGTGCATGATCAACAATCAATTAAAGTAGGCTTTCTAATAGATGCTATAGAATCTTTTGACTTTATCTTGATAATGCATCTAATGATTAATATTTTAGTGATTAAAAATTAATTGTCTAATGTCTTGCAAAGAAACGATCAATATATTATGAATGCAATAAAATTAGTATGAGTATCCAAATAATGATTGCAAATGATGATGATAATAGATGTGATCCTTTGCTAGAAGAAATATCACATTTTTGTAATAATTTTGAAATTAATATTCCTGTCGGTTTAGAGAAGTGAAGAGATTACATAATTATCAAGTTGATTTGTTTTACACTTATGTTAATATGTAACTTCAAGAGCTGAATAAATACTTCTTTGAAGCTGACACTGAGTTCATTCTTTATATAACATGTCGAAACCCAAGTGATTTATTCTTTAATTATGATAAGAGAAAATGAAATTAATTTGTCTTGCAAAATTTTATTGAACTAATTTTTCTACAGTTGAACTTGCGACTCTTGATCGAACACTAGTTATCCACAATCATTAATATTATTGATATGCGTAGAAGCGACGAGTTCTATCTTTGAGTAGCATTGTTCAACTTACAAAGCAAATCATTAAGGTAAAGAAGAATGTTGTATGTGCTTTAGTTCACAGAATTATTTTCATGACATTTATATTGTCAATTGATACTGCGGCAGTGGATTGATTGAGCATTTTTTACAATGAATATTGTCAAGCATTGACTTCAAAGAAAAATGGGTACTTGATGGCTCAATAATTATCTAGTACCATATATTGAAAAAAAAAATGTATTGGCTTCGAATCCCAAGAAATCATAATATAATATTATCATAAAATATAAAATGGAATGCAAAGCTAGTAATAATTTTTAGGTCATCAATCATAATGAAATACAAGTTTTTGCTTTGAATTTTATCTTGTTTATATTTTATACATTAAATTATTCATAAAATGAATTTGCCCACACTAAAAATAAAACTGGTTCCACCCATATCTACAACAAATCTCCTTCACACTGTCATTCCCTTCATTACCTTTCCCAATGATCTTTCACCACAAAATCTTCATACCACACATATTGTTGATCCCATCGATCAGCTCTTCATCGCAAAATCATTTCCATCTACGAGTCAGTTCTATCCACAAGCCCTTGCAACCTCCCAACTTGAAATCCTCCATCAAGAGCATGAATCATGCTCTAACGAGCTTCGTCGACCTAGTTTACAAATTCAATCTATTAGAATTACGTTTGGATTAAGATTCAAATTTGAACAAATTTGATTTTTTTTTTTTAAAAAAAAGAGAGAGCAGAGCCCGATAAATGACTGACCTATTTATAAATCATCACGAAGATAAATTATTCAATAGGTATTAATATGTTTACAAATATAACTCATTATATATATATATATATATATATATATATATATATATATATATATATATATATCTATTTGTGTAAATAATTCAATTAATAGTTGCAGCTTAAGAAAAAAATTAGGTGCATTTTAGTTCTGTGACTTATTGGCCAAGGTATTAACTAATCAACTTAGCTAAATCAAAATTTAGTCGGTAATAATTACGGTATTAAGAGTCTTAAGCACGATTGATTTCCTTATTATGCATTATAATACCTAATTTAATGACTTTTTTTGGTAAAGGGGTTTATTGTTAATCAACGTGGCGCTGATGAACCATTATTCTTTTTGTAGTAAGGCCACTTGGCAACTATATAGGTTTTAGAGTTGACCGTTACCAACCAACATGTACAGCGACCTGTTGGGAGCATTACTAGCTAGCCCCTACTTGGCTACTTTTCAATAAATCGTTTTCGGACCCGTAATATTTGTTTTTTAGAAATTTGATTATAAATTGATCTTGGTGAAAATATTATTTTTTTAAATAGTTTTGAGAATTATATATTTTTTTTTAAAATCAAACTACAATTTTTGTATAGATAGATCGAACATATTAATAGATTTGATTTTAAAAATAAGTTTTTCAGTATATAAATATTTTAGGAGAAGCATCAATAACAAAAGTGTGACAATGGTCTTAAAACCATAATAAGAAAATTGTCCTAAATGCATCCTAAAATTTAAAGGATGCTCAAACCATAAAAAGAAAGTTTGTATAATTATTCTAATTTAAATCTTAAAAAAAAATATTATGAGTTGTTTGGTTGGGTGCAAATTATATATATATATATATATATATATATATATATATATATATATATATATATATATATATATATATATATATATATATATATATATATATATATATATATATATGGGTGCACTACAAGATGAGTGACAAGTGTGTATGGACTTTGAAAGCCCCTAATGTAATATAGAGGGAAAGATGTATAACATATCTCCTTGCAGGACAACAATGGCACGTTGTAGTCCTTTTTTATATATGTTAAGAATAAGGCTTTGTTTGGGACTATTTGTTTACTATTTCTTAAAGCAGCTTTTTAGTAATTTTTTTTTTTTTTTTGTACTAAAAAGCTTCTTTAAGAAACAGTAAGACAACCGCCCCAAACGAAACCTAAGTCTTGAGTTCAATATATATTTAGCTTTGAAGTACTTCATAGATAGGGAATGTGCTAACTTAAAAATAGAAATATATTCTTTCTTTGGATTAAAAAGGCATATATATATGTAATTTGTGGTACTATAAATTTTCATGCTTGACATAAAATGTCAGGTAGAATTTCTTTTACTTCTCAATATTTGATTTATCATGAGTACAAGCACTAATAATTAATTATATCATGAATGCAATACGCAAGGAATACTCCCAATTAGGATGTCTGTTTGGTTTCATGTATCCACAAAAAATGAGAATCATAATAGTTAACTATCCGAAAAAAAAATAGCTCAAAGGGGATGTTTAGCACACGAGGCACCTAGGTAGAGGGTAATGATGATAAAGCCATATTATATCAACAAGGTGGCAGGCATATATTCCCAAAAAAAAAACAAGGTGGCATAAAATTATGGAGCTTGTGATCTATAAAGTAATGATTGTTTAACAATGATGTGAGACCACTCGACATCAATTTCATGGGGAGGAAGTGTGGAATAGTCAAAGAAAAAAAGATCGAACTAAATGATTGGGCTAATATTTTCACATACAATCATAAGGAGATTATATATCTAATATTATTTGTCACCTTCTTCCATGTCTACACATAAGGAAAGGATCACATTGGCTAATAATAGGACATGTACCTCTTAACAAAGGTTGCCTTTTAACCACCAAAATTGATATAAAGTCATGCAACTAAGTTTTGATGTAAAATACATTGGCCCATAAAAATGGAGTGGTTCTCGTCATTTAGAAATCTATAAATGTGAATTTTTCAGTTTGTTTGATTTTTTTTTTTATGATTTTAGAATAAAATTAAATTTCTGTATTATTGAGAATGCTCCTTAGACTTTTGTCGATGAACATCCTTTTTGTTGCAATATTAGCTTCAAGCACTTCACCTTTAAATGCTTGTTGATAATGACAACATTATACATTGTGCTCCCTATTAGCGATACTTGTTGTGGTTTTGTGAAAGATTTTCATTATTAATAGAAACATCAAGTGCATCATCCATGTATGCTTTGCCAAATTGGTCACTTCATCCATCTTGTTTCCTATGAATGGACCTTTTTATTGGTCACAATAACTAATAAGAAACATTTCATGAACAATTAATTAAATATAAGACAATATTCATAATTTACCAATGTTATCTAGAAACATCATCATTCACATTATCTAAAAACATCAACAATCTTGCACTTATTACAACAACAAAAAAAAAATTCTACTTAAATCCCTCACCTTTCTAAATATAATAACTTTCATATGCTTTTAATAAATATTAAGACTTCGTTTGGGAAGGTTTTTTTTACTGATTCTTAAAGTGATTTTTTAGCACAAAAAAAAAAATAGTTTGTTGATTTAGAAAGCAATAAATGACTTTATTATTATTTCTTAGAGCATTTTTTTAGTCCAAAAATTAAAAAATTTATACTAAAAAACTACTATAAGAAACAATAAGAAAATCGTCTCAAACGAACATTAATCTCATGGGGATTTCTTACATGAAATTTTTGTCTTTTTGTTATTATTCAAATTAAATAAAAAAAAATTTAAGGATAACATAAAAGTTTATAAAAATATATTTTATAATATATATTTTTTCTTCATGGTCTTAATTTTAATGCTATTGATCAATTAACAATATATAAAATTTTAATATTAGGTATGAAATTGCCCTTTTGATTATTGTATATCTTTTTTTTTTTTTTTTTTTGGGAAATATTGAATATGTACTTGGCTAAAGCAATTTGTCATATTTCATAGATCAAACTCTGTAGTTTCTTTTTCCGTTACTTTTGGTGGACGGTTAGGTCACTGTATTTTGGGTTTTTTTGTGGATCAGATCAATGGCATTAAAAAAGGGAAAGTTAGTGAGCTTCTGTTATGACCACTGAGCCCATGATCTGATTCTTAAATAAAAGGAAAATGGAAATTAATGGTATTACACGTGGAAATCTGCCCCTACACAACAACAACAAAAATTGCTTCTAAAAAAATCGTGGTTGAGGGCTTATTGAAGGAAAAATTATTACACTTGGACGTTAAATGCATTCGGATGTCAATCAAGAGTCACAAAGTCACTCAATATATACTGCATTGTGTGACGTGACAGCTTATGATTCACCTCGAGATGCATTCGTCGTGTGTACATAATAATCTCTCCTATTGAAGGCTTTGTCTGAGTCATCTTTTTTATTTTTTTTTAAATAATAAAAAATTGTTTCAAATGAAATCTAAGACAACTACAATACTTTATAAATGTGATCAAAATTGTTATAAAAAATAATTATTTTAAATATTATAAATTTATTATTTTTAAAATTAAATAGCAATTTTTTTTAAGTTATCACATGTGATAAACTCCTATTGTATAAATATATTTTGATCACAAAAAATTTTAAAATTACCAAGAAATCAATAATAAATTAATAGTTAAACAGAATTATTATTGCAATAGGAAAATTATAACAATTTGAAAATTATCTTAGACAAGAGAAATTATTATATACGGAGTCCGGACATAGCTTTTCATATGGACGCTAATTAAATGCTGACACGTGGAATTCTAATAACTCTATTTTTTCTTTGCGACCCGATGACCCCACCCGGTCCATGGCACGTGGATTTCTTTTTTTTTTAATTTTTTTTTTTGCTACCCGACGATTTGACTCGGTCCAGATAGTCGTTTTTAACTTTTTTTTTTTTAAGAAAGAAGACTATGAAAGCGTCCAAATATTTAGAGTTCCGACAAAATATCACTTGTAGTATCTACTAAAAAAGAAAAACAATAAATAGGCGATGATGATGGAAACTTGTTTGGATGACATTGCACTCTAATGAGATGAAAGACGGTATGCAAAATGTTTAGGAATACTTGAAGATAACAGGCCTGCAGCCATCTATGGGAAATAAATTCAGGATATTATCAAAACCCTACATGGGGTCTTGATTGGGTACCCATGCTTTACTCAGACGGGCTTCGTCCACCCATACATGGTGACTTTCGGGATGCCATACCCACCTATACCCTTCCCACTTTCCATGCTTTGTGAACATAGTCTGCTACAAGACTGATGGCCTTGAGGCTTTTTCCCCTTTGCTTTGATTACAAACTTTCAAGCCGCATTTTAGAATTTATCGTAGTTGCAGTGTGGTTAAGTGATACACACTATGTAGTGAGGATTGCAGTAATATAAGATATATGGTAATTAGCATTGTAAATCGATTTATACTTTGATGTTGAGTACCCACCTATACCCACCCACTGTTGCAAATTCAGTTTCATGGACTATGTTTTGATGATTGACAAACACTCTTACTTTTCTTCAACTGCCTTTTACTACTTACTTTTCAAGAATCAAAGATCGGACGGAAAAACTGAGCCAGCTCAAGATTAGGGTTCAGTCAGTCTGTAAATTGTAATCTTTGAAGTGGTTGATGCTAAGTAACCCTACACACATACACTTGAGAGACTTAGAATTTTTATTTTTACTCACATCGGTCAGGACGATATTTATCGTCCTGGACGATCGAGCTTAAAACAGAAACTCTAAACAAGATTTCTTAATTAAGGCAGCTGTCATTAGCAAATCAGTCTGGACGATATGCTCAAAATAGAAAGAAATTGCTGCCATAGATAATTTAGGTATTCTGTATTTTTGGAAATCGGCCAGAACGATCTTGTATCGGCCAGGACAATCTTGTATCGGCCTAGACGATACTCACAATTATGCCTAAATTGATCCAGCAATCAAGGAGATAATTAAGAATGATTGATACGATCATATCATCCTAGACAATCGTAATATCGGTCAGGACGATCTATTCTAAAATCCTTAGTTGCTCCTGGCCGATATGGATCGGCCAGCTCAACTCTAGGGCGATGTTCTGGATGATTTACCTCTGATTTGTACTGATCGGCCGGGACGATCGTAAGATCGGCCTGGACGATCAAGCCATTTTTCCAATCATCCAGTTCAATTCCAGAGCGGTGGTCTGGCCGATCTTCTGTTATTTGTACTAATCGGCTAGGACGATATTCATATCATCCTGGACGATAAGGTTGGCAACTTGCAATTAATGAGCTATTTTGAGCTCTTCTTTATAAGAGCTCTTGTTCAATATTTTTGAACATCTTTTGCTGCTGCCTTAGCCTGAGAAAACCTAAAGGAGAGAGAGAGAGAGAGAGAGAGAGAGAGAGAGAGAGAGAGAGAGAGAGAGAGAGAGAGAGAGAGATAGAGAGAGAGAGAGAGGATCTTGTGAGGGGGAGCTTGTGAGGGGATTCACAAGGGTTGCTCCAAGCATTGTTCCACTTCTTCTTCCTAGAGTCTCTTGTCCTTGGAGAGGTTGGGAGAGATAAGCTTCAGCGATCGATCGAGGTTCTCTGCCTACTTCAAGAGGAAGCAAAAGGAGGAAGGTTCTCTGCCTTGCCGGGGTGGCAAAAAGGAGGTGTCTGTATAGGCTTCTCCACCTAGCTGTGGGAGCTAAAGGAGAGTCACGATTGTAGTGCAATACTCAGAGGGTGCCTCCAGGGAGTGGACGTAAGTCGAGTTGACCGAACCATTATAAATTCCTGTGTTCTTATTTTTACTGCTTCCGCACTTGTTTTATGGTGATTTGGTTTGTGAGATTTTGTTCTCTTTGCTTATAGATTTTTAAAATATCAATTCACCCCCCTTTTGGTTAGCATTGGGCTAGTTCTATAAGGCTTAACATCCCTAACGAACTTTCAAGTGGTATCAGAGCGGGATTTATAAAATTTAAGTTTGAAAACTTTTTGAATTTGATCCATGACTAACTTTGGGAATCGTAACACTACTGAAGGATATTCTTTTACGCGACCTCCATTGTTTGACAACCTACCTTTTGATTTTTGGAAAACCCACATGTCAACTTTTTTGCAATCAACTGATTATCGCATGTGGATGCTTATTAAAGAAGGATATTCTCCACCTTCTTGTGAAATTAACAGAATTAAAACTAAAATTGCTTTTACTGAATGGACTTTCGATGAAAGTGATTTGACTCAATTGAATGCGAAATGTTTGAATTATTTTTTCTGTGCTTTGAAGTCTGAGGATTACATGCGTGTTTCCACTTGCTCAACTGGTAAGGAGATTTGGGATAGGTTATGTATTACTTATGAAGGAACCATTGAAGTAAAATAATCTCGTTTGAATATTCTCTTGCATGATTACGAACTTTTTTGTAAGAAACCTTCTGAATCAATTTCTGACATGTATACAAGATTTACTCAGATTGTTACTTCTTTGAATGCCTTAGGAAGAGAGCTTTCGAACTATGAAAAAGTAAACAAGATTTTGAGATGCTTACCTTCGTCTTTTGATGCTAAAATCACTGTTATAACTGAATCCAAAGATTTGAACACTTATTCGATTGATAACTTACTTGGCTCACTCATCGCTTATGAGCAAGGGGTGAATCAAAGAAATCTTGATGCATGTGAGAAAAAGAAAGAGAAAACGGTGGCACTGAAGGCGCACAAATCGGACTCTGACTCTTCCGGGTCTGAAAGTGATGACTTTGCCTTAATCACAAGGTAATTCAAAAACTTTCTAAGGAAGAAACACAAGCATCATCAAAGTTGGAGAAAAGGTAAGGATAATAAATATTTTAAGGGATCTTCTGATATGGTTTGTTATGAATACAGGAAGCCCGTACATGTGAGAGCTGATTGTCTTACACTTCAAGATCACTCAAGCAAAGAAAAGGATGAGGAGAAACCCAAGTTCAGAAAGGACAAGAAGAGAGTTCAAAAGGGGTTCTAGGCAGAATCTGCTTCTAATTCATCTGAAACTGAACCTGAGGAAGAAATAACAAACTTGTGCTTAATGGGAGAAGATCATCTTGATCAAAGTGATGAAGAAGAGGTATGTAAACCAACCTATGATTAATTGTTAGAAATTTGTGAGAGAATCCATGTATCATACAAAAACTCAAAAAGACTCATGCTAGTTTAAAATTAAATAGAACTACTGAATTTATAAAAAGAGCATATAATTATTCTTAAAAAATTTTCTACGATTGATTCAAATCACATGGCTCTTCTTGATGAATTTGATGATTTAAATAAAAAGCATTCAAAATTAACTGATAAGCATGCTGCATTAAAAGTTTCACACACATCACTTGAATCTGATTTTAAGAAATCTAAAGAGAAAGAGAAAAACTTGAGGGTTGAGAATGATGTCTTAAAAATTACAAATTTGAGGATTAAAGATGAATTGGATACTCTTAAGAAAAATCGGATGGCACCTACTTTTAATCAAAAGCCAAAACCTAAGAAGAGACATTATAACTAAAGCCATTTAAAAAATCCTTTTCCAGGTGTTAGATGCTTTTCATGTGGCATGCTAGGACACATCTCACACACTTGCACTGTTCACCATAGTAAACATTGGGTGTGGAGACCAAAGGTGTATGATTCACAGCATACCACACATGCATCGCTTTCTACTCTTCATAAGAAGGGACCCAAACCTATTTGGGTTCTTAAATCTAACTGTTGTTGATTCTTGCAGGATTTATCTCACCAAAGACCTCGTGAGAGCATAGGATACTTGGACAAACGGAGGCTCACAGCTCATAATTGCTGCTTCATAATTTCTTAAAATGCTTTTGTGATTAGTATTATTTTCTGTTTTTTGTGGTAGCTTTTTGTTATTTTAGTTGTTTAATTTTATTTCTAACTTTGATTTTCTATATGATAATTTTTTTCGAGCTTTTAAATTTTGGAGATTTAAACTCAATGATTTGCATCTCTAAGAATCTCATCCAACATTCAAGGACTAAGCACATTGACATTATACTTCACTTCATTAGAGATTATGTGACTAAGGGGGACATTGAGTTACATCATATGACACCTGAAAATCAACTGGCTGACATCTTTACTAAATCACTGGCCTTCGATACTTTCAGCTCTTTAAGAACCAGATTGGATGTGATTGACATAAATGCATGAGCTTGATCTTCTACTTGCTTTCTTGTGCTTTTGCTCTTCTTCTTTTTATTTGCTTTTCCTTTTTATTATTAGTCTTCTTTTTCTCTTTTTGCCTTATTGTTAGTTTTTATTTGGTTTGTTTTACTTTCTTTTGATTGCTTTTTAAATTTAGTTTTCAAAATCATTGCTAAAATGATATCGTATGTCTTGTCCTTACTTGTGAAAATTTATAATCAATGTTTTACATCTCTTAATCTATTAGATGGTAAGAATATTCTGTTAATTGTGTCTCTTTCTCTAACCTACTTTAGTGGCACAGTTTTCTTTTCTAATCAAAAATCTATTTCAAATTAACGATTGTGTATGAAATTAAAATCTTTTCTAACCTTGCTAAAGTAAATTTATCTTGTATTTATAATGATTAAAGTCTTTTTGTCACATCAAGATTCATCGTTACTCTTGTCATTGGTTATTGATTCTGTTTTGTGGGTAGTTCTTCCCTATGTTAGAGAGAGAGCTCATATTCTCTAATATCTAGAAGATATACTCACAACTAAGAATCCTTTTAAGAGATTGTTAAAGAGAATGGAGCTTGCAAAAAGAAAAAAATGGCCAATGATGCCAATAAAAGATGCGCAATGACGCCAAATTGAAAAAAAAATACACAAAGTGTATCAAAAATCAAAAGAAGCTCAAAGCGTCATTCAATTGACTAGAGGCATAAAATGAGCCCACCAAAAGCAAGCTCTTCTCTCTTTTCAAAATCTTTAAAACTTAAAAGTTTTCATGTATCAAATGCTTGATTTCGATTATTTTGCGAGCGTGACAAATTAACTTTGGTTCATTATTCTATAAGATATTTTTTCTTAAACCAAGTGATGAATGGATCCTTTTTCTCATATTCAATTAAATTTTTGAGTTAGGTCATTGATTTCAAAAGATGATTATACCCTAAAAGAAAGTCTGAGTTAAGGGTAACCATGATCAGATATTTTACCGCTCTTTGAATTTTTGACGTTGTTAACTCATTAACTCACAAGTTTTTAAAATCACTCACATGGAATACTACATCATCTTTATGCCTTGGTTAAAAAAAAAAGTCTTGTGGTTTGCTTTGGTTCTTAGTTCCCTCCTCCTTTTTTGAGATGTCAAAAGGGGGAGTAGGTTAGGATGTTTGCATACACTTTCAATTCCATATTTTTTCTCTTTTGTTTTTGAAATAATTGTCGTAGTGTTTTGCCATCATCAAAAAGGGGGAGATTGTTATAAATTCAGTTTCATGGACTATGATTTGATGATTGGAAAATACTCTTACTTTTCTTCGACTGCCTTTTACTACTGACTTTTCATGAATTAAAGATCGGACAGAAAAATGGAGCCAGCTCAACATTGGGTAGATTAGGGTTGAGTCAATCTGTAAATTTTATTTTTTCCTTCTTGAGTCAATTGTAATCTTTGAAGTGGTTGATGCTAAGTAACCCTACACACACACACACACTTGAGAGATTTAGAATTTCTATTTTTACTCACATCGGCCATATTGTCCTGAACGACCGAGCTTAAAACAGAAACTCTAAACAGGATTTCTTAATTAAGGCAGCCGTCATTAATAAATCGGTCTGGATGATACTTGTATCGGCTAGGACGATATGCTCAAAAAAGATAGAAATAGTCGCCATAGATAATTTAGGTATTCTGTATTTTTGGAAATCGGCCAGGACGATACTCACAATTATGTCTAAATTTATCCATCAATCAAGGAGATAATTAAGGATGATTGATATGATCATATCGTCCTGGATGATCATAATATCGGCCAGGACGATCTATTCTAAAATCCTTAGTTGTTCATGGCCGATATGGATCAGCCAGCTCAAATCCAGGGCGATATTCTGAACGATTTACCTCTGATTTGTACTGATCGGCCGAGATGATCGTAAGATCTGAAAGTTCTCAGATGACACTAGAAAGTGCTCTGAGACCACTTGAAAGTTCGTTAGGGATGTTAAGCCCTATAAAACTGGCCCAAGCTAATTTAAAAGAGATAGGTGAATTGGAAAACTTTAAAATCAAAGATAAAACTAAAACCAATATCACCACAAAGAAAACCAACGATGCGGAAATTAAAGTGCGGAATTAATAAAGAAAGAACACACTGGATTTATAGTGGTTCGGTCAAACCTTGACCTACGTCCACTCCTTGGAGGCACCCTCCAAGTATTGCACTAACACAAGTGTCTCTCCTTTAGCCCCCACAGCTAGGCGGAGAAGCCCTTACAAAATCACTTACACCTCTCCCGGTGCGGCGGAGTTGTTGGGTCCTTTGACATCAAAGAGACTTCTTCTTTGGTGAACTTACCTCGAGACAAGCCTTGAATCCGATAGTACTAAGGTGCGAGTTCGCCGGAGCAACCGTGTGGAACCCCCTCCACACTCCCTTGAGTCCCCCCTCACAGGATCTTCTCCCTCTCTCAAACTGCACCCTTTTCTCTCTCCCTTTCAAGCTCTCTCTTCAAGTTTCCCCCACAAGAACGAAGCTCCAATGGCTGCAGAAGACACTTACAAAGTGTCATGCCAAATCTTAAATAGAAGCTCTCAAAACGAACTCATTAATGCAAATTGCCGACATTATCGTCCAGGGTGATAGGCATATCGTCCTGGCCAATCAGTACAAATTAAGCTCATTATCCCGGGACGATTTGAGACGATCAGAAGAAAATTGGTTACATCGTCCAGGCCGATCTCACGATCGTCCTGGCTGATTAGTTTAAAACCGATTTCAATCGTCCTGATCATCGCCCTGAATATAAGCTGTCCGATGTAGATCGTCCAGACCATCGTCCTGGCCGATCATTCGATCGTCCCGAATGATGTGATCATATCAATCAACCATTAATGCTTTCCAAAGATACCAGATCAATTTAGGCATGATTGAGTTAGATCGTCCTAGACGACAATAATATCGTCCTGGCCGATTTCCTAAAACAAAAGAATTCCTAAACTGATTATGGCGGTTGATTCTTTCTGAATTGAGATTATCGTCCTGGCTGATACAAGTATCGTCCAGGTCGATATGTTGACGGCTGCCTTAATGAGGATGCCCTAATTAGGGTTTCTGTTTTTGGACAGATCGTCCAGGCCGATATTAATATTGTCCCGGACGATGTTACAAAAACAGAAATCATATAGGGAGCAAGAGAGTTTCTACCAAGTTATAGCCACACCAAATACAACAGACTCAAGAAAGGAAAAAGATTACAAACTGACATAGATCTAGTCTACCCAATCTTGAGCTGGTTCCAGATTGCAGTCTGATCGTGTGGACCTGAAAAGTTAGCACATAAGGCAATCTTAGAGAAATAATGAATGTTTGTTATCATCAAAATCATAAACCATAGATCCGCAACAATCTCCCCCTTTTTGATGATGGCAAAATATTTCAATTTGAATTTTCAAAAGAAAACAATTTCTCCTAATCTCCCCCTCACTAGAATAACATTTTAAAAATAGGGGAGATGAAAATATTTTTGTTATTTTTAATTTTTTGAAAACAAGATACAAATACGATAACAGTATAAAAATTCAACATATTTGAAAACAAGATACAAATACGATAACAGAACAAAAATTCAACAATACATTCTCCCCCTTTGACATTATCAAAAAGAGAGGAGGCACAAACAAAAACAAAATGACCAAAAAATATTCCCTGATCTAGTGAAAAACAAATATTCTTAAAATGAGAAAGTTACCTCTTGGTTTTAATCAAAAACTTAGTAGAATTGGATTGACAACGCATAATCCAGAAAAAGATTAGAAATTCGTAATTTGATAATCCCAACTCAAGTTCTTTAAAAAGGCTCAAAAACTTTTAATTCAATATCTAAATCATAAAATAAATTAGAGAAAGAAATAATCATTTTTCAAAAACTCCTTTCATAAAATATATCTAATAGAAGATCAATGCACGAATTGTTGAATCAAGAATCAAAATTTTCAAAGTCAAGTATCGAAAGTATCTAGAGTTTTCTTAAGCTTTTTAAGAATTATAAGAATGGTAAGCATTAACTTTTTGTGGGCTAATTTTATGCCTCTTGACAATTGGTTGGCGCACGGCGCATCTTTTGATACACTTTGTGTATTCTATATTTTTCAATTTGGCGCTTTGCGCATCTTTTTTTTTTGGCATCATTGGCCAATTTTTTTTTTTAATATGCTACCTTTCTTAAATTTAAAAAATAAAGGAAAACTCATCTTAGTGACAATGCGAATTGCTTGATTAAGAAAATTATTATTTATATTCACAAACTTGCAAAAGATTCCTATGCGATAAATAAAACGCTGGGAGATAAAAAATATTGTTTCAAAAATCAATTTAAAAGATGAAAAAGATTTTAAATAAAAAGTAGGATAACCTCTTTTAGAAAATAGAGATTGAGAGTTAAAAATAAATGAGTTTCCTTCCTTTGACTGTTTTAGATAAGTCAAACACAACTTACCAAAGATTTCAAGAAAAATCAGGAAGTATATTTTTCATTTTTAGAAAAGTGAGTGTGTGTGTTGATGAGAGAAAAATTTTACAGAGACAAAAAGGAATGAAAAAAGCACAAAACGAAAAACATAAAAACAAAAAACACAAAAAAGGAAAAAAATACAAAAACACAACACAAAAAAGATGAAAGGCTCTTAACCATTATCTCTCTCCTGGTCCGATGCTTCAGAGACCAGATCTGCCCATGAGATTTTTTGCCTTTCATTATTTCCCCAGTTTAAATTTTGCTTCGCCTTGCCCTTTTCTTTTGTAGGAAGAATTCTTACATTAGGTCACGTATTCTTCATATGTCCAGGTTTCCTACATCGAAAGCAAACAATGTCAGAGGAAATATGGACATCCTTACCACTTTTACCTTTCTTCCACTTTTGCTTATGCATTGGTGAGCTTTGTGTTTTGCTTGACAATTCATTGCTATCGTCACCAACTAAGCTTTCTCTTTCTTTATCTTCGGCTTTTAGAACGATCGTTTCACCTGCATCCAAAAGTCTTTGACCCAACCCTTGCTCGTAGGCAATGAGTGAGCCAATCAAATTATCAATAGAATAATCATTCAAATCTTTTGATTCACAAATAGCAATAATTTTAGCATCAAATTTTTCAAGTAAACAATGAAGAATTTTGTTAATTTTTCAAAATTTGAAAAATCTTTTCCTAAGGCATGCAATGATGTAGTAATTTGAATAAATCTTGTATACATGTCTAAAATCGTTTCAAAAGGTTTCATAGAAAATATTTCAAAATCATGCATTAAAATATTCAACTTGGATTGCTTGATTTCACTAGTGCCTTCGTATATGGTGTGCAATTTATCCCAAACTTCCTTACCGGTAGTGCACGTTGATATTAACATAAAATCATCAGAATTTAAAGCACAGAAAAAATAATTTAAAGACTTTGCATTTAATTGAGCATCCATTCGTTCATCCCTATTCCATTAATTAAAAGGAATATCAGTTTTAATTCCATTAACAATACGTGATGGTGATGAATAACCAGTTAAAATCATATGTCACATGCGAAAATCAATTGATTGCAAAAAAGTAGACATGCGAATTTTCCAAAAATCAAATGTAATATTTTCAAACAATGGTGGTCTAGTGATTGAATATCCTTCCGCAAAAATACGATTAGAAATATTAGCCATGGATCGAAATTCAAAAGTTTTTAAAAACTTATTTTATGAAAACCGCTCTGATACCACATAAAAGTTCTCAGATGACACTAGAAAGTGCTCTGAGACCACTTGAAAGTTCGTTAGGGATGTTAAGCTCTATAAAACTGGCCCAAGCTAATTTAAAAGAGAGAGGTGAATTGGAAAACTTTAAAACCAAAGATAAAACTAAAACCAATATCACCACAAAGAAAACCAACGATGCAGAAATTAAAGTGCGGAATTAATAAAGAAAGAACACGCCGGACTTATAGTGGTTCGGTCAAACCTTGACCTACGTCCACTTCTTGGAGGCACCCTCCAAGTATTGTACTAACACAAGTGTCTCTCATTTAGCCCCCACAGCTAGGCTGAGAAGCCCTTACAAAATCACTTCCACCTCTCCCGGTGCGGCGGAGTTGCCGGGTCCTTTGACACCAAAGAGACTTCTTCTTTGGTGAACTTACCTCGAGACAAGCCTTAAATCCGATGGTACTAAGGTGCGAGTTCGCCGGAGCAACCGTGTGGAACCCCCTCGACACTCCCTTGAGTCCCCCCTCACAGGATCTTCTCCCTCTCTCAAACTCCACCCTTTCCTCTCTCCCTTTCAAGCTCTCTCTTCAAGTTTCCCCCACAAGAACGAAGCTCCAATGGCTGCCAAAGACACTTACAAAGTTCCATGCCAAATCTTAAATAGAAGCTCTCAAAATGAGCTCATTAATACAAGTTGCCGACATTATCGTCCATGACGATAGGCAAATCGTCCTGGCCGATCAGTACAAATTAAGCTCATTAGCCCGGGACGATTTGAGATGATCAGAAGAAAATTGGTTACATCGTCCAGGCCGATCTCACGATCGTCCTGGCCGATTAGTTTAAAACTGATTTCAAACATCCTGATCATCGCTCTGAATACAAGCTGTCCGATGTAGATCGTCCAGGCCATCGTCCTGGCCGATCATTTGATCGTCCCGAACGATGTGATCGTATCAATCAACCATTAATGTTTTTCAAAGATACCAGATCAATTTAGGCATGATTGAGTTAGATCGTCCTGGACGACAATAATATCGTCCTGGCCGATTTCCTAAAATAAAAGAATTCCTAAACTGATTATGACGGCTGATTCTTTCTGAGTTGAGATTATCGTCCAGGCCGATCTGTTGACGGCTGCCTTAATGAGGATGCCCTAATTAGGGTTTCTGTTTTTGGACAGATCGTCCAGGCCGATATTAATATCGTCCCGGACGATGTTACCAAAAATAGAAATTATATAGGGAGTAAGAGAATTTCTATCAAGTTATAGCCACACCAAATACAACAGACTCAAGAAAGGAAAAAGATTACAAACTAACATAGATTTAGTCTACCCAATCTTGAGCTGGTTCCAGATTGCAGTCTGATCGTGTGGACCTGAAAAGTTAGCACATAAGGCAATCGTAGAGAAATAATGAATGTTTGTTATCATCAAAATCATAAACCATAGATCCGCAACAAGATCGGCCTGGACAATCAAGCCATTTTTCCAGTCGTCCAGTTCAATTCTAGAGTAGTGGTCTGGCCGATCTTCTATTATTTGTACTAATCGGTCAGGATGATATTCATATCATCTTGGATGATAAGGTCGGCAACTTGCAATTAATAAGCTATTTTGAGCTCTTCTTTATAAGAGCTCTTGTTCAAAATTTTTTAACATCTTTTGTTGTTGCCTTAGCCTAAGAAAACCTAAAGGAGAGAGAGAGGGAGAGAGAGAGAGAGGATATTGTGAGGGGGAGCTTGTGAGGGGATTCACAATGGTTGCTCTAAGCATTGTTCCACTTCTTCTTCCTAGAGTCTCTTGTCTTTGGAGAGGTTGGGAGAGGTAAGCTTCAGCGATCGATCGAGGTTCTCTGCCTGCTTCAGGAGGAAGCAAAAGGAGGAAGGTTCTCTGCCTTGCCAGGGTGGCAAAAAAGAGGTGTCTGTAAAGGCTTCTCCGCATAGCTGTGGGAGCTAAAGGAGAGTCACGATTGTAGTACAATACTCGGAGGGCGCCTCCGAGGAGTGGACGTAGGTCGAGTTGACCGAACCACTATAAACCCCTGTGTTCTTGTTTTTATTGCTTCCGCATTTATTTTCTTCCTCACTTATTTTTGTGGTGATTTGGTTTGTGAGATTTTGTTCTCTTTGCTTATAGATTTTTAAAATACCAATTCACCCCCCCCCCCCCCCCCCTTCCCCTGGTTTGCCTTGGGCTAGTTTTATAGGGCTTAACATCCCTAACGAATTTTCACCCACAAGGCCATGAGCGTAACCATACCAATACATGGGTGGGTGTGGGTATGGGTATCCAATGCAAGGCTCTAGTTATTATCAACAAATTTTAAACTCCTTCCAAGTTTTATTGTATTCCTTGTAAATGTATATTTGTTAGGGATCAAGGCATATGCTTCAATTATTTATTTATTTGTTCATTTTTAAGCTTCTTGAGCTTATACACAATTGTGCATAAGAAAAATTATATTGGAAATATGTTTATTTTTCCTAATACACATGTGTATTATTTTGTACAAGCTTTGTATTGACGATCCCAATCATTTTTATATTGTATTTGTTCATTTGAAAGTTTTTTGAGCTTGTACATAACTATGTATTAGAAAAATTATGTTAGAAGTGTGTTAATCTTACTAATGTACATATGTGTATTGTTGCATACAAGCTTTGTATTGATGATCTCAATCATTTTTATATAGTATTTGTTCATTTGAAAGTTTTTTGAGCTTCTATACCACTATGTATTAGGAAAATTGTTTAAGAAATGTGTAAATCTTCCTAATACACAGTTGTGTATTGCTGTGTACAAACTTTGTATTGACGATCTCAATTGTTTTTTTGTTCTGTGTTCATTTAAATGCTTTTTGAGCTTATACACGTGTATACGGGAAATACATTTCTTTTGTTGCAAGTGGTATGTTTCCTCCTGAGTAACTCTCTAGAGGGAATAAAAATCTGCATATCCTCAAGCTCATCAAATAATTTTGAGACTTCTAATTTTGTTATAAAATAAGTGTCTGGCCTACTGAAGGAAATAGGGTCATTAGTTGTTATTGATCTTACAGGCTTTAACAGATGTGTGCTCCAAAAATTAAATTTGCATATGATCAAGTGTAACATTAACCAATAAATTCCAAATGAATTATTAATTAAAGAGATCCTTAGATGTTGTTAGCACTCAAAATTAGTAAATGTACAAATCCATTTATTTAGCCTAGTGGTTTGGAATTAGCAAACTTTCTGGCAATCCCATCAAAATGAATAACTAAGAAATCTCTAATGTCTGCTACCCAATTGTAAGATGAGATCTGATCTATATTATGTGCAACACTAAATAGCATCGTCGGGGTTATATAGTTATGAAAGGGAAATAATAAATTGTATAACAGAAATATGATAAATTTATTTAAGACAATGGCACGATGAGTTTATTTTCTTAGCCTTTTCATCTCATTTTTAATATCAATTAAAGTAAATGTTGATAGTGTCTAATTTTTTGTGTTGAATTTACCTCTCCTATTTGGCAATCCTATAATAAGAGCCGCATCATATGTAGTGAATGGTAGCTCATACCCCTTGATGATAAAACATTGGATGCTCTTTTACAAACGAAGATTATTATTTTAGTTTATATTAATTTCTCTGGGGTGCTCATTTGACTCTAGTTCATATATAAATTGGTCCTAAAATAGGAGATTTTTTTTTTTTTTTTTTGAATCATCTAATCACAAAGCCTAAGCTTCTCCTATGCTCTAAAGTTTTTTTTTTTCTTTTTCCATCAAAGCTTTTTACGCTTAAATTGTATCACCGATTAGGGGTTTTATTTGTTTAACCACTTTAGGGGTGTATACAAAAAATAGTTGAGGCCTTTTGTTGCTTAGTTTTCCTTTGAGTTCTTGTTTTAGTATTTACTTAAATATTTATTTTTTAGTTGTTTTAATCAATCACTAATAATGTCTAATTTGTTTGGTATGAATTTTATATTTGTTTATTACTACTCACCTTATAAAATTATTTCATTTATAGTTTCATTAGATATCATGTGATAGAGTATTCTAGCTTAAATATTGTCGTAAATATCTTCTTGTATTAGATTACCTTTTAGTTTAATAAAGCATTTTGCAGATTAGTAGGAAGCCTATGAAAAGACAAAATGGATAATGACATAACATATATTATACAAGAAATTATCAATGTTGCCCTAATCTATCTCATATTTGACTAAACCTTATAGTTTTAGACTGTTTAGAGTAATTTTTATCAGATCGCCGATCTCATGAGTACTTCATAAACAATACAATCAACTATGTATTTTTTAACGAGCCTTCGTACATTACACTAATAGATGCTTAATATATTTAGGTCTAACAATTTACCTATATAATCTTTTAAAATTTACTCTCTTTTTTATATGAGATTTTGTTTATTCATGATTGCATTTTCTTCTATAAACCTAGTAGGAGCTTCTCCTTGTCCAAACCTATAGCCAAACAATCACTATCAACCCTCTTCCAATTGCCCTTTTCAGATTCAAGATGTATCAAGCTTATCATTTTTATTTGGTTTCATTTTAAACTATATCTTATACTAATAGCCCAACCAGCATATTTTTTTAGTTTGCTTACCTCATCCCATGCTAATTAAGTTGAACCTCATAGTTTTACCCTTCTTGTTGCAACTTCTCAAGAGATCACTCATTTAGACCAGAAGTGATTTATCAAAGCCCCATTTGGGACAATTTTCTTAATGCATTTTAAAACATCTTTTTGGAACAAGAAGTTTTAGTTTAAAAATTTTTTGTACAAAAATTCTACATTAAAAAATAGTTAGAAAGTTGCCTCATGCGAAGCCTTAAATATGAAGTCTCCACTGAATCTCCACATGTTATGAGAAAAGGTGCTTTGCATATTAGGGTTAACATTTTGCTTATACATTCCATTAATATTCCCTCCCTTTCTAATGTGTGGTTGAGTTTATTCATGCCTCTTTTTCCTCTTAGAAGCCTTGTAGGGGTTGCTCATTATTTGATTCTTTTAATCGACAATCACTCCCCACCCTCTTCACATAACCTTTTTCAAATTCAGGATCTCACAATGAGAGCCTATGAGCTTTTAAGGAAATAAATAGATGGTTATAAAATTGAAAAACAAGCTAGAAAAAAACTAGAAATATGGAAATTGAATATCTATGATAAACTCTGATATAGGTATTTTTTTGGTATTAAATTATCCTCTTTATTTATTATCTCTTCTAAACTATTCTATTTTTTTTTTTTTTTTAGTTTGAGGGAACTAGTGCTTCTTTTTAATGAGATTTGTGTATTTGAATTTGATGACGGTTATTTTTTATGTCATTTTTATTTGGATGTGTGATTGGCTTGTATTTGAATTTTTTTTTTTATTGTGGACAAATGACATACTAATACGAATCTGGAGACAGACAAAATACAAAACATGTACGAGATACAACTATTATTAAAAATATCGGTCATGAACATACATCAACATTCAACCATAACAATATATATTATTAATTAATTCATTCATTTAATAATACATTTAGTTCAATTACTCTTAAAGTATATTTAAATTTATTAAATATATTAAACGCAATTTAAAAAAAGCAATCACAAGATATTATAAATTGTTAGTTTGAGGATGAAAATTTAATTTCTTTGTAAAAATAAAAATAAAAAATAATCATCAGAAAAAAAATTTGATGAGCTATGACTGAGCCCTGTATGTAATTCATAATAAATTGACTTAAATATTGATATCACCAGCAGGTCAACAACAAGTAGACTATCCATTCATTAAGGCATAATGATTAAAATCTCAAATGATCAAGACCTCTTCTAGCTTTACTTCCCTATATTTAGAACCTCAAACAGAAAGCCAGCACACAAGCTCCCTCAGCTCCTTCAATTTCTCCTCTCTTTCAATGTTGATAAGCGCTGCCACCTTCTCAACAACCAAATATGAAGCTTATTTTATGATGGTCCATGAACTACCACGAATCTTTGTCCAAGGACCATCCAAAATTTACTAAAGATATTGAACCCTCAGGGTTCTCCCAAACACTTCAAGAAGCCATGGCTTCCATCCCAAACGAGCACAGCTCTAATTCCATTGAACAAAGCAGTGAGCTATCAGTCATCAGGCCTGAACCAGTTTTCTCTGTGCTGAACACTCCTGATCCTCCTTCTCCATGGAAAGAGCTCGCTTCCTCAATGAAAGAGAAAGTGCTTACTCGAGGAAAGCAATCCTCTTCACTGCTGCATTTCACACTATCAGGTTTGCAGGGCCTTTTTCCTGTCCTTAGCTGGGGAAGAAACTATGATCTGAAATCATTTCGAAGCGATATAATGGCAGGACTTACTCTTGCAAGCCTTGGCATTCCACAGGTCAATATAATTTTTTTTCCTTTTCTTTTCTGTTTTGTTTTGGTTTCTCAATGCTTTTGAATGGTATGCAGAGCATAGGATATGCCAACTTGGCTAAGCTTGAGCCTCAATATGGTCTCTGTAAGTAGAAGGCAAAAACTATAGTTCAGTAGTTTTTTACAAATTTCATGTTTGGTAAAATTTTTCTCTTGATGTTTGATTTTATAGATACAAATTTAGTTCCACCTCTGATATATGCTGTTATGGGAAGTTCAAAAGAAATTGCCATTGGACCAGTGGCCGTTATCTCGCTTCTTGTTTCCTCCATGTGTCAGAAGATTGTTGATCCATCAGTTGATCCAACTGGCTATAAGAAGATAGTGTTCACTGTAACTTTCTTTACAGGAATATTTCAAGCTTCTTTTGGCTTTCTCAGGTTAGATTTCTGCAAGTTCCGATATCTATCAGTACATAGAGAATTCCGAGATTAGTTTGATTTCTTATATGATTTGTAAACTTCAGGCTGGGATTCCTGGTGGATTTCCTCTCTCATGCTGCAATTGTGGGGTTCATGGGTGGTGCAGCCATTGTGATAGGTCTTCAGCAGCTGAAGGGACTTCTAGGCTTAACTCACTTCACAAATAAAACAGATTTAGTTTCTGTCATCAAGGCTGTTTGGCTTGGCCTTCATCAATCTGTATGTCTCAAAAAACACAAAAAGGAAATCGTTTTAGCCTTCAAAATTTGTTTTTTTTTCTTTCTAAAAAGTTTTTCTCTCTACTTTTTTTATTGATAATCGCAGTGGCATCCAGATAATTTCTTCCTTGGCTGTTCCTTCCTTATATTCATCTTGGTCACAAGATTCCTAGTAAGTAGTGAAGACTTGAGAACTTTGCTATTTGAACTACCGTAATCGATGAAAACATTTAGCATATTTACTTTGCAGGGCAGAAGGAATTTGAAGCTATTTTGGTTGCCAGCCATTGCTCCTTTGCTTTCTGTAATTTTATCAACTGTATTAGTTTTCCTAACCAGAGCAGACAAGCATGGACTGAAAATCATAAAAGAAGTTAAAAGTGGTTTGAATCCGAGTTCAGTTAAGCTATTGCAGTTTACAGGACCATATGTTGGAGAATCGGCAAAGATTGGAGTAATTTGTGCAGTCATAGCTCTGACGGTTCGTTAAGTTCTTCTATGTTTTATCATTACAAATAGCTAAATATTTCCTTTCTTTGGAAGCTTATAGTATTATAATACAAATATTTTCAGGAGGCTGTGGCTGTTGGCAGGTCTTTCGCTTCAGTGAGGGGCTACCAGCTTGATGGTAACAAGGAAATGGTTTCTATGGGGTTTATGAATATTATTGGATCTCTGTCATCTTGCTACGTTGCAACAGGTGAGAGCAACCATTAAGGCTTCATTTGAGACGGCTTTTTTACTTCTTAAAATAAAATTTTAATACAAAAATTTAATTTCTTGTATTAAAAAATTGTTTTAAGAAATATTAGAAAAGCTATCCTAAACAAAATCTAAAGTTTCATTCGGGACGACTTTTTTGTTGCTTCTTAAAACAGCTTTCTAGTCTAATAAATTTAATTTTTGTGCTAAAAAGCTGCTTTAAGAAGCAACAAAAAAGCTGTGCCAAATGAAGCCTAGATAGCTTTCAGCTTTGCAGAATGCCACATGCATTATATACTTTTCTAAACTATTGAATGATGCTCCTGTTAGTAAAGCCTTGATAGTTTAATAAATGAATCCAATTATTGTGCGTAGATTATCAAAATATATATGATTCTGTTGAAAAATACTATGCTTTCAAGAGAATAAAAAGAATTTAATCCACCATGCATAAGTCAAATAGATGTTCAAATATTAATAGTTATGAGTTTAAGCATAAAATATATATACTTATCTCCACAAAATAAAAACAATGAATTTACTATATTGCTAAATTTAGTTAGCTTTGATTAACAATAAATAAAAATTGTAAACTATAGAAGCAATTCAATAAATTACAGTGATGTCATGATTTTAAGGAATTACATTTTTAAATGCCTCCATCTTCTCAAACATGGAAAAATGGTTTGCTAATTTTATCATTTTCCGAGTGTGAAAATCATTGCTTGCTTTCATTTGCAGGCTCTTTCTCTCGAACTGCTGTAAACTTCATTGCTGGATGCAAATCGCCAGTGTCCAATATCATCATGGCCATCACAGTGTTCTTAACCTTAGAGTTTCTGACGAGGCTTTTATACTACACTCCCCTTGCAGTATTGGCATCGATCATCCTCTCAGCTCTTCCAGGACTGATTGATGTCAGAGAAGCTTGCAGCATATGGAAGGTTGACAAAATGGACTTCCTTGCCTGCATAGGAGCTTTCCTCGGTGTTTTATTTGGATCAGTGGAAATTGGTCTTGTGGTTGCGGTGAGACATTTTCGTTCATTCTCCAGCATTTTATTCATTTTCTATCAAGTAACTCAGACCTGCTTAGCAGGGGCAGATCCGGCCTTAATTTTTTTGGGGGACTTATAAACAAAAGTGTAGAGATTCTTGACCCATATTTGTTCATCGTTGTACGCTTCACAAATATGTCGGGGTCCAAGGGGGCAGCGCTCATTGTTACTATTTCTCTTTATATTTTGTTCATCATTCCCTAGCAATAACATATTTACACAATATGTTTAATTATGTTAGGGCAATTGCCTAAATACTATAGTATTTTAAAACTTTTAGGGTGACAATTGCCTAAAAACTCTTGTAATAAAGACTAAAAAATACATAGAGGGAGACCAATTACCTAAATAATCATATAATAAAGAATTTTGGCCTTAAGGTGGATCTGCCCATGCTGTTTGGGACACTTATTTATTGCTTTTATGAAAAGAAAAACAGTCAGAATAACTGAGAAAATTTTTATTATAATGAATTTTTTCCATTCATTCTTATGGAGAAAATTCAGACAGCAAGAACTTCCTAATAAGGGCTGTTGTTTCAGCTAACCATATCCTTTGCAAGGATCATATTGAGTTCGATTCGTCCAAGAATTGAAACCCTAGGAAGAATTCAAGGCACAGACATCTTTTGCAGCAAAAGACAGCATCCGGTTGTTTCTTTGGAGCCAGGACTTATGATAGTTCATATTGGTACATCCTTCCTTTGCTTCATGAATGCTAACTTCACCAAAGAAAGGTATACTTACCTTATATATATCAACATATTAGAATGAAGATGAACCAGGTTTAAAAAATCTCAATTTTATGCAATAAATAACCATAGCTGCTTATGTAACAGGATCTTAACATATGTGATGGAAGATGAGGAATTACAAGAGGAGAATAATGAAGGGAAAATCCTATATATGGTTATTGATATGTCAAGTAAAAACTAAAAACACAGTATTTCAAACTGCATGACTCATTTATGTGTAACCAATGACTTCAACTGTTTGCAGATGTGATGAATATAGACTCATCTGGAATCGCAGCAGTGGAAGAAATGCATAGCAAGCTTGAATCTTTTGGCATACAGGTGAGATTGATGAGCTGGGAGATTGCTAAGCTTTGATGCTGCCATATAATTATAACTTAATTTGAGAATTTCAGATGGCAATAGTCAATCCTGGATGGCAAGTGATTTACAAGATGAAGCTGGCTAGGCTTGTGGAGAGGATTGGAGTTTCATGGATATTTCTTAGTGTGGGTGAAGCTGTAGAAGCTTGTCTTAGCTACAAGGAAGATAACATTTGTGCTTGATTAGAACCTCCTGAAAACCAGTTGGTGCATGGAAAGTTTCATCGATAAAGTGTTGGGAAGGTCAAGCCTTTCTCTCTTCATTCCTTCTAAGCCAGATTACTACTAGATTTGCAATAAAGCTTGTAGGGCTCTGCCTTTGGAACTTACTATGTTTGTATCTGTTGTGACTGCATGTTTGGTGTTTACTGTTGTTGTGAACTTAAATCAGATTATAATTTTGTGCTGAAGTTTTTAGACTTGGCTCTCAGAAAAAAAGGTACATGCCATTAAATTCCAACATAGTTACATTCTGACACCGAAATACCTTTATTTATTCCCATGCTATTAAAAATTGTCGTGTACATTAGAATTACCACAAGGTTACATCTCTCCCAACTATGGTATCAAAACTTTTGTGATGCGGAGCATTTTAGTTTAAATCGTTTCTTAGACGTATATTATCTAGTTTGTTACAAGCTGTTATAGGATTCTAGAACTTTCTAGTTTTATCTAGGTTTCTTTACTTAAGTATTATATATAGTATGATGTAAGAAAGGGGAGAATTGATGAAATATTACCCTCTTTGAAGCTTTTTAAGCTTGTGTTTATGTTTGTTTCCCTTGATTTGGATTTCCCTTCTTTCAGGTCTGATTCTTCCGACGATCCCCACAACATTTTGATTTGCAATGAGAGTAATGATCATAGAGAAAGGATCAATCAAAATTAGGAATCACCAAATTTGATAGATTTGAGTTATATTTTTGAGGAGGTAAAAGGAAGATTATTTGTATAATAAGATAATGCATTTGACCCTTGGATAAAAATCCTGAGACTACAAAGGATGATTAGAGGAAAATCCTTCATGAATAAGTTGGAAGATCTAGTATTGCATGTTAGGCTAAAAACATTAATGAGATAATTTGGAAGATCTAGAACGGGGCACGCGCCAAAGATGACATGTAGCTTGATTTATTTGGGTAACTTAATGATGAAGGGCGTAATATAACTTTTTATGGTTGTGGTTGGAAAGTCAGTAAGGGAAGCATGATGTATTGATATCTTCCTAATTGTTGGTTTCGCCACCTATACAAGATTATTGATCATTTATGAATGATAGCTTGGATGCTTTAAGGCTCCCCTTACTTTCACCTTTGAAACTAGCTTCCATAGTTAACAATGTTGAATGAATGTCTTATAGAGTTATAGGGAAGTACACCTTTTATAATATATGACTCACAATATTGAAATATTTCAAATAGGTCATATTCCATGATTACTTTTTATCCCAAGATTTCCATGTTAAAAATCTTCATATTTAATATAAAAAAAGCTTAGTTGGGTAGGTGGACGAGCATGATTGGGAACCCTCCAACTCATATTCGATTCTCCTCTCATGCAGCACGACCCTTAAGTAGGGAGAAAATAACTATAGGTATTGTACTTGTGGGGTTTGTTGTTGGTATGATCACCGAGGGTTTAGTTATGCCGCCAAGCTCCTATGAGGGTTGCAGCAGGTAGATACCCCCGTTTTCTCTCTCTCTCTCTCTCTCTCTCTCTCTCTCTCTCTCTCTATATATATATATATATATATATATATATATATATATATATATAACCTGGTCACGAGGTTATTTTGATTTTGATTTTTTTTTTTTTATATATTATGGATTTTACTACAAATGACTTCAATTTCACTAGCCACATTTTCCCTCAATACAATTAAAATATTAATCTCAATATTTGATTATATTGTCTAATAATTTAGATGTATTTACCTTTTAAAATTAAGTTGCTTTGTCTATGAATAATTAAGTTAATTTCTTAATGTTGTAGGAATAATTATGTTAATTTTGTAATCTATTCTCTTAACTACACATAATATAAAAAATATTGATACAAGAGTATAAAATTAGATATCACATGAACGGCTATAAGTTAATATTAAATGAGAATTTAATTGAGCTCTTAATAATGATAAACTAGTGCTTAATAAGCACAAATAGATCTGCAAGCATCTAGTTCACATCGAATTCCACGTTTCCAGCTTCTTTCATCAAGAACAGTGACCTCTAACAAAATTGGGCATCGCTACAGAACTGCAACTAATAAAGCCATCCACACCGTTCAACAGCAAGTACCTATGTGTAGAATTCAGTTCTTGTATCCTAGACATTTGTATAAATACTTCTCCTTATGAATTTCAACTGTCAAGGAATTAAAATGAAAATATGTGCTTTCTCTAATTCTCTGCTGCTCACACTTCTCTTAGCTTATATTTAAGTCCTTAAAACCATAAAATATCTGAATTCTTTCGAGTACTAGCTAGCATCGCCCCTCAAATTTGTAATGCAAATGCTTAAACCGAATTGAGGAGAGTTTCTTTGTTAGAATGTTGGCAGGTTGATCCTTGGTGTCTATATTTTGAACTGTTATTTCTTGAGATAAGATGCGATTGCAAATGAAGTGATAGTCAAATTCAATGTGCTTGGCGCGAGCGTGAAAATCTAGATTGTTTGTATGAGCCATGGAGGAGATGTTTTCACAATAAAAGGGAGTGGGTGAGGTACATGGAACATGGAAATCGGTTAACAATTGACAAAGCAAAATGATATCAGAAGCTACTGATGCCAAGGCTCTATATGAATGTGTTATGATGTCAATTGAAAGTGCAAAAGACATTCCAAGAGGGGGTGAATTTGTTATTTTAAAAACTTTTTAAAATATTTTTCGTGAAAAATGAATCTTATAAATTGCAGAAGAAATTAAACAAAAAAACTCAAAACAAAACCAAAAGCAAACATGATTTTTTTGGATAAGCCATTCTCTCTTAACCAGATAGAAAATCACCATTACAGACTCTTCACACTCGAAGAATCTCCCTCCTCTCGCCTACTTGGCTCGGCGAAGATGCCATCCCTCCTTTCACTTCCTAAGCTCAACGGAGATGTCGATCCCTCCTCCGCTAGGTGGAGATGCCATCCCTCCTTTTGTCTACAAGTCTGGCGAAGATTTCATCCCTCCTTTTAGCTCCTTGATTCGACATAGATGTTGATCCGTCCTTTTGCTTCATGACCAGACGGAGATGCTGAAACCCTAACCTCCTTGGCCATAGATCTTGAGGATACAATGTGGGGTTATCATATGACATATATGATATTAATCAATACATCATTTTACTACACTTTGCGGTGTTACATATCAGCCTTTCAACTTCTCAACTCTATATATATATATATATATATATATATATATATATATATATATATATATATATATATATATATATATATCAAATATTTTAATCTATCATTCCATTATATATCAATCGTTTTAGCACACATTATATTTCAGTATTATCATATCAAATCACATTACATCACTTTCAACTGATTATCAGTATATATTTTTCTTACTCATTTCACATAAAAATTCTTATATGCATATTTAACTAGTAAAAATGTAAAAATATTATATAACATAATTCAGAATGATCAAATCTATAATATATTAAAAGTTCAATGTAAAAATTTATGGTATCTATTATGATTATTGCACCACTCTCTCTTATATGTGTGTGTTGGATCTTCGTACAAAGCTATAATATTAAACTCTATATCTCTCTACACCGAGAATGTTCTAGGACGCAACATTTATAAATAATAATTAGAAAAAAATATACAAAACTAATTAGAATATAAATTTTAATTAAGTTAGTTTATTATCTAATTGTTCTTAATTCACATTATATCTATAAATTTTGGAGATACTAAAAATTAATTAAAAAATTAATCATGATATATATAACTTTTAATTAACGTTAAGAAAAAAATCTCGTAATTTAAACATAATAAAATTTATTTTAATTTTTCTCAAGTTATATATATATATATATATATATTCTCAATTAACAATGAATTTAATAAAAATTATGAAAATTATATAAAATCAAATACAATAATATAAATGATTAAATTATTATAAGAAGGAAAATTGAAAAAAAAAAATTACGTATTCTTAGAATGCACAAAATTAATTTTTCGGTTTTGCACCTTTTACTAATTTGGTTTATAGTAACATCGTTCTACTAAATTAATTAATGTTAAGCTCCTTCTAAACAAATTGCCTTGAATTAAAGATTCTGTATGATTTAAATTAGTCATTTTTGTTGTTTAATAGGGTTTAGGTTAAATTTTGCTTATAACTTGCTGATAATGTGCTACCCAACAACTCCTTTTTAGGGGTATCAAATTGGATTTTCATGTCGGGTTTGGGTCTAATATAAAATTGACATTCTCTTAATACGCCTGATTCGAATCTGACCGGTTTATTTGAACGAGTTAAAATCTCATATCCGAACTCAACCCGCCAACAACTCGACCCAACCCACATTCCCGAAACATAAGCTACAAACTTCACCTACTTCAATGTCTACGGGTCACAAGAGCTAGCTCGTTGCGATGATAAGCAACTCACTTTCATTTCACACGCTTCTTCGGCCAAATATCGTAAAATCATCTTATGGAAGTTGGGATCCTCTTCACCTACCTACTTCACCTACTTTGAGTATGAAATATTCCCTTTTTGTAATGAAACAATGGCTCGACAACCTTCTTCGTCTCCTTCAATCAATGACTATGGGAGCTCAATTGATGTGACAGTAGTGTGCACTTCTTAGGTTAAAATCAGGTTAATTTCAGGTTGGTGGGTTGATCTGAACTCAACCCGTTTATTTAGCGGGTCAACCCGAAATTTTCAATCGAGTCAATTTTTGACACCCCTACTCCTTTTGGGCTTGTTTGGATGCCGCTAGGATTTAATTTAAGTAGGATTTTGTAAATTCTCTAAATTTGAATTTACTAAATCCTTAGGTATTAAATCCTAAAGATGTTAGACAATAATTGTTTTAAATCATTATAAACCGTTTTGATAATGTTATTTAAGATTTAATTAACTCATGTGATATTTATATTTTAAATATGAGTTATTTAGTCATTTTAATTAATATCCATAAATTATACTTATGAATAATATACTCAGAAACTAATTTAATTATCTAATAACTTAGCTAATTTAATTATCTAATAACTTAGCTAATAATTTAAATACTAATTATCATCAAATTATTTATTTAAGAGTTATTTGAATAAATATTTTAACACTTATTATAATTAGCTAATTAATTATAGTTTAAAATAATTAATCATTTAATCACTATTGACATTTTTAATTATTTTTAAAAATTTTAATGTTTTATTTTAATATTATTTAATTATTAATTATACTAATAATTATCTAATTATTCATTAAAATATTTTATTATTAACTAATTATTTACTTAGTATTTACATCCTAATTATCTAATTAATTATTAGGTTTTTTACATACATAACACTTAAAACTTTCATATTTACTTATCTAATGCTAAAACTTTTCTATTTACTGTTCAGCCACCTAATATGTAACCTAAATTATCACTACCGTTACCTCCGTTACATCCTTCAACCCGACTGTCTTCTGTGTAGGAATCGTCCCGATCGAGCAAGTCGACGTCGCCAACGCCGGTTGTCCTCTCCACGCCGGTCACTCCGCTCATCTTCTCCACGCTGGAGCTTGTCTTCTCCACGCCGCTCGAGCGGCTCTTTCCGCATGACTCCACCTTCACCTTGGACAGACTTGCTCGAAGCTTTTCCCATTTAAAACCTGTAGCTTTTTTTGATGATTTTTTTTAAACAATTCTGAATTTGTTTATCAAAACAATACGAGGTCTTCATTTACATCCTGTAGCTTTTTTTCTGGATTGCATACTCCTGATCAAAACTAAGTGATC
The DNA here is from genome assembly GCA_016618105.1 of Dendrobium huoshanense. Classification (NCBI taxonomy): domain Eukaryota; kingdom Viridiplantae; phylum Streptophyta; class Magnoliopsida; order Asparagales; family Orchidaceae; genus Dendrobium; species Dendrobium huoshanense. The sequence continues at coordinate 31,099,877 of CM028346.1, read as the reverse complement.
CACAATGTATTTCCAGGATGAATTCATGATCTTTTTTTGCCAATCTTTTCTTCATTTTATGGCCATGATTCCAATCGCTTAAGCATGAAAATTTGGATTTTTTTCCATCCCTGTTTTGCGCCCTGGTAACTTGGATGGAATTGTTGGCAAAAATGGATGCGTTCACTAAATAGCCAGGTACAAAAGAATGGTGATCTATAGAAGCTGAAGTAGCTGAGCCACATGTAATAGAAGTTTGGATATTATAAACTAGCAAAGCGATCAGTGATTTGGAGGATGGTGAAGGGTGGAAAAGAAAGTTAGTCCCAGGCATGGTGCAAGGACGGTATCCAGCATATGGAGATTCAACGGCAAACCTAGCCGATCTATCGGAGAGGGGATGCTGAAAACATTTTCGATCGATATGGAGAAGACCATACCAGCGGGGAAGAGCCGTCCGAGCGCGCACGCAAAGCAGCCGGTCCAGTTTTGCTGTTAATGGAGTGTTAGTTTTGAAGAGGGAAAATATTTTAGGTGGCTGAACAGTAAATAGAGAAGTTTTAGTGTTAGATAAATAAATATGAAAGTTTTAAGTGTTATGCATGTAAAAACCTATTTCATCTCCGCCGCTTCTTTCCTTCTACATTTCTTCGTCGATGTCGCTTGAAGTATAGTTCTGAAAGTGTCGTTTTGAGCTTCTCCGCCTCCGACGAAGTTGCTGTTCTGTGTCGCGTGAAGTAGAGTTCTGAAAGTGTTGCTTTGAGCTTCTCTGCCTCCGACGACGTTGCTGTCCTGCTTCGCGTGAAGCTTCGCCGCCTCCGACGACGACGTTGTTGCTTTCGGATCGGAAGTCGCGACGGGAGTTCACTGCGAAGGTAACGAATTTTCTCCCCTTTCGCGCGCTTCTTCGACTAAATCTGCCAAAATGTCGGATTTTACGAAATCTGGGATTTGGGCAAAATGCCGAAAATGCCGTGAAGTCGAGTTTACCGTGAGATTTAACTTTGCATTTTTTTGGCGTTTTTGCAAGATTTAGCTCAAATATTGTCTAAATCAGCCCTAAATCCTACATCTAATCAGGTCCGAAGGACTACCTATTAGATCTCGATTGGATCAGGTACAGAGGCCGCATCATATATGGTGAGCATGCTAGCTGAGTTTAGAATGGCGGTCAGGGTCTTGATCGTTAATTCCCAGTTCTGGTGAGACTTCCGCCATCCTCTCTGCCTTTGCCTCTCTCTTGTTTCTTTCTCTCTTTCCCGTCCGAGCAAGGTTGCGTAAGTTGGTCGCTGGTTTCATAGTTGACCATTGGCAAGTTTGAGATGTCCTCGAAAGAATCGGAATGATGCCCTAACCCCTCTTTCTTTCTATCTTCATTCATTCCTCTCCTCTCCCTCTCCTGCCATGAATGGGGGTTCTTCGGTCGCAGCTTTTTGGCGAGATAGCTCGCCAGAATTACGGCTTTCCTTCATCGAGAATCCTCCTTCCTCTAGCCTAAAAAGTCTTGTGATGCATCGAACCAAATGTAATAGAAATTACTTTACTTTTAGCCTAATTTATTATGAAAGTTAAATATGTATGCTAATGTTAGATGGTTATTTTACCAGTTTAATGAAATTATAGACTAATTAAAGAAATTTCACTGTTTTAAGAATGGAAAAATTTTGAGATGGATATTGTCCATGTTATAGTTGATGGAAAACTTATTAAATAACATAAACGCTAAGAAGAAGAAAGGAATAAAACTCAGGTTAAACTTTTTAAAGAAAACGCCATATACCCAAAATATAGTTGGCTAATTATACAGATTTCTGTCAAGCGTTGTAGCAATAAATCTAAGTTTATGTGGTTGCGCCACTTTAGAGGAATTATAACTTAATTGGTACAATAATTTTTCTTTTGAAGTAATTACTTTAGTTTGATTATGTTTGTTCAAGATGAATAACTTGGGATTTAGAAATACACCATTATTTTAGAAATATTCTTGTTTAGGATGTGTTTAAGCTAGAAAACCACAAATTTATCCTAGGGTTTTATGTAGAATTTTTAAAGCCCCATTCTAAAACATAATTTCCCTTAAAACTTTAATGAGAAACGTTTCAAACTTTTTTATTGAAATATAGTGAAATGATTTGACGAGCTTTCTAGTGATATAACTTTGGAGCTCCGAGATATATGGAAATAGGTATGGGAATTTGAATTAATCCCTCACAAATAGGGTCTAGTAGGTTTTAGTGCTCTAGACTTGGAGCTCTGCGAGACCATAAAGTTGGGAGGATTTCAAATTAATGAAAATGGCTAACTTAAGCCTTAGTTATCGACTTTTCGAGGGCTATTTAAGAATAGTCTAAAAGTAGTTGTTTATTATGAGCAGTCATAATGGTTGTGATTTGGTTCATTCTATCATTGAAATGCAGAAACAATCCAAAATGATCATTTAATTTTTAAATTCTGCCTATTGATCCAATATTTAAAGCCTTAGATTTGGAGGGTTCTTCTATGCATGACAATGGTAATGTGTGACATTGGGGCTCTTCTCGATGGCCAGGGAAAAACATACTACTTGTTAGCTATGGTACAAGGTTTCATCTATAGGAGAATGTAGTGAAATTTTGAAAATGATAATCTTTTTTTTTTTGGTTAGAATCAATTGTTATAGATTATAACATTCATGGTGGCTACGGGTTTGAAGGGACTAATGAAGTTAGTAGGATTATATTAAATTTTGTTATAACTTGTGATTTTATAATTGCATATACTTTGTTAAAGAAAATAGAGGAGCGTCTCATTACTTATAAGAATGAACTTAGTAAATCTTAGATTGATTATTTTTTCATAAGAAAAATAGTTCATTTAGATTACATAGATTTTAAAGTCATTCAGTGAAAGTTTATGTACTTAGTATCATTAATTAGTTTTGTCCTTTAAGATGAAGGGGTGAAAAATAAAAAAAATAAAGTAAAATATTGTCCTTTGATTAGATGGGCGTATTTAAAGAACTCTAATAAAAATATTTTGAGAGTAAGATTATAGATCTTAAGATTTAGGTTATTTTTTGAGGATGTTAATATTATGTTGGAAAAATTAGCTAGTGATATTATGAATGTTACAAAGTGTGTGGTTGGAGACTAAAAAATATATTTTAATAGTTAAAATAGTTGGTAGTATAATTAAAATATACAAGAAAAGATAAATAATAAGGGGTTTTGTTATAAACATTGGTTTGGATATAAAAACTCAAAAAATTGAGAAAGATATAGTGGGCCTATAAGGAGTCTTAGAAAGTAATATGTGATACAACGAATTTAGTTTTTAGTGATTTATATAATATATTAAAATATTAAATACTATAGAGGGTGAAAGATGCATGTATTAGTTAGCCAAATAAAGAGATATAAGAAGTAAGGATTTAGTTTAAGTGAAATGCATTAAGGATGAAGATTAAAAAGTGCTTTTCTTACAAGACAATAGTCAACACAGGTAGATGAGATATTTCAATAAACTTTTCAATGAATTTTGTGGGAATATAATTGATTCTGGTGACATTAGCACCCTAAATAAAAATAGAGATTGTTTTTTATCGTCATATTAGTAAAATAAAAAATGGAGAGGCTTTAAAGAAGATGAAGTGTGAAAAAGCAGTTGGGCTTAATGATATTTCAATAGATGTATGAAAATGCTTAGGAGATTAGAATTTCTTAGTTTACTATGTTTTTTTAATTTTATTTTAAAGATTAAAAGGATGTTAGATGATTGGAGAATGTTTGTGTTAGTTCCTATTTTAGAGAATAAAGGTGATTCACAAGAGTTTGTGAATTATAGATGAATTAAGTTAATGTGTCATACATTAAAATCATGGGAAACAATTATTGAGCATAGGTTTCGAGGTGATACTATTGTTTCTCCAAATCAATTTGGATTCATGTCAGGTAGGTCTATTATGGATGCTATACATTTGTTCAGAGGTTTGATGGAGAAGTATAGAGAGAGTAAGGAGGATCTATGTATGATATTTATTGATTTAGAGAAAGCTTATGATAAAGTTTCAAGAGTTTTACCCAAAAAAAAGTTTCAAGAGAAGTGCTCTGGAGAGTTCTATAAAAGAAAGGAGTTAATAATGCTTATAATCAAGTAATTAAGGATATGTATACAAAAGTTGTTACTTGTGTTCAAATAGTAGGTGGGTTAACCAAATATTTTTCCTATTTCTGTTGGTTTACATCAAACATGCTTTAGTCATGGATGTTCTTATTACACATTTGCAAGAGGATGCACCTTTGTGATACTTTTTGCTTATGATATTGCTCTTTTTGATAAGACCAGAGGAGTTGATGAAAAACTTGAATTATTGAGTTCAACCTTAAGAGTCTAGAGGTTTTTGTTTGAGTATATCTAAAATTGAATACATGAAGTGTAATTTTAGTAGTTATAGGTCTAATGGTGGGATTGTGACATTGGGTGATCAAGTCATTAAAAAGAGTGCTTGTTTTAAATATCCGGGTCTATTGTTCAAAGTGATGGTGAAATAGATGGGGATATTATTATTTATTAGTAGAATTCATTTTGGATGGTTAAAGTGGAGGAATGCTTTGGGCTTGTTGTGTGATAGAAATATACCCCTCAAACTTGAGGGAAAATTTTACAAGGTGGTGGTGAGACTTGCAATGCTTTATGGCACAAAATATTGGCCATTAAAAGAGAATCATAAAATTAAGTGTTGCAGAGATGGGAATTCTTAGGTGGATGAGTGACTTTACACTTAGAGACAAAATGCGAAATGAGTTTATATGTGAAAATGTTAAAAGTAGCTCCAATGACAGATAAGATCCGAGAGATTCACCTTATTTTGGTCACATAAAATTTCGACCCTCCGATGACCTTGTTAGGAGAGTTGATGTTTTAGATTCGGTCTATATAAGAAAGATAGAGGTATATCTAAAATGACTTGGTTAGAAAATATTAGAAAGAACTTTTTTTATTAGATTTAAATGAGAATTTGACTCTTAATAGGACACAATGGAGTAGGATTCATCTAGCCGGCCCCATGTAGTGGGATAAAGGCTTGTTATTGTTGTATTTCAAATGGTCATTCAGATATATGGGAGAATGGTTCTATTAGTGGACGTGTTTGGATATAATATTTTTTTAGTAATCTATGATGAAATATTGGATTTCATGAATTATATTGATTAGCTTTAAATCTCTTTTGTGATGAATGAATGGTAGCTAATTATTTATTATGTTTTGAATAATTATGTAGATGCAATTTTGAGGTAGCTACAATGAGTATTTGTGGATATTAATTATATGTGTAATTATTCATGTTGATTTGATTTTATGTTAATGGTATAAGTGTCCCCTTGTTATTATGTCGTTAGAATAGCTAATGCTATTCAGGCGAGTGTGACACTAGCAAAGCCCTCTCTAATGGTGATCGTCTGCTCCACAAAATATTTAACTATTAACCAGCTTTTTCAAAGTGAAAAGCGCAATGTAATGTACAACCTTTTTTTTTGGCTTCGATTTGCAAAGTGCAAAGCTAAGTGACATTTGTACTCACTGAAATATTCATGACTCATATATCATATATACATATATTATATGTATTTCATAGCTATTTAATTAACCATGATTAAACCACATAAAATAATAATTTATAACATATATGATCAAACATTCAATAACAATAATTTTCAGCTAATTAAAGGCTTAAAAACAAGAATAAAAAATAGAAATAATGAAAATATTGGAGTAAACTTAAAAATTAGGAATACTCATCCGATTGAGCAATTGGTTAGAGATTGAGGGTTCAAGTACATAAAGTGAGAGTGTTAAGATGAGGTAGTGAGAATCATTTTAGAGAAGAAGCTTGTGAGAGGAGAATCTACTAGTGTGATCAGCAATAACCATCAATAAGCATATAAGAAACTAGCATGTGAGAGAACATGAAAAGTGATGTGAAACTAACATGAGTTAATGAGAAATTAAGAAGAACTATTGTTGAAAGCTGTCCAATATAAAATTACCATTCACAACAAAGAAAGATTCTAGAGATTCGTAGTTTTCAACTTGCTTAGGCAAAGAAGTGCACGTTAGATTAACAAAACAATTCGATCAAACTTCAAAGACGAATGACTTTTATGAGAGCATAACAAAAATCAACAATTTAATAATGAGAGGTTTCACCTTGAGGACTTTCTCACTCATTCACTCATGGGGTTAGCGGAAGAAGATAATCCACACTAGAAAAGAGATCACCACTAGGAAGAAAAAGCCTAAGATCTTCGTTGATGGAAAGGTTGCCGACGATGGATGGATTGGTGGGCGTCCCGCAATCGACCACGATCCGATTGGGAGGTGCTCCTCAATTACCGGTGTGATAGGAAATACTTGAGTTCGCAAGCAAACCTAACCAAGATTAGTACGAAAAGAAGAGCAAAACTGCTGTTTACAGCAGAAAAACAGCAAAAACAGTGGAAATCTGAGAATAAACTTGTAGAAAATCAAGGCAAACACTTGTATTCCAATAAGAAAGGAAAAACAATTGCAAGATACAACTTTCCTTCAATTCGAGAGGAAGGAAAAACTCTCCCACGATCTCCGGCAAAGTCAAGAGCCCAAGAACATCAAACCCTAGATCTCAAAATAATTCAAATTCAAGATAAATCCCCCCTTTTCCTCCTAACCTCCTAATTAACCATAAAGGAGTTTTACAAAATGTCTAAACAGCCCCTGGCATTCAAAATTTTCCTCCAAAAATTCCTCCGTGGCCCCCTGTTGGTTCCGCTCGTCCACTCGGTTCCGTCGCGAGTATGTGAGGACCGGTCCGGGTTGGACCGGTACAACCGGCCCCTCCTGGGCAGGCCTAACAGTACTCCCCTCCCAAACACTCACCTTGTTCTCAAGGTGAAAGGAGGGGAATTGCTCTTTCACTCTTTCAAATGGCTCCCAGGTCGCCTCGAAATCAGGAAGGTCCTTCCATTGAATCAACACTTCCTTGTTTCCTTCTTGATCTAATCTTACCCCCATAAGCTCCAGGGGTTCTAACATCACTTCCCAATCCTCAGTCATTGTTGTTGGTAGCTCGGCGCTAACTGCATGCTCCCCCAAAGCTCTCCTCAGCTGTGACACATGGAACACTGGGTGTATAGTAGCGGAGGAGGGTAACTGCAGACGATACGCTACTGCTCTGATACCAATTTGATAGGAAATACTTGAGTTCGCAAGTAACCCTAAGGTAATACTTGAGTTCGCAAGCAAACCTAACCAAGATTAGTACGAAAAGAAGAGAAAAACTGCTGTTTACAGCAGAAAAACAGTAAAAACAGTGGAAATCTGATAATAAACTTGTAGAAAATCAAGGCAATCACTTGTATTCCAATAAGAAAAGAAAAGCACTTGCAAGATACAACTTTCCTTCAATTCGAGAGGAAGGAAAAACTCTCCCACGATCTCCGGCAAAGCCAAGAGCCCAAGAACACCAAACCCTAGATCTCAAAATAATTCAAATTAAAGATAAATCCCCCCCTTTCCTCCTAACCTCCTAATTAACCATAAAGGAGTTTTACAAAATGTCTAAACAGCCCCTGGCATTCAAAATTTCCCTCCCAAAATTCCTCCGTGGCCCCCTGTTGGTTCCGCTCGTCTGCTCGGTTCCGCCCCTCCCGTGCGGTTCCGTCGCGAGTATGTGAGGACTGGTCCGGGTTGGACCGGTCTAGCCGGCCCCTCCTGGGCCGGCCTAACACGATGCTAATGTGAAGGTGATGCGGTCAATGTAGCCTTCCACGTAGTCGTCGACGTTCAAGTTCAAATTGAAGAAGGTAGATCGAGGAATGCCCGACCTTCCTTGGTTATCATATACAAACCCGAGATCGATTTCAGGATCCACCATCCATGGACTAGGAGGAGCTTCTTCGTTCTTTGTGGCCTTGAAGGGGAACCGACAGTGGGAAAGGAGAAGGAGATCAGTGGGGTCGGCGGTTTGGAGAGTTGGGGTGGAGAAGGAAAAGGGAGGGGGCGGCTAGGGTGTTTAGTGAGGTGAAAGGAGGAGGGGTTTAGAAAATCTGAAGTTAAATTCATATTTTACTAAGAGAGGGGAGGGATCAATTTGAATTTCAAAATTATCCCAATTGAGGCTATAATGGGGCCAGTGGTTTGGGAGGGAATTAAGGGAATATTTAATGTAAATTAAGGGAGAATTGGAGATGATGTGTCTAGGTTCGATGTATGGGACCGGGAGGATTTAATTATAGATTGTCATTAAATCTGAAATTGATTTTAGATTTAATGTAATTGAGAGGTTTCCTAATTTAAGTTGGTTAATGGGGAAATTTTTGAAATTCAAATATAATTTAAATTCAAATGAGACAACTTTCCAAATTAATAGTGGGATAAATTAGGAAAGTAATTAAGATTGATTTGAATTTTGAAATTCAAAATTCAAGAGTCATGGTAGGGTGGGGCGCCGCTAGTGGAGGCTAGGGGAGGTCGGCGATGAGGAGGCATGGGGAAACCAGCGGTGGGCGGAGAGGGGAGGCCAGCGGCTTAGGTAGATGGTGAGGGTGGCGGGTTAGAGAGAGAAAGGGGCGGGGTTTGGAGGCTTCAAGCCGGCGGCTACAATCTCCTCTCAAGAACTCACAAAGAGATCAAGCAAGAAAATCTGAAAATTTTCATTCATCATAATCATCATTCGATTACATTAGAAGATGCCACAATATATAGGTCTAGAAAATAAAATAACAATGACTCAAATGCTCCTTGGACTACAACTCAAACAAACTCAAAAGAAGGGGTACAATCGTAATTAGTAAATAAACTACAATACATAAATGCATAAAAAATAACGACTGTGAATTGTAGCCATCGATCTACGATTCCTACGCTGATAGACTCGTCGATATCGTCTGATGTCCTCATCAAAAAGAATCAACAAGAAGCAACTAGCTCTGGCAGGAGAGATTGAAGAGCTAACGCACAATGACTTATTGACTACGATAACAATGTAGGCAAATGTTTGTGCATATTTATTGTGGTAGATGCTAAACTTGATAATGAAACATGAATGAAGATTTTGTTTTGTTCTAGAGCCGAGTGTACATGTTATGACTTGACGTGACAAAGTGATGTGATGCAAACTTGCAAAGTTTGTTTTGAGCTTATGCTTCACATATAAACCATGCACAGGGCAGCATATTGCTTTGATTCACTCCTAAAGCGCATTTTTAATACCAATGCAATTATCATCATGCACTGTGTTGCGTTTTACTAGCATTTCATGAGTGGGTCTTAAATTAATCCTTGTAGATTGATTTTAGTGGGTTCTTTAGGTTAGGAGCATTTGGAAACCAGAAAGTATGGTGGATTTGAATCCATCTGAGAGTGGGAATTTGAATTAGGCCTCGCATACATGGTCAAGTGGTATTTTTTTTTTTGTGCATCATGCTAGGTCTTTAAGAGACCATAAAGTACGAGAGATTCTTTAAGAGACCATAAAGTATTCACCACTTTTCCTCATCTTTCTTAGTTTGGTGTTCTTGAAAACTCTCCTAAGGGCTCAACAACATTCGTGCCATACTCGACACTAGAGTAGCATGCTTGGTTGCTTTGAAAATGGATATAGGTTTTCACAGGAAACTACTGCAATCCTTCATCACACCTTTCTGTGTTTGTATTCTTCCTCTTAACCCTCATAGAAAAACTGTAGCATAATATTTTTTTCTCTCCTCATATTTTTACCCCCAAACAGTGTGCTTCCTCACAATTCTCTCAGGAAATGAGTTTCCAGTTTCCACTTAATTTTGAAGTAAACCGTCCATGTAGTTACTGCTTATATTTTTTTGGCCATGTTTTGAGAATTTGTTGATTTGGGAACTGTTAATGTTCAAGTTGAATAATGAGAGTTTGAGTTTGATTTTTGAGTTCCAAAATAATTTGTGTATTCCCTGAAATCTTGTTTCTAATTAGCTATAGAATATTTATTTATCTTTTCAAACCTTGACTCACAATGAGTACTCCAAAGACGTTACTGATTTTGTTGCAATCTATTTTCTGTATGTATCTTAAACAGTAAAATAAAGTATTACAAATTCAGCCCTGAACGTTTTTCTTTTTCATTTTTCCTTTTTTATTACAGCTCAATTTGATAATTAGCCAAGCAGTTATGGTTAAATGAAAATGGCAAGAAAACAATGTAGGCTCTGGTGGCCTAGGCAGCTCTCGGATTACAAGCCTAGCTCTAATCTATTATTGTTTGGTTGGTGTTTGCATTCCTTTAATTCACTTGACATTGTCCTGGCCCACGCAACCTCCACCCTTGAAATTTCGGTGAATCGTCAACAGCATGATATTCAGGTAGAAGAATTCAGAATGCTGACTTGTGTTTAATTTACTTGAGGGTCCAAGTGTCCAACACCTGGCCACACTTTATCACTTTGTAACTTCTAATTCGTTTTACTTTGTCTTGGCTTTGGCACCTTCTACCATTATAACTTCTGCGTATATTCTTCAACAAATTTTAAAGGTAAAACTCACTGCTTTTTTCTTAATGGGCTAGACGTTGACATTTTTTAAACTCCTTAGAGCTTTCTAAAAACATCATTTAATATGGCATTTTCATAACTATAAAACTAGTGAGTTCTATTTCAATTTAGTTTTATGAAATTTAAACATCTTATTCATTTGCTGCAGTCTAAGTTCTTTTTTCCGTTGAATCCATATTGCTGTAGTGCTTTTTGTTCACTTATTTATATTGCTAAAATAGGATTCATATTTGACATTGTTAACTTGAGTTTGATGGTCGCATCTTTGCCATGGCTTACAGGCGTGGCATGTATGCAGGGGTGGATAGTTGGGTAATTTGTGTGCTAGCCCAAATTTCAAATTAATACTCTCCCTCATTAAATTATCTGTGACCTGATCCAATACCTGAATCCTTCTAGGTATGTTTCATGTTGTTCTTGGGTCAGTTGTGCTACATTAAGTATTGAGGGAATAACTAGTTGGTTGATTTTAGGGTGTTTGCTAGGAAAGAGAGAGGGGTGTTGGCAGGGTCATCAAAAGTTCAATACATCCATGTCTTTTTATTGTTTGTCAAGATCGCTGTGAAGATACAATTGCATAATTATGGGAGCATCCTGAGCCAATATCTCACATCTCTTTATGCGTATAGAACTTCCTGCAGTGCTAAGAGATGTTCATGATCCGGTCCCATACAAGAATTTACATGCTTCACTAAGGGATGCATTTAATGAGATTGATTGTCAATCATAATCATAAACTCGCTCTTTTTTTTGTGCTATGATAGCTGCTAAGTATGCTTTTTTTGAGTGCCACTTAAACTAACTCTTCAAGCATTGATTCAATCACAAGTTGACAAATCTTTGAAGTACCTTTGAGATCCTCTCTCTTTGAATTTGGTAGCATTTTTGATGGGGACATCAGATCATGGAAGGTTTATCAGAGACGTGGCCGCCGATCTACGGCTACGATTGAGTTATTGTATTTTTGATTTGTTTTATGTATTTTCTTATTTATGACATCGTATTGTATTTGTTTTATTTAGTTTCTCGTTGTACCCTTTTATTAAGGGATGTCATATGTAAGCCTTTAGGGCATTTTCGTCTTTCTTATTTTTGAGCCTTATGTACGAGGCTATTTATAGCCCCTATGTGTTTCTCTTTGAAAGTTAATGAATGATTGATTAAAATATTTTTTCCCCTTGCATAAGTTCTTGTGAGAGCTTGAGTTCGGAGAGAGATCCCTAGGAGAGGAAGAAGTGCGCATCACCCACTAACCTAGATGAGTCGGGTTCGTGGTTTTAGCTTCTATTTTCTTCTTCTCCTCTTCCCTACCACCCGACTTACACCACCACCCGAGCCCCTCCTTTCCACCCACCAAATTCCCCAAGCCACCCCCACCTAGCTGCCGGCCCCCTTACCCGAACCCCAAGCAAGCCACTGGCCACCCCCTAGCCCTTACCCTCTTTTGGATTTATTTCCTATTATAGATTGCCATAATTTTGGTTAGATTTTGAATTCAAATTCACCCAATTTGAAATTTAAAATCTTTCCTAAAATAATAAAATCTATTTTAGGAAAGTTTCCAAAATTGAATCATTTTGAATTTCAAATTGAATTGGGATTTAATTAAACATTTCCTAATTCCTAAACCCAAATTAAGAAACCCCAAATCCCTCCCCTAAATCCCTTCTAGGCCCATGATGCCGCTGACCACATGAATAAATCCTTGGGATTTATTTCCAAATCTGCTAAGCCCACTCTTGGAAATCTTTCCTTATTCCTATTCACCTATTTGGTCGAATTTTCCTAAAGTCCACAGCTCCTAATTTATTTCTAAAACCAAATATTTGATTTAGGAAATAAATTTCCCTCCCCACCTCCCTTATGCCGCCCCCTTCTCTCTACCCATCCCCTCTCTCTCTCTCCACTCCTCTCTCTCATTAACTCTCCTCCCCAATTTAAGGAGACTAAATTCCTCTCCTAATTTTCTACTCTCTTAATTCCAAAATCTGAAATTTATTTTAGATTTTTGAAGTTAGTTCACTCCATCAACCTAACCCTAACTCCACGTGTGGCTCCCCTTCTTTGGCCGACCTTCTCCTCCCCTTAGCTCCTACTTCTTATGAGAATCCATCTTCTCTCAGGAACACCTAAGAGTTTTGAAGGCGCCATCGATACCACCAAGTACACAAAGCCATTGCATGGCTGATCCTGACACTGACTACGGACTTGCCTATGACGAACACGGTTTCGTGCATATTCTCCATTCAACCTTCTTCGACGTCAACCCGAGGATCGACCATACGGTTGAAGACTACATATAGCGCATCTTGGACACATTGATTGAAGCTATTGAAGAATAACTTGAGATCGTCGAGTGGAGGATTGCAACCGATCCTTGACGAAGGTTTTCTAATTTTCCTTTTCTCCTCGCATTTCTTAAGTCTAGTACTCTCTTGTGATTTGATTACATTCATGAAGGTCGCGTTTGCCTGATTCTGCTAAGCTTAGTAAACGTAGGGATTTGAGTGTATTCATTTGTTTTCTAATCTTATTGTTAGACTAGGGATTTTCATTGAAAGCTACTACTTTGGTATGATGTTATTTTCCTACGTTATTTTGATGATCCAAATCTTTTGATGTGCAACTTAACCTAAACGACCGTGACCGCTCTTACGTTTTAATTCTTAGTTTTATTTGCTAATAGGTCTATTTGTTATTTCTCTAATCAATAAGTTGTGCAAGCTCTTAATAAATTCATTGCAAACAACGTAGTCCTACATCAATTTTTGGTTTTGAATTGTGTTATTTAACATATCAAAGACCAAATGACTGTCTTCGATAATGAATGCTAGATTTGGATAACTTATTTGATACTAGACACTAAGGCTGATTTGTGCCTTGAGTCTGAGCTGTACTCTCTGCCGACACGATCTATAGATCGAGATTCGGTCTGGTTTTTCCCCTTTGCTTTCAATATTGATTAATGATCCAGTTGTTTGGCCTGTACTTATGGTTACTTGTCGATTTTATTTTGCTATCACTATGTCCATCATTACTACGTGGTGACCATGTTAACTTTCATTTTTACTGCCAACATCATGTTTTCTACTCTTTATCAAGGTTGTTGAGAGCTATAGCTGTTGGAGCCACACATCTTTGTTGATGCTCCCTCTCTTTTTTTTTTTTTTTTTTTTTTTTGAGTTTTCTCTAGGCTGTTTCCTTCAGACTTCATGGGTGATTTTTGATGTTGTTCTGAGCCATTACCTATTATCACTGTATTGATTTTATGTTACTGTTGATGCTTTTGCCACATATTGACTTCTTTGGTCTTTGGGTTCATTTTACTTTGCCGCTACCATGTTTTCTTTTGTTTGCCAAGGTTACTGAAAAGATGCGACTGATGATGCATGGCAAGACCCTTTTTTCAAAGCCTCTAGATATACTTGTTCCTACAGCAGTTCCTACTTGGCTGAGAGATTTTCTTGTTCTGGTGTTGTCTTATTTTCTAGCGTTCTCTGCTTGAAGTCATCAGTGCAGTCTTTTTACAGCTCAGGGGAATGATGCAATGGCATTACAGGCTTCGATCCATTTAGAGAGCAACATAGTTGTTAACATATTTCATGTTGGAACATAATAGTATTTTAGTCTAAGATACATCTATCATCTATTCCAATGGCTTATCACTTATAATAAGTCATTTTATTGCATAATGAATGAACACCATGATTAGCCGTCTTTAAACCTTAATTCCCTCCCTATTCATCTGTCGTAACTCTTTCTCTCTCTAGTTAATGGCACACAAGAAGGCAAGGAAGTTTTGACTATGCACATTTCCCTGATAAGTTTGGAAACATGCATATATAAACAAGTTCTTGTGCAATTCTCTCAAAGCAGTAATGAAAACTGAAGTTTGTCCGCATTTTTTGTGAAATCGAAGCCTTGTGTTATTTTTTCCACATAAGCTAGGCTTGAAGAACATGAAAGTTAGCAGCTGGTAGTAGCATGTAAAATCTAAGTTTGAATGGATATTCCCTACCAAAAATCTATTTTGCTTGGTTTAGCGTTTGAGATCATTTGTTTCATTGCACTTGATACAAAATCAATCATGGATGCAATGGAGTTTGGCTTTCTCAATGATGTTTACAATAGTTAGGGAATTAGGAGATATTGTTGAAAAGAGTTGATGGATGTTAACTGATAAATGTTGGAAATTAGCATATATGAAGAAGAAGGTAGAAAGGCCATGACATAGGGAAACTTTGCATTCATCTAGAAGGGTGATTAAACTTAAAGATTTTTTCTTCTACTTAATTAAAAGAAAATCTTACCCACTTTCAATACATATATCTGAGGACTTCGGGACCATCCCAATGCCATACTCTCTTCCCATCACTTTATATATATATATATATATTGAAGCATTCATCTGAGAGGCAAAACAGTTATTGATAGCCCTAATGATGCAGCAGCAAGCAGAGGAGAGATTACCGGCTATGGAATAACTTATTGTTTTCAGATTCCAATGAAGGATAAGTAATATCTTCACCTAAGAGTTAGAGAATATGGTGATGGAAATTTAAGAGTATACTTGCATCGAAAGTATAGAAAGTGATGATCTGAACGAGTTGTATTAATGTATTTTACTTTTTATGTTTTATATTAGTGTATTTTGTTTTCTTTTAGTTTGTTATGTGTAAATATGTTCAGGACGTCGGCTCTTTTATGAACATGATGTATTCTCTAGTATTTTAAATAGTTTTGTCAAATATAACTCATTACTGTGTAGTTTCAAGATAATAATGCTTATATTCAAGTCATCAAAGATATTTGTGTAGGAGTGGATAATTGTGTTTAAACACAAGGTGGTTTGACCGAGTATTTTACTATTTCAGTTGGATTACATCAGAGATTAGCTTTAAGCCAATATATTTTTGCTTTATTCATGGATGTTCTTACTAGACATTTGCAAGAGGATGTACCCTGGTGATGCTTTTTGCTGATGGTATTCTTTTTATTGATAAGAATGGAAAGAGAGTTGAAGGAAAACTTGAATTATGGAGGTCAACCTTAGAGTATAGGTTTTCATTTTTGTAGATCTAAAACCAAATATATCAAGTTTAATTTTAGTAGTAATAGAACTAGTGGGGGATTGTGATTTTGGGGGATCAAATCATTAATAAGATTACACATTTTAGATATATTGGGTTTATTGTTCAAAGTGATGGTGAAATAGATGGGATATCACTAGTAGAATTCAAAGTTGGATGGTTGAAGTGGAGGAATGCATTGAGCTTGTTGTGTGAGAAAAAAGTACCCCCTCAAACTTAGAAAATTCTTTGAGATGGTGGTGAAATATGCAATGATTTATGGTGCAAAATGTTGGCCATTACAAGAGAAGCATAAATTAAGTTTAAGTGTTGCAGAGATGAGGATACTTAGTTGGATGAGTGGCTTTACTTTTAGAGGCAAGATACGAAACGCGTATATACGTGAAAAGTTGGAGTTGGTTTGGTCACATAAAATGGCGGCCTTTCGATGACTCGGTTAGGACAGTAGATGTATTAGATGTGGCTTATGTTAAGAAAGGTAGAGGTAGTCCTAAAAAGACTTTGTTAGAAAATATTAGAAATGACATTTATATTAGATTTAAATGAGAATTTGACCTTAACAAGACACAATGGAGAAAAATGATTCATATAGCTGACCCCAAGTAGTGGGATAAAGAGTTGATATTGTTGTTGTTGTTGTTGCAGAGATGAGGATACTCAGGTGGATGCGTGTCTTCACTCTTAGAGACAATGCAAAACGAGTATATACGTGAAAATGTTGGAGTAGCTCAAGTGGTAGATAAAGTTAGAGAAAGTTGGCTAAGATGGTTTGGACATAAAACATCGGCCTTCCGATGACCTGGTTAGGAGAGTAGATGCATCAGATTTAACCTGGTTAGGAGAGTAGATGCAGCAGATTTGACCTATATTAAGAAAGATAGAGGTAGACCTAACAAGACTTGGTTAGAAAATATTAGAAATGACTTTTTTTTATTAGATTTAAATGAGAAATTTACTCTTAATGGACACAATGAAGAAAAATGATTCATGTAGCTGATCCCACTTAGTGGGATAAAGATTTGATGTTGTTGTTGTACTGCATTGTTTCAAGTTAGCCCATTTGTTATGAAAGAGAGAGCATCTCAAATATGGAGCAAATACAATGAATCACAAATTAGTTGCAAAAGAGATCATTCACTACAAAAGAGACACCAATATTTAAATGGTTTAACTTAAGTAAGCTTACATCCATGGCCGTATAGAGGCCAAACAATTTGCTGAACTTTAAAAAACATACACAAAAAATTACACTTCATACATAATTATAGATATGACTCACTCTATCTAGCTAAGAGAAAATACAGTTAGTTATTACGAAGATGAGGGTTAGATATGGAGAAGATGTTGTCATTGCACTATTTATTCTCTTCCCATCTCTATTGCAAGAGTTCAAATAATAACTATTCATTGCTATGACAGAGCATTTTTTTCTTGCTAGAATCGAAAATAACAATGCTTTTTCTTCTTGGAAAAAATCAAAGAATTCCTCTTACAAGCACAAAAGAAAATATTCATTTCTTTTTCAGACGACATCAATTTTCTCCCTCTTCTTCCTCCTCTTTCTCTTCTCTCTTTGTTATTTTTTGTTGTTGGATCCATGAAATATTAGATTTCCTCCTCTTTTTATAATTGCATCATTTGGTGGTAGGTTTGAAAGATGAAGTGTGAATATAGCTTGAGTTAGGTAGCCACCGTTTTGAAAAAAATTTGCATGAATGAATTTTGAGTTTATAGCCACCAATCTTGACAATCAAGTAGGATTTGTGCTTGAGTTTGATAGCTATCAATCTTTAAAATCAAAATCAAATATCATTCAAGATGATTAAGAAATTAGGACTCCACATCTATATGTGTTATATTATCATATATTATTTCTATGTATTGTATTTGCGTTTTTTTATTTCTTTTGGTTTGTTTTTTGTAAAACATATCTATGATGTTGGCTCATATATGAACATGATGTTTTCTCTTGTATTTCAAATTGCTTGTTAAGTCTAACATATCACTGCATGGTTTCAGCTTAGGCCTTCAATTCCAATTAGCATATCTGGAGTTTTGAATTACCACAACAGTGCGAAGTGCTACTTGATATTCACTACTATTTTCTCATTACGTTGTATTAGTTTGGTCTCTATGTTGATTTGTACGTACTGCAGCTACCTCTTGCTCTAATATTTTCTTGGCGGAGTCTATTCCCACTCGGCCCTTCCTTTCTACCTCTCTATTTGCTGCTGATTCATTATATCACCTCAATCAAGTGCCACCTCTACTTGCCTTTCCTTGTTCTCCATTGTGTTGTTGATGACTTTCCAGCTGGGTTATCATACCGCCTTTCCTCTCCTCTATTTCAACTACAATTCTGAACCAATGCCTTGCGATGGGTTCTTTGTCATATTTTGATTGCACAATTTGTGTTTATATTTTTGTTAAGTTCACAATGCAATTCAAGAATTGGAACCAAGGGAGGATTCTAATTTGGAAGTTAATTTAAAAATGTTAATAAATCTCTCCATTACTTGATCATAGTTAATCTTTTTAGCTCTTTATTCTAGTCAAGCTTCTTTTTACTCCATTGGTTGTATCTATTATATTGCTGTGATTTGCTCGGAAAGCTCTTTCCCATTCTATTTGATTTTTCTTATTTAGGTATTCTTGTACTTAAAAAAAGTCGTGGTTCACTTATATAGTGGTTGTATAATTTCGTTGACATAACCTTCTATGTGACTACCCACTTTTTCCCCTCCCACTCTTGATCCCTCCTTACCATATCTTCCTCTTCCACCAGGAACTCCTCTTGCCTTTGCACCTGTACATGTATATTCTGGTTGTCCTCAATCTCCATCGATAACCGCACCTTCCACTACATTGATGGAATATCCGCCATCCTTTGAGTCATCTGATTTGTGTCTTCATGTCACCTTTCTTAAAGTTAAAAGACAAATTACTACTTATCTATTCACCCTTTATATCGTTTAATTTATTTGAACTTCGTCTGAAAAATTGCCTTGGATCTAATATCTATATATATTCCAAAGACATATCGAGAAAGATGTAATACCCTATATGGAAACATGCCATGAAAGTCAAAATGAATGATCTTCTTAGTCATTATATATGGAATCCGATTTCTCTTCTTCCTCCTAAGATCAAACCTATTGCTTGCTGGTGGGTGTTCATTATAAAATTTCACTCTTATGGGATGATTGATTGTTACAAGGTTTGGTTGCGTGTAAAAGTTCACACAATATATGGAGTCTACTATCTTGTCACATCCTTCCTCATTGCATGCCTATACTTCTTAGGAAGGCTAAGGCTATTTATGGCATTAAGCTAAGTCCACTAGCTTTGGTTGATAAATTGCGTGATCACCTGATTGAGAGTGGTCTGTGAAACAACACTATAAATAATTTTATCTCCATTAAGCATACTCCTATGGGATAAATCATACTTGTTTATGTTGACAACATCTTATGTGTAGGAAGTGACCATCAGGGCATTTCGAAGATAAATACTATTTGCTAAAGTGCTTTGTCTCCAAATATTTGGAATGATATAGGTGCTTTCTTGGCATGCTTGTTAACGGGTGAATGGCACACAGGGGTGCAAAGGTCCTCGTGGAGTCATGGCGCATAGTGTTCTATGCGGCATGCGCTATTTTAAACATGACACAAAATAAAAAATAGGTATAAATTAGTTATTAATGCTCATTAAAGTTTTCACAAGTTTGATGGAGAGATTGATATGGCTCACAAAATCAACCTAATTAAGCACGAATTTCTACTTAATTTTTTAAATTAAAAAACACTTAGAATTGAATTTTAATACTTTTAAAAGTCATTCAAAGTTCAATTCAAGATTATAATCAATATTGATGTAGGGAAAGGGGGGAAAAATTTGGTTTTGACTTCCCTTGAGCTTGCTAGCTCAATAAATTTTGAGCTACAATTTAGCTCATTATGAGCCGGTTTTTAGTTCATTTATTGAACTAAAAGTTAGCTCATTATTAGCTATGTTTTAGTTCATTTATTTACCTATTTATGTAACTCTTTATTTATAGTTTTATCTCTTAAAATTTTGAGCTTTGTCCCTTGGGTTTCCAAGAATGGCTTTTGGGTTTCCTGTGTTGGTTGTTTTCCGTGCTTGGGCTCCTTGGTTTCCCCGGTTGGGTGCTGGTTTTCCGTGCTTGGTGGCCTTTCCCGTGCCTTGGTGCTTCGGTTCCGTGCGGGCCTCCTTGGCTTTTGCGGCTGCCTCTTCGGGTTTCACCTGGGCTGTTTTCCCGTGGCTGATGGGGGGCTTTTCCGTGGCTTTGGTGCTTCGTTTCCTAGAGTTGACTGTTGGCTTTTCATTTCCCTTATTTAATATAGAATATTAAAGGGTTTTTGGGGCTGTTTGTATTCCCCTCCCTTGTCTATATATAGAAGATGTTTTGTGGTTGTTTTAGTAATGTGATAAGAGAATTTTTGGAAAGAAATCTTAGTGATTTTCTTGGAAGAGCTTGAGAGCTTCTTCTTCTTCTTCTTCTTCTTTAATCTCTTGGGGAGACTTGAGAGTTCTTTCCACCCTTCTTCTCGGCTTCTAATCTCTTTCGTCTCTCCGCAAATACCCTTCCATCTGTATCTTTCTTCTCTTGGAAGGTGTTTTTTATTTGAGTCGATTGTAGGAGTCTTTATATATCAAAGTGTCTTTTAATATTATGTTTCTAAGTGTTCTTTTTATATGAAATGTAAGAGTTTGTTCTTCTTATTAATTAGCTGAGTGTGTCTTCTTTTGTGATCGAAAATTTGGGCCCCTTCCCGGATTTTTGATTGCATCAAATATGATGCATTTCCACAAGACGAATCCAACTAAACTAAAATCACTTGAATTTGATCACATACTAAGATATGCCAAACTCGATCAGATCAAACTGATCTAGACCAATCTTGGTCGGTCCTAGGAAAGCTATCCCCAAAATGATGTCGAGCACGGCAGGGATTTCTTCAGTGAGATTCTTACTTCTGATATGAGAGGAATATCTTCCAATCGAGCAGATAGGAAAAAAAAAAGATTATTACCTTAGCATGAAAGAAAGATCATTACCTTCCTAGTGGAGGGAAGAAAGCTCATTACCTTTGGTCAAAGAAAAAATAAGCACAATGGCATAGGGAAAAAAGATCGTTACATAAATGGCGAACTTCCCTCGTGACCTCCGATGCAACAGGAGCACCTTCGTTGAAAGAGGCAACGAAGCTTCCATACCTTTCATGACCTAGCGGCGAGGAAGAGAAGAGAGCTCTTTACCATCGGTGACGAAAGACAAAAATGACGTAGGAAGATCATTACCTTAAGCCAAAAGCAAGAATAAGGCGCAGAGGCGTAGGAGAGCTTCCTTTGTGACTTCGAAACATGCTTGTCGAAGGTCTAATCGACTCCAACGAGGAGCAAGCAAATGAAAAAAACCCTAAGTAAAACATTTATTTCAAATCAAATATTTTTAAAATTTATTATTATATAATTTAGAAATTAAAAAATTATAAGTACTAAAAAAATCTTATGATTATATTAAAAATCCTACACAAAATTGTGTGCGTTGTTTGTGTCTTGTGCCATGGTGCACATATGTCACAAATTGTGCGTGTCATTTTGAATATTTGCTCCGCGCTATACAAATGATGCCATATGTATGCCGTGTCGGGCCGTGCACCATGGCGTGCGCTATTTAGCGCCAAACATATATGTTCCTTTGATTGAGTTTTCCTACAATAAAAAAGAGTATATTTTTCTCAAATAAAATATGCAACCAACCTCCTTGAAAAACCCGATCTCATTGATTGTAAACTTGTTGATACACCTATAATACTCAAATTATGACTGATGATGGTGATGCATCTCTTGATGATTAATCTCAATATCTCAGGTTAGTTTGTAATTTTATTTATTTGATTATTATTTGTTTCATTCGTAGTTGATGTGGTTAGTCAGCCCATGTAAAATCCAAAGATGAAATATTTGGGAAGTTGCTATTTTGATCCTCAAATATATGAGGTCTATAGGAAAAAAAAAGATTGATGTATGCTATACCTGAGCTTTTGAACATTGAAATAATCTTCGATGCTAATTATGCTAGCTCTGTTGACATTAACAAATCAACTTATGGATAATTTGGTCGCCTGGAAAAGAAAGAAATAGATGATTATAATATCATATGATGTTTAAGTCGAAGACAAATCTATGAAATATTTTGCGTGCAGAATGATGTTGATTAAATTTATTTTTAAAGAGTTTGATTTCCTTGTTACTCAGTATAATAACTTTATATTGTGACAATTGTGTCGCCATCCACATTGCCAACAATTATTTTCATGCATGTGCCAAACATATTGAAGTGAGCTGCCATTTATTACAATGGGTATTTTCCAAGAAAATATTTACTCGTCATTTCTCTAGTTTAGACAAGTGGTTCATATTTTCAACAAGGAATTAGGAAGCGTAGCATTTTCTCATTTATGTAACAAGTTGAAGCTTATAAGGACATATAATCAGAATTAGACTCTTAATATTGGAATGTGCTAATGGTATTAGATGTTTTCATAATTTAAAATATAAGTTTGGTTATTTATTTTCTTATTCTATTATGTTATATGTCAATTTATAGGCTCTCTTATGAGTCAATAATACATAGTAATTTATTTTCCCCTTATAATCTTTCAACAACACGATCAAAATATGGTGCATGCAGATGTAGAAGTGTAAGACAAGTTATTTACATGAAGAACCATGGCATCTTTAAAAGAAGGATGAGCTATAAATGTAGCTTAAGATGATCTTATGATAATATCACGGGATCTTCCTGCTATGGTAGTTAACTCTAATAAAGAAGTAAGAATTCAAGGAATTTGAATCACTTCCTTAAAATATAATAAATTTAATAAAGAAATTATTAAGCAATAAGATCCAGCTAACTTTGGTATCAGTTATCAAATGCATCTTTGCGTTCCTGCTTACACTAAGGAAGTCATTCATAAGGAGTTCATAAACAAACTATTTTAATTTATGATTATCCTAATTATTTTGCCTACAACTTAGTAACATAAAATCAAATAGAAATCAATGTTTTACCGAATAAAATGCATATGATGAATTTTAAAAAATGAGTCTTTGAGTGAGGTTGAAAAGGCTTGGCTAAACTAGCAGCTTGAACAAATATGAATTATTTAGTAATAAAAAACCTTTAGCTCAAGTTGTATGCTCCGTTCCTAGGATAAGGTTCATATATTTGAGTGTGGCCTATGATCTTTAATATTAATGTTCATAGTTCTCAATATGGAATGTGTTTTATAAGTGACCTTGTGTTTTATTTTCAATTAATAAAATATTTGGGATGTGCTTCTATCCATAAAAAAAAAAAAAACCTGCTTAAGCTAAAGTTGATTCATTTTCATGCTCATACTTGGAGTCTAACACAGGTTCATAAGAAAAGTGAAGTGGGAGCTTTGATGTAGGCAACAACGGCGAGTTTAGTGTCAGTTTCAGATTCTAGGTTGGAGTCTGGTGCAGGTTCAATAATAAAATCATCTTGTAGTGAAGAGTATTCTCTTAGATCATTGTCAGAAGGGAGCTCATGTTTGTCTATATTTTTAATATGAGTAGTTTCTTTTGCAATGAAGTTTTAAAGATTAGTACTGATGACATTGCCTGAGACTTGGATATTGGAAAAGTAAAGATCTTAGGTAACACTTAAGAAAGTGTTGGTTTGGCTAGAGCGAATATAATCTACAATGTTCTTAACAACATTATCATAAAGCGGATTATTGTAGGCTTAAAGGCTTTCTATTTTGTTGATGATAGGGGAGAGAATCATAAATTAGATTATAAAAACTTATATAATGATGTATATATTGATCAATGCGATCTACCTTAGGAAATTTCCCAGCTAAATGTTGTTGGTTCTATCTTAGAGAGTTAATGCGATGACTAAGTTCATCAAATCTTCCCATATGTTTTTAAATGCCAAATTTAATGATTCTAGGATTGGGTATTACTTTTCATTCCTTTTGTGAAGTTTCATATTCACGGTGATATGACAAATTACACATATAATGAGATGATTAAGTATATTGGATTTGAAAGATGCAACTAACATGAAGATGCCAGTGGTTATATTTTTTTCAAATTGCTTCATATTACTTTGCTTTATAGAGGAAATATTGAAGAGCCAGTTCTTTTTGTTAGCTTTCAACTGCCATTCAACTTCATTATCATTATTTCTATCTTCTGTTTGTATTTGATCTCATTAGTTTAGAAAGAGTCACTAGTGCAAATTCTTTTCTCTTTCTCAAATACCAGGAAATTCTAAGCCATACCGATGCGAAGATGCCAGTGGCTTTACAGGAATCCTCGACCTTCTCAGTCCTGGGAATTTGTGTATTACAGAACAGCATCCTGAATATGAAAATGATGAGCAACCAATACATCGATTCTTCCTCAAAAAGCAGAAAGGGTAAAATGCAATGCATTGAAGTGGAAGGTAATGCTGCTTTAGGTTCCATCTTTAATGACCATATGCATAATTCCTCTGATCAGAATTTACGTACAGAAAGATCATCATTTGAATGCTCTGGACGATATACATGTGGCTGTGAGAAGCTAGATCCTTATATGGATACTCGAAGGCAGGATTTAATTAGATGTGGGAACTGGATCCAGCTGTTCTCTAGATTGCAAGGAAGCTCATGTAAAGAGGCTAGATGGATCCCGGAGTTCGATCACATTCATGAAAATGGTGTTATGTTGTCCATATCAGGTTTCCATGTATGTAAGTCTGTAGAACTCTGATTACCTGCTTCTATTTAAGTGTTGATATTGAATTTGTTACTCATTCTTATATTGTTGAAATTAGTTGGTAATTTATGATCTTCCGGCATTTAGTAAACATCATTATACTTTGAGCTCTGGGGATTATTCTAAGAAGGCCGCTGCCACTCCCTTCAGAAATCCAAGATGGACGAACCACTTTCAAAAACCACCATTTACAGATTTGGTTAGTTGTGGCAATACACTTTCATGTTTTCTTTATAATCACCCTTTAAATTGCACCGCTGCAAGTTTTTTGCTTGTCTTTTTCTTTCAGGAAGCAGTTGTGTCTGCACTGAATTGTTCAGATGCTGCTAAGCAACTCTTGCAGAGACGTTTGTTTGAGAAAATTCCTACAAATCATTTGTCATTATGTTGGTAACCATCTACCAATTTCTTGCCAATTTGTGACAGTATCATTTTTACTGTATTCATTATTTTGTACGCAGAATGGATGGTACTGTTCTCCTGATTGTTAATTCTGATTTCTTAGGCTGACATCAAAGCTATGGTATATGCTTGCAATTTCATTGGCTTCGATCTCATCAGTCATTTATATTACATTTCAATTGTTTTACACGGTTCTGAATTTTAAACTTCACAAGTTAGCAACCATAATTTTGAAGGTGGTCTTCAGTCACACATGGAAACATGTGCACATTCGGAGTTGCCAGTTTTTATACTGGCCAATCTTTCTAAGTAGTGGCTTCAGGTAATTATTGAAATGATGACATGCTCCAATTCAGCATGAGACATTCTCGTACTATTATTAAAATAACAGAACCTATTTGATTGTAGGTCACATTCAAATGCTGAATTTGCACATAGAGATGCACTAAGGAAGCACTCTATGTGGTCTGCTGTCGCCGTGGATGTTCTGTTGGGAGCAGTTTTTGGACTTGCTATTTTGATTAATATTGAATTTATTGGCTATTGGATCAATTTTGTTGCCCATAACATTACAGAGAATGTGTTGCGCTCAGGTTGTGTGTGGTTAATGGGTGTTCCGGCAGGCTTCAAGTTAAATACTGAGCTAGCGGAATTTTTTGGCATGATTTCGCTTGATGCATTTCAAACATTTTCCACACTCTGGTTGTTTGTGGCCTCTTTCCTGCACCATTTCCTTGGAGGGTTTGCATTATCTGGAATATTATTTGGCCTTACTGTACCTGCTGCTTTATTGATCGATATGCTCAGACTTGTGACATTGCATGTATCCACACTTCACTGGTTGATATCTTTTATTTATTCGCAACAGATCCAAGCCTCGGCATCTTTATGGCGTCTCTTTAGGTTCGTCTTTTAGCTTCACATTTTGAGTTGTTTTCTAGAATGATACATGCTTCTTTTAGTCTTCTTTTTTCTTACAAGATCTACGCTACTAATAGACTTTTTTCATATTTATGATTTGGATGATGACAACTAAAAGTTCAAATGTTAATATTTGATGGGAGGATAGATCTTGAGGCTTTTTCTTATTGGTTTATGGATATAGATTTTTTTTAATACTATTTATAGTGATGAAAACAAAAGAAAAATTAGGAGTATTGCAAAGAGGATGATGTATAAAAAGAAGAGCAGTAACTTCCGTTGATTTATAGAATCGGATTTGTATGAAGGAAGAAGATAATGAGATATACAATAGCTAAAAGATAGGAAAGAAAAGATCTAGGGATTTTGATTAAGTTAGATGAATTAAAAGCAAAAACAGTAGAATCTTTGTTAAAGATTAGCACATCAAAGAATTATGAAAATGCTACTTTGAGAAATTATCCATTGAAGACTTTAATAAAAAAAATTATTTTGGAAGAGCATACTGAAGAATTTAGTCAAGTATATTATAGATTGATTTCAAAAAGTGAAGTTGAGTTAACTTCGAAAAAAAATGCATAAATATAAATATAATGACTTGATTTTTGATGAGATATCTATTGAAACATAGAGAGTTATGGGGGATATTATAGTGATTTTGTTAATGAGTATTTCCAATAAAATTTTGAAGATTATGAGGATATCAAATGATTGGAGAAAAAAGCTTTTTTGTACCAATATTTAAAAGCAATGGTGATGTTCAAGGCTATGCTGACTACAGAGGTATTAGAAGAGTTTATAGTGATTCTAGTGGCCGTTACAGTTTAGTTGAGTTTACGCTAAAAATGGTGACGTTAATTCCTCTATGACACCCTTACACTATAGTGGCAGTTGTAGTAGCATTCCCATCAAAGAGGTGGTCATACTTCATGGGATACCTGAGTCTATAGTATACGACAGAGATAAGGATAAGGTATTCCTCAGCCACTTTTGGAGGGAGCTGTTCAAGCTACAGGGGACGGTATTAAAGAAGAGCACTACTTATCACCCTCAAACAGATGGGCAGACGGAGGTGATAAATAGGTGCTTGGAGACCTACCTTCGATGAGGATGCTCGGGTGGATGAGTGGCTTTACTCTTAGAGACAAAATGCGAAATGAGCATATACGTAAAAAGTTGGAGTAGCTCCAGTGACAGATAAGATTAGAGAGAGTCGCCTTAGATGGTTTGGTCACAAAAAACGTCGGCATTCCAATGACCTAGTTAAGAGAGTAGATGCATTGGATCTGGCCTATGTTAAGAAAGGTGGAGGTAGATCTAGAAAGATTTGGTTAGAAAATATTAGAAATATCTTTTTTATTAGATTTAAATGAGATTTTGACTTTTAACATGACACAATGGAGAAAAATGATTCATGTAGCCGGCCTCATTTAGTTGGATAAAGGCTCGATGTTGTTGCATTTTTTTGCTTTTAAATGAGCTATTTCCTGTAATAGAAATCAGTTCCAACCATCCCAAAATATTTCCTCGTAGCAACAATGCAGGCATTGCAACAAACCACAGGCACTACAGCAAAAATTTGTACTTCAACATTCGCAAATAGTATAACAAATGAGGAAAAGGCAAAAATTATGTAGGAGTTTTCTACATCAAGACAACTCAATCATTATGATGAGGACATTGATCCCAAGTCCAAACATGTGCATCACCGATCGATGGCCACGATTTAGAGCTTATTTTTCTAATTATTTATGCATTTTATTTTATATTTTCCTATTGTACCCTTATGTTTAGTTGAGTTATGTTGGGGCCCTGAGGGCAATTTAGTCTTTATTTATTCATGTATGCTTGAGACCTATATATATGGGTCTTTCCTCTTGTAATAGCTAATGAATATTTTTGAATGAAAATTTGGCTCTTGTGTTCTCTCTGTGAGTTCCGTCTTGAAGATCTCTTAGTGAGTTCTTCTTCTCCTAGATCTCTGTGTGAGTTCTATGGAGAGCCCAAGGTGAGGGAAAAAGCAACACCCACCAGTCATTGGAAGAGTCCGTGGCTCGTGGTCTATCCCCATATCCGATTTCCCCTCTTTCTCTCCAACCCGCCCACCTCAACTCCCCCCCTTAGCCGCCGGCCATCCTACCACCTCACATTCCCGGCCGACCTCCTTGCCGGCGACCCCCTCTCTCCACCCGTCATCCCACCACCCATCCAAGTTTCCAATTTGAAGTTTGAATTTTCAAATTTCAAAATCTTTCTTAATTTGGAATTCCAAATTTGGAAAGTTTTTATGACAAATTTAATTTCAATTTAAATCAAATTGAAATCTTTATTCCATCGCCACATCATCACTTCCAATTGGAAACCTAACTCTCCACTAAATTCCATCTCCCTCCTCCTCCATTAGCCGCCGGCCATCCATGGCTTTCCCCCTTGGTGATGCCATCAATCCTCCTAGTGGTTCCTTGATTGTTGCCTAACAATAATTAAGGGAGTTACTACTTTTGAATTTCAAAATTTGAAATTCAAAACTTTCCTTATTTGAAAGTTTCCAAAAATGGAAGGTTTTGAATGATTCACTCCAAATCTCATGACATGTGGATTTGATAACTCTCATCCTAGGTGGCATCGACCCAATTGGAAAGTGCATACTCTCTCCCTAAATTCCCTCTCCTCCTCATCTTGTCGCCGGCCCTAGGATGGGCTCCCCCATTGATTGCCTCCTTTAATGCTACTTCATATTTGAAATTCAAATTGATTTCAAATAAATTTCCCCTCCAAATTTACTTAATCCTGAAATTAATTTCAGGATTGGGAATTAATCCCTATTCTCCCCTCTATTGGCCGCCGGCCTTACTTGGGGTTAATGCCCATTAAATGCCACTTTAAGGCATTGATCGCATGAGGTTTGAAATTCAAATTCTAAGTAACCTCCCTCCTAATTTAATCAAAATCTGAATTAATTTCAGATTTGGTTAGATCTCTCCCTCTCCCATCATCTAAACCCAATTTCTCCTCTCATAACCCGCCGCCCCTCCCCTTCTCCCACCTTGGCCGATCCTCTCCCCATCCTCCTTGGGGTGACTTCGAAGATTACGGGTGGACTATTGAAAGCACGCCGTCCGTGTGTCCTCCACCATCGGCAACCTCTCCGTGGCTCAAGACCCTTGGCATTGCAACCTTCCTCGTGGCATCGTTTGGTGTGCTGAAAATCTTCTCCCGCTAAGCCTAGTTTAGTTGAGTGGTTAATCCCCAAGGTGAACTTCTCGTTATTAAATTACGGATTGTTGTTTAATAGCTTTTGGTGTTGCTACTATCGTTGTTTATCCATGAGTTTTGGTCAATCTACGCATACTTCTTTGCCTAAGCTAGTTAATAGCACGATTTCTTTAATGATTTTCTTGCTATCTCAATAAGATATTAATTGAAATTACGTTGTCATTCACTTTTAATTTTCGTAAGAAGCTCCTTGCATGTGGTTTCACATCATCTTGGTATCAGAGCATGGTAGGCATGCATGACATGTTAGAAAAACATCCTAGGGTTTAACCGTTCGTTATAGCTTTAATTTTGCATGCATATCATTGCGTAGCTTCAAAATATTCTCTGTTTTAGCCGCTGTTTTTACATTTCCTGCACATTGTCATGAGCATTTAAGTCATACTAACTAGTGTCTTAGTGCTCCCATTTGGTCCGTTACATTTCTAAGTGTTTAGAGCTTTCATACCTTGATGTTAGGCTGCTGTCTTCACTTTTCCAGCCACTGTTCAACACCTCTTAATGAGCCTAAAGTCATTGTTTAATTGCTGGCCTCACTCAAGGACTTTCCCTAAACACTTTAGAAAATTTCAGCCTTGGTTAAACTTGCTGCCCACGAATTTCTGCACTAGTTGAGCCTTTTGGGTGAAGTTCTAGGTAGTTTTATTTACTGTTTTGCCTTGGCTGTCCAGTAATTTCCTGCATGTTTTCATCCTAGTATGCAAGCAGTTTACTTCATTTAGGTGCTGTCTTTTCCTTTACATCTCACCCAACCACATAGAGTACGTACCACACCTGAAATCACTGCTGTCCAGAACATTACCTGCACTTTTAGAGGTATCTAAGTGACCCGAAAGCTGTCCAAAGTTGTTGTCCATTGTAGTAAACCTACCCCTAACTTTTAGACAACTTAACTCCTTGTTGTAAGTTGCTGTCCACAGCCAACCAGCAACTTATAGAAGCTTTAGGAATCTCCTACCTTAGTGTTTAGGTGCTGTCTACATCCCAAAACCAATCTTAAACACCTAGGCTTCTTCACCAACTGTTGTGGTTTGCTGTCCAAACTTTTCTGCACCTTGTAGTGAGTCTAAGTAAGCCTAACTGAGAGTCTAAATGATGTACCTTGCACCGATCTTGATTAGGTTTCACTTGACACTTTGCAATGGACCCGATAAGACTCCAAAAGAGTTTAGATGACATCGTTAACCTAGTGGGAAATATGACTAGGATTATGACGGAGCAACCCGTTGACTACCCCCACTCTAATTACATGCCCCACTCAGCTTATCACCCGAGACCTGATCCTAAGCCTCCTCGACCTCACTTAGAGTCACCATATCGTCTGCCTACCTTTGATGGCTCTTCGGACCCTCACTACCTCAGGGAATGGATTACACGACTAGAGGAATATTTTGAATCATGTCATGTCCCTGAGTCCCATCAGATTAACATCGCTAGGTCTCACCTTAAAGGTCGAGCTCTTCAATTTTGGGTAAGATTGGAAGATCATAGGGAGTCTCGCGGTGAGTACACTAATTGGAAAGACATGAGGAGAGAACTCAACTTAAAATATAGACCCTCTACCTGGGGACAACCTGCTGATTCTATGTTTAGGTCCCCCCCTGCCCATCAAACCACTGGATATTACACTCTCAATACACCCACCCCTAGTAACCGGCATTTAGAGTACCACCCTTGCAGAACAAACCATGGACCTTACTATGGTCAAGACCACCCACCCATTAGTAACATCCGGGTTGCTGCCCCACCCTATAGGTCTTCACCTAACCTTGATGGCCGACCCTCTACTGGGCCTTCTGTTAGACAAATCTCTTATGACTCTCCGCTTAGACCTACTTCTAGCCATCCCAGTCAACCTTTAGCCTCCCTAGTCCTTGACCCTGCAAGTATGATTATAATAAAGGAAGACATTAAGACGATGAGGTTCCCTGAACCTAAGACTGAGTGCATCCATTTCATAGATGCTAGTGATATCACTAGTGACGAAGAATTCTTTGAGGATGGAACAGAAGTGATTGAATCAGACTCCCAGAATGACTTAAACCCTGAGCTAGGAAAGTTAGAACCTGTAAACGTCGACACCTTAACCCACCCCGACCCTAATCTCTTCAAGGATAAGCCTTTGAACAAAGTATGCCTGGATGATAGTAATGAGACATCGAAAGGAGCTAATCGGACGTCAAACACTTTGAATTTGAATCTGGAAGACCCTAATTTAGTTGTGACGCCTACTGAGTTGACTCCGGATAATTTTGATAATTTTGATTTAATTATGGATAATTCTGATGGAGACTTAGATAATCTTGAGTTGGAAGTAAGTCAATCGAATTCATCACCGAAGTTAAGTGAAACGGAACCCATGGATCTTAGGGTTGCAACCAAACCTGAGTCTCTTTCGGAAGACTGTACTTTGATTCTAAAAGTTTTTAAGCCTGATTCGAACAACGAGCCCCCTCTTATTTCATTAGAGTCTAACTTTGGAGCTGCTCATTTAGATTTATATTTAGCAAAATGTGTCATTCCCGATTTGAATTACCTCACCGCTCCTTATACCAACTTTAATATTCGACAAAGCGTGAGCACCATACCGTCTGACAAATCTTTGAGCTATCCCCTTATGGATGTGAGTCAGGACCAATCATCCTATTTTATTTCTGATTCCTACATTTTGCCTGTTATAGCCTCGCCCTACCATGATAAGGACCATATTTCTCCTAGTTGGATGAGTTTACTGGATGACACTGTCAACCCTAGGAGACTACCCGCGACTTTAACTCAGACTTCCCATAGAAGTACCCTGGTAGCTAAGAACGTTTTCATTGCTCCCCCTACACCAGTCCCCTTAGACCGAACACTTTAGACCCCTCTTTTCATGACTCGTCCACCTTTTCTAGCTATGTGTTCGTGTTAGTTAGTATGATGTGTGTGTGTTGTAGTCTGTTTTCTTCCAAGTTATTTCTGTTTAAAACTTTTGTGTGAGCCTTGATTCTTGTCAGTTATCATGCATACCGGTTCTTTTGTATATGCATTTGCATCTCATCTCCAGGAGCTTTGTAAAGAAATTAAAAGAAGAATTGAACAATGTAACTCCAATTATAAGCTTATTTCCGATCACAAAAAAAGATTTAAAAAATTCAAGGTTAGAAACTTTGTGATGGTACGGATCCCTCCGTGAAGAAGTTGCATGCTAGAAGCGCCGGACCTTTTAGGATAATGTCAAAGATAAATAGCAACGCTTATGTGCTAGACCTTCCCAAAGGTTTTAACATTAATCCAACCTTTAATATAGAAGATTTAGTAACCTTTGAGGGACCTGAACTGAACCCTGAAAATCCACTTCAAATTGAGCCTTGTGAGAACCCACCCAGTGAGATCCATAGCCTACCTCCACTCCCCAATTTATCCCATTTACCCAATGCGGAGAAGATCGATGCTATACTTAACGATGAAATCATTTCCATGAAGGAAGGCGGGTGCTACAGGTACTTGGTTCATTGGAATGGGAAGCCGGTGACCGAAGATACATGGATTGATCGCGAGGAGTTACAGAGATTGGATCCAGATCTTTTAGAGATGTACGAGAGCTCCAGAGATTTTCACTCGACGGGGTCGAGTTTCCTCCCACCTGGGGAGAATGATGAGGACATCGATCCAAAGTCCAAACATGTGCATCACCGATCGATGGCCACGATTCAGAGCTTATTTTTCTAATTATTTATGCATTTTATTTTATATTTTCCTATTATACCCTTATGTTGAGTTGAGTTATGTTGGGGCCCTGAGGGCAATTTAGTCTTTATTTATTCATGTATGCTTGAGACCTATATATATGGGTCTTTCCTCTTGTAATAGCTAATGAATATTTTTGAATGAAAATTTGGCTCTTGTGTTCTCTCTGTGAGTTCCGTCTTGAAGATCTCTCAGTGAGTTCTTCTTCTCCTAGATCTCTGTGTGAGTTCTATGGAGAGCCCAAGGTGAGGGCAAAAGCAACACCCACCAGTCATTGGAAGAGTCCGTGGCTCGTGGTCTATCCCCATATCCGATTTCCCCTCTTTCTCTCCAACCCGCCCACCTCAACTCCCCCCCTTAGCCGCCGGCCATCCTACCACCTCACATTCCCGGCCGACCTCCTTGCCGGCGACCCCCTCTCTCCACCCGTCATCCCACCACCCATCCAAGTTTCCAATTTGAAGTTTGAATTTTCAAATTTCAAAATCTTTCCTAATTTGGAATTCCAATTTTGGAAAGTTTTTATGACAAATTTAATTTCAATTTAAATCAAATTGAAATCTTTATTCCATCGCCACATCATCACCTCCAATTGGAAACCTAACTCTCCACTAAATTCCATCTCTCTCCTCCTCCATTAGCCGCCGGCCATCCATGGCTTTCCCCCTTGGTGATGCCATCAATCCTCCTAGTGGTTCCTTGATTGTTGCCTAACAATAATTAAGGGAGTTACTACTTTTGAATTTCGAAATTTGAAATTCAAAACTTTCCTTATTTGAAAGTTTCCAAAAATGGAAGGTTTTGAATGATTCACTCCAAATCTCATGACATGTGGATTTGATAACTCTCATCCTAGGTGGCATCGACCCAATTGGAAAGTGCATACTCTCTCCCTAAATTCCCTCTCCTCCTCATCTTGCCGCCGGCCCTAGGATGGGCTCCCCCATTGATTGTCTCCTTTAATGCTACCTCATATTTGAAATTCAAATTGATTTCAAATAAATTTCCCCTCCAAATTTACTTAATCCTGAAATTAATTTCAGGATTGGGAATTAATCCCTATTCTCCCCTCTATTGGCCGCCGGCCTTGCTTGGGGTTAATGCCCATTAAATGCCACTTTAAGGCATTGATCGCATGAGGTTTGAAATTCAAATTCTAAGTAACCTCCCTCCTAATTTAATCAAAATCTGAATTAATTTCAGATTTGGTTAGATCTCTCCCTCTCCCATCATCTAAACCCAATTTCTCCTCTCATAACCCGCCGCCCCTCCCCTTCTCCCACCTTGGCCGATCCTCTCCCCATCCTCCTTGGGGTGACTTCGAAGATTACGGGTGGACTATTGAAAGCACGCCGTCCGTGTGTCCTCCACCATCGGCAACCTCTCCGTGGCTCAAGACCCTTGGCATTGCAACCTTCCTTGTGGCATCGTTTGGTGTGCTGAAAATCTTCTCCCGCTAAGCCTAGTTTAGTTGAGTGGTTAATCCCCAAGGTGAACTTCTCGTTATTAAATTACGGATTGTTGTTTAATAGCTTTTGGTGTTGCTACTATCGTTGTTTATCCATGAGTTTTGGTCAATCTACGCATACTTCTTCGCCTAAGCTAGTTAATAGCACGATTTCTTTAATGATTTTCTTGCTATCTCAATAAGATATTAATTGAAATTACGTTGTCATTCACTTTTAATTTTCGTAAGAAGCTCCTTGCATGTGGTTTCACATCACATTACTTTTATTCAGTATCTGTTTAATGATGAAGATTTTCCATCGTTTTTGTACAATAATCTATCAGTTAATCCAATGGCAGGGGGAGAAAATGGAATCCTCTTCGGCAAAGGTTAGACAGTTATGATGATTATTCGGTTGAGCAGCATGTTGTGGGTTCATTACTGTTTACGCCCTTCTTACTTCTACTTCCAACGACATCAATCTTCTACATATTTTTCACATTGTTGAGTACTACGCTTATTCTCATACGTTTCTCAATAGAGATAACAATTTCAATACTTCATGCTACTCCTTATGCTGAAATCTTACTATGGTTGGCAAGACGAAGAAGATTTCCCTCTGGAATATGGTTCGATATCATTTCTGGTGCAAACTCTTTTTCTTCAGATGAAAGAAGTTTCAATGGAATACAGGAAACTGCTCTTTCCATTCTCCATAGCAAATATGCTACGCTTGGTAATCTAACTAGTCTCATCTATTTATAAGTATCTTTGTGAATTATGACCCTTAACTGATACTCTTCATATATATTTCGAAAAGTTTTGTGACTAGAGGAATCTCGTAGTATAGTTATGTATTTTTTCTTGCTTTATAAGGTTGTTTTAGTGGTATAAAGATGAAGGAAATGATTTCAGGGCAAACTGTCTTGCCATGCTATGCCAGAGTCTTCGGAAATATTAGTACAACATTCAGTAGGCAATTAGCATCTGGAATTCTTAGCGGTCAAAGGTGATTACTAGATTTTTAATTCTTATCGTCTTATTTGTTCCTACTTTTTGTTAAAAATCATTGAATACATATCGTTATTTTATTTTATTTCATTTTATTGAATACCTATCGTTTTGTTTTGCAGAATCCCGTCATGTTTAGATTCTTATATTCCGTCTACACTACCTTGGATGCACATAAGCTTTAGAGAATATTGGAGGCTATGTTATTGTTCAATTGTTGGGTGCAGCCTATCATAGCAGAGCCAGAACAACATGTTTTTTTTTTTTACATTATTTTTACTACACCTCATTTTTGGCGTAATACAATTCCATTTTAAATTTGCATTTGGCCATTTGGGAGAAGTGCACGTTTTGAAACAGTTTTGTATTTCAGGCTCTGTCGAAGTGTTTGTGGTTTTACTCTGATTAGATGACTTCCATGGTATCAACTGTGCTAATCCCTAAATGATTGTTCCAGAAAGACCATTCAAGACAGCATTCTGGGGCAGGAGGGCAAACACCGACATGAAACGGATGTTTGGGAGTTTATCAGCATGTATTCCTTCTCAAGTCAGGTATTCTTTTTGTGTAGAGTAGGAAAAAGTAATTAAGGTTTAGGAGTATGTTATCTTACATTATGAAAAAAAGAAGCTAAAAAGAGGGACAGTTAGTCAAGCACAGGGGATATGTTTGGTTAGTGATTACACCTAATTTGCAACATTCATTAAGAAAACATATTGAGTTGATTAATTGATGGTGCTAAGTAGAGAAATCATTCTTGAAAGAATATTTGTATGCTTTTAAATTTCGCGAGGATTTAAATGAGAAATTTGACTTTATATGCTTCATAATTGGAGAAATATATTTGTTATTTATTTAAAAAAAAAATTCCTGAAAGTCTGTGTCGAATGGAAAAAAACTCCGCTTATAACCCATGCTAGTTATTTAAAGTTCATCTAGAATGACATAGGTTCAAACAAATTTGGAATCATATTCAGGAAAAATTTGAACGTTCAAATGCTGTTTGGCCATGGTTTGAACCTTTTCGAACATCAAATATGTTTGAACCCTATTAGAACATGGTTTGAATAGGGTTCAAATGAGGCTTTAATAGGGTTTACAAATAGAAGATATAAAATAGCGCATTCAAATAATTTTGCCAGAGCAAACTATAAGATTGATATAGGATAGTGTAATCTTAACAATTATAACACATATTATAGGATATATACACTATAGTATGATTCAGGAGTTATAACATAGCAAATAGCTATCTTAACAGTTCTGAAATAATAAATTATAAGATGGATGCAACTGAGTGTAAACCAAAGCTGCAACACATTATAATAACAATCTTACAATATTGCATAGTTAATTAGTTGCATTATTTTGAGAAATAAGTTAAATATAAGCAATTATAATGTTTTTATACTAATAAATTAAATATAAGCAATTATAATACTAATAGTTAATTAGTTGCATTATTTTGAGAAATAAGTTAAATATAAGCAATTATAATACTAATAGTTAATTAGTTGCATTATTTTGAGAAATAAGTTAAATATAAGCACTTTGCCCTATAATAACTCGATTTTGGCATCTCATTCTACAACTATTGCATCTATGTGATGACGTATGTTTCCCTATTAAAGGTCTTGTGTTTTTTTTTAGATGACCACACTTTGGCTTCATCAGGCAAGTGTAATATGTTAACTTTGTTTATTTCATCTAGAATCTTCCATATATTTTCATTTTCATTTGGAGATATATTTTTAGAAAAGAAGGTTAGTCATGCTCCTGGTGCATAAAAGTTTGAACATAAATTATAATGATTAACATATTGAGTTAGAGTTGCATCAAATGCATGTGCACAAGGGAGATTAATATCATTTTTTTTTGCATATACATGTTCACTTTTGCAAATTGACATTACCTGTTAAGATCATTGTCAAGGATGTGTAGTTCAAATTGACTGATAGGATATAAATTTAAACTTTGAGCTTTATATAGCAACAAAAACATCAAGTTTTTATCCCACTACTTGGGATCGACTACATGAATCTTTTTTCTCCATTGCGTTATGTTAAGAGTCAAATTCTCATTTAGATCTAATAGAAAAGGTCATTTCTAATATTTTTTAACCAAGTCTTTTTAGGTCTACCTCTATCTTTTTTAACATAGGCCAATTCTAATACATCTACTATCCTAACCGGGCATCGGAAGGCCGTCATTTTATGTGACCAAACCATCTAAAACAACTCTATCTAATCTTATCTGTCATTGGAGCTATTCCAACCTTTTCACGTATATGCTTGTTTCGTATCATGTCTCTAAGAGTAAAGCCACTCATCCACCTAAGCATCCTCATCTCTACAACACTTAACATAATATTATGCTTCTCTTTTAATGGCCAACATTATGCGCCATAAAGCAATGTAGGTCTAACCACCATCTTATAAAATTTTCCCTTAAGTTTGAGTGGTATTCTATTACATAACAAGCCTAGTGCACTCCTCAACTTTAACCATCCAACTTGAATTCTACTAATAATATTCCCATGTATTTCACCATCACTCTGAACAATAGATCCGAGATATCTAAAGCGTGCACTTTTATTAATACTTGATCGTTCAAAGTTACAAACCCCCAATAGATCTATTACTACTAAAATTGCATTCCATGTATTCAGTTTTAGATCTACTCAAACGAAAACCTTTAGACTCTATGGTTGACCTCCATAATTCAAGTTTACCTTCAACTCACTCTTTAGTCTTATCAACAAGAAGAATATCGTCAGCAAAAAGCATGCACCATGGAACATTCTCTTGCAAATCTCTAGTAAGAACATCAATGACTAAAGCAAAAAAGATATGGGCTTAAGGATGATCCTTGATCCAACTAAAATTGAAAAATATTTGGTCAAATCACCTTGTGTTTGAGCACAAGTAACAGCTTCAGCATACATATTCTTAATCACGTGAATATAACCATTATTAACCACTTTCTTTTTAGAACTCTCCATAGAACTTCTCTTGAAATTTTATCATATGTATTCTCTAAATCAATAAATATTATATGAAGATCCTCCTTATTCTCTCTATACTTCTCCATCAAATCTCTCAATAAATGTATGGCTTCCATAGTAGACCTATCGACATGAATCCAAATTGATTTTGAGAAACTTTGAGCTTCATACAAGAGCTTTTTTAATACTTCAATTTTCTTTGCTTAAAATAGCTTTGTATTCAATTTTATGTTGTGGTTATTAAAGAATCATTTTTGTATTATGCGCCTAAAAAACTCCAATGAAGTCATTAGATTAGATGGTGCTCTTGGTAGCATTGCAAGAGCTCTTTGAAATATTAGTTATCATTAAGTTATATTGGTTTTAAGGGATGAAAACACAAGCTCACCACTCAAAATTAACTTAATTATGTAAATAGGCATCTATTATTGTGTACTTGATATTTATTTTGTCAAATATGATTATATAAATCACCTAGTTTAAGCCTTTGAAGTCAAATGATATTCCTCATGACAATTATCAAATTTGGACTTTGCCATCATATTCATTGCAAAATAATGTGTGTATTGCATAAGCTTTATGATGTGCCTCAAATTAAATGGTTGATGCAGTATTATTGATATTGTTACCTCATTTAGAGACGAATTCCTAGTTCTCTATTATACCTATTGATTCCATTGGTTGGTCATGAAATGTATTTACAACTCATTATTTTTTTGCTCAACTATTATAAATGTTATTGGATAAATCTTGGTATTAACTTGTGCCACTTCCATTATGCTTATTGACTAAAGAATATTCAATTCATATTTGACACTCGATGAACTGCACTTTTGAAGCTTTGAACACAAATTCCTAAATATAAGGAAATAAACTTAAAACTTCTTTCATTGTTAAGTTGAATATTAACTAGTATTTGAATTTTTCTTGTGTATGCTTAACTTGTTAAGATGTTAACTTCTGCAAGGATACTTTGAGGGATCCTCTTTGCTCGTTACACTATTAAGCTTTCTCATAGGACAACTCAATATCATAATGTTCTCTCATTTGATATAATTGTCTTTGGCTTGAATTTAGAATCAAACTTGATGAGTTTCTCTTTGATTATATATTTAATGAGCCTTGTCTTTTGTCTTATGAACATCGAAAGTGCAAGTGCTCTTATTCAAGGCCCCCTATTCTCACATATTTGAGTTTTTCAAAAGCTCTATGAGTATTTCTTTGAATTTACCAAATTCCTTCACCTTTCATTTATGTTTGATCTATCGTCTAAAATGCAAGTGCTCTAATTCAAGGCTCATACTCTCGAACATTTATGATTTTGGTAACTTCTTAGTGTGCAAGTTCATTGATATTTCTCTGAAGTTGCAACATATATTGTACTTTTTAAAGTTTTTTTCATTGCATATGGTTATAGCATCCTCCTAAAAAGCTATCCAACTTGCCTTTGAATTGTGGACAAACCATGAGG
This sequence comes from Dendrobium huoshanense, assembly GCA_016618105.1. Taxonomy (NCBI): domain Eukaryota; kingdom Viridiplantae; phylum Streptophyta; class Magnoliopsida; order Asparagales; family Orchidaceae; genus Dendrobium; species Dendrobium huoshanense. The sequence goes on along the minus strand of CM028346.1, from coordinate 31,060,189 downwards.
CTATTGTATTAACAATTTTTGAATTGGAGATGCTTTCAATCTTCAACCCTTGTAGGTTAAAAGTTATTCATGTGTTATATATATCTCGAATTGTTGATTTTAAGTTTAAGGTACATCAAGATTCAAAAGATTTTAGTCATTTTTTTGTTTCAAGTAGATCACAAGCTTTAGTTATAATCTCCGATTAATGTTTTAGTATCAAACCAACCATGAGCCACCATTTATATTGTGTCCAATTAATTATTATCAATCTATCTCATTTTGTATATAAGATCTATGAGATCTCCAAGAGATTTTTTATTTGGTATCATTAATATTTTAATTTGTTTCAATAAATATCGAAGCGATGTGGCCTTCTTCTTATTTTGGAGCTTAATTCATTGACCAATGTGCAACTTTATTGCTATTAGAATGTGTTCAAATATGATCCTTATCATGATTGAATAATGTTTGACCATGATTTAATAATATTTTGAAAATGTTCAATACATTTTGGACCATGATTTGAATATAATTCAAACTCATGATCTCACTAGTTCGAAATTCCTTATTTGATATTATATCTAGCTCTTCATTAGAAGTCCTCCATCAAAATGATCTAATTTATAATATATGATATAAACATTAAATAAAATCTTATTAATGTTTGTTGAAGTCACTAATAATTTATTTCTTTCATTGAATTTTAATTAAGTTCAAGTGTGAAAAAAGATGGATTAATTATTCTGTGTGGTCATCAGATAGTATTCAGAAACAAATGAGAGCGCGCCATGTCACCTTTTTATTGTGTATTGGTGCTGTGTATTGGGTGATGTGGTGCGCTCTCATTCATCTTCGGACGATCTGGTGACTATACATAATAATTTCTCGAAAAGATGGGGCATTGTTCTTCTTATATAGCGGTCATATAGAGTAAGAAGGGTATTTTGGTCATGGGTATATTGTTTCTAAGAAAATAAATGATGGACATATTTGGCCAATTTTGGATGATCTGGGGCATATAAAGTCATATGAAGGCCCACTTTAGCTGAATGATATTCATTTATTTAGCTCTTTATAAATTTTAAAATTTTGAAATTCTTCACTTTAATATTTAAATAAAAACTTGAAGTAGCAATTATATAATTTTGCTTTTGCAATATAATTTTAGTTAGAAAATTCATATAAGCTTGTGAGAGATAACATATGGATGAAACAAAAGAATGGATTAGAGCCTTGAGGCACCCATAAGATAAAGTTATAAGATTTATTTGTCAATATTTTGCGTTTAACATTAGGCTGAGATGTATTATAACAAAGCATAATTGTCTTTGTATTGTAGAAACCAGCTACACATAGCTTTATTTATTCATATTTGATTAATATCTTAAAATTTTCTATTTACATTGGGCGTCGTATGAAAGTTATATGTTTTTAACTATTTTTCTTTTTATTGATTATGCTTGGCATGACATTTATGTTATGATGATAGCTCATGAATAGGGCTGCAAGCGAACCAAACGTTTGACGAGCTACTCGTTGTTCGGTTCGATTAAAGCTCGTTTGTGATCGTTTAATTAACTAAACAAACAAACTTGAACATTATTTAAATACTCGATTCTTAAATAAACAAACTTGAACACTAATGCGTTCGGCTCATTTATGTTTGCGAACAACATCATTTGAAGTTCGTGAACAAGCTCGACATTAAGCTCGATAAGAAGCTCGATTCGTGTTCGATTTTGAACTCGTGAATAAGCTCAATAAAAATAATTAATATTTGGCTATATAATTAATAAATATAAATAATCATTGCATTTGTTACATAGACAATTGCTTTTATTATAAATGTGTTTGTTCATAGATATGTTCATTAACGTGTTTGATTGATAGTTAAAAAAATTCGTTAAATATTTTCGCGAACAAGTTCGATAAGCACTAAACGAACGAACATGAACCGAACATGAACACTCATTAATTTAAATGAACCAAACATGAACACAAACAATAAAGCTCGAACAAACATGAACCAAACTTGAACAAGATAATATTAAATGAACACAAACATGAACACTCACATACTCGGCTCGGCTCGGTTCATTTGCAACCCTACTCATGAAGACTTAAATATTTTATTGAAAATATAAATAATTTTAATTCAATCATTAGTGAAAATATTTTTGTATAATTTTAGCTGATTTAATAAGTTAAGATAAGATTTAAAAATAAATTAAATTTAAATGTCTTTTTATATGGTATTTATTAATTATCACATTCTAAGATTTTATTTGGGACTATTTTTTTATTGAGTCTTAATTAAAAATTTTATACTTAAATTTTGTTTTAAAAAATAATAAAAAAACTGTCCCAATCAAAGCTTAAATCAAATGTACCTTTAGCCTTTAGCCATAGTACAGCTTATCTCTTGATGCGTCAGAGTGCATTACTAATCACAAAGCATGCCAAAATGCTGCCGGTCTTATCCAAAACCCTCTCCGACCTACCAATAAGATTTATTTTCAGTGAAATAAACGCATAATATAAATTTCTATAAAAAAAAAACATAAATATATCCTCCCAAGAACATAGTGTGCTTTGAGCTTCTCTGTTATCTAGCTTTTACAAGCACAAATAATGGCGGATATAGCTTCCTTCGTCGCAGATGACTTTGAGAGGAGGACGAAGAAGTTGAAGAAGGGAGAGCAATATAAAGGGTTTGCGTTCAGCTCCACCATAGCTATGGCCTCCTCTGCTTTCTTAACCATTAAGGAAAAGCTCACAGAGGAGCTGATCTTTGTAAGGGATGATATTGAAAAGAGAGCTAGGAACCCCACAAGTTCTTTTTCTCTTGCTGCCTTTAATGGTTTCTTCTCTGCTTGATGGATGTTTGTCTCCCTGTTTTTTTTTTTCTCTTGCTTCAGGTCTTTTTTGTGTCTGCAAATTCTCCTTTGGAGATCATGTAAGTTGTAATTTCTCCTGTGAGATAGTTCTGTTTAAATTGTTAATTAGTTGAGGATCTTAATTCTTCTGTGTTGCTTTGTCTACTTTGGATGAATTTAAAGGGACTGTTGCTTCGCTTTATATGTTATAATGTTAATTGTTAGGTGAAATGATCTACTTTATTTTAAAATTAGTATAATATGCATTTTTAATATGGAGCATTAATTTCAAAATAAATATGATGGTATTCTAATCAATCTTGATATAATATATTAATTATATTAGAATATTATATAATAGCAATATCACGCATTGATCTCGCTACATAAGGTCGGCTATATAAATCATTTTTGTTCATTGTGTTCTATTAAGAGTCTAGTTTTTTATTTAAATATAATAAAATAGGTCATTTCTAATACTTTCTCATCAAGTCTTTTTATGTATACCTCTATATTTCTTAATATAAGTCAATTCTAATACATCTGCTCTCCTAATCAAGTCATTGTGCAAGAATGGCCTATTGTGACTAGTTTTATCCTTTTCAATCAAGCTCCCTCGAGCTCGCCCCATCTCAAAAGTGCTACATCATAAGATGACCCCCCACAATGCACAAGTTGCCCATTTATAGAACCACAGTGAATAGTGGAGTCACATCTCAATCACATCATCGCTACGAGATGATGCAATTTTCAAAGTTATCGTAGAAACATGGTTGTAAATTGATGACATTTATACTATAGCCAGAAGGAAGAAAAAAAAGAGGAGCTTAAGATCATTACCTCCACGTCAGCACACAAAATCTTGTCGAGATCCCTATATATGTAGTAGCCCATTCTGATTTTATGTGAAAAGAAAAAAAAAACTCATGTCCTAGCTATGTAAGTGGTGTCGAACAGCAGAAGCCCATCCCTTGCGTGCTATTTCACCTCGATCTCAGCCCGTTCGTGTCGATAAAAGGGGAGGGAACTAAAGCCTTCAGTTTCTCTCATTTCTTCCAAACAGAACTCCTGTCACGCCCCGAGATCTAACTTGGAAAGAATGTCGATCAATAGCCAAACAATTTACCAGAGTTATCTAAAAACCATCATTAAGCAATCTATCAAACATCTATAAAATTTAAAACATCAATATAACAGTCGATTCATATCTCAAAGCAACATGTACAATACTCAGGAACTACACTATCAATACAAGTAGAGAAATCTATCCTGTCCTGAGTACAAAAGAATCATCTATCGATCAAAAGAACTAAAACCTGTCGATCTGAATCAACTCCTATCTCCTGCTCCCGATCCCTAACCTGAAAATATCAACCACATATAATGAGCTTTACAAAGCCCAGCAGGTCACCTAATACCTATAACTGAAATCAAAGCACGGCAATGCTATCAATATGCATGTCAATCTATCCATTCGAATCAATCAATGGTCAATGAGTCTATGCAGCGAAAATCAATAGTCAATAAAACCAGTCAATGCAGCGGCAGGCAAGTCGATAAATCAATTCAATCCATGTCCGTCAATCAAATCAATACGGTCAAATCAGTACGATCTAATCAATGAAGTCAAATGAGAAAAGCGATACGAGACAAGGAATCTATAAAACAGTCAATACGGTGTAGAACAATAGCAACAGTGAATCTATAAAATCTATAGGCAGCAATACAATGAATCTATAGGCAGTAGTACAATGAATCTATAGGCAGTAGTACGATGTCCATGTTCATGCTTTCAATACAATATCTATATCTATCTATGTCCATAACAATGCTCAATAGTCGATCGATAAAATCAATAGAATCCGTACGATACAGTAAATCCGATCAAATCAATATAGCAGAAATCGATAAAGCAATAAATTCGTAAATCAATACAGTAAACATGCAATTCAATACTATATACTGAACAAGTACAATCTACTGGCTATGTTGCTGTTGTAGAATCCATATTGCTGTTGTAGATATCATTTTACATTGGTTCAATCAATAAGAGTCGTCACTCTTTTCGCCCGTCGGCATATCAATAAACTCCTTATGTCTCCCTTCAATAATCAATAATCAATGTTTAAAGGAAAGCCCGTCGGCCCACCATCCTGTACAGGTATCAATATCAATCTCCAACCAATGTTCAACCAGGTTCCACTTGCGATCAGTATCAATAGTCAATTCAATCAATAAACAATTCAATAGTCAATATTAAAGCAATCATATCAATAATCATATTCATATCAATTCAATCTATCAATTCCAGACAATTCAGAAATCATACGAAAATCGGGCAGAGTAACGGTAGTCGGTCAAATTTACACAAAAATCCTGCAAAAAGATACAATATCCAAATTCTTCCAAATTACAGTAGAATATCTATAACATCAATACAAGACTATTATCCTATAGAAACCAAATCAAATCACGTCCTGATAATTTTCTATTCGATTAAAATCACGTATAATCAATTCCGACCGGTAAAATCTTTGTAAAATACAGTCAAATCGTGTACAATAATCATATCTATAACATACTAGAAGTTGTGCGGTGGAAGTTGTGTCAAATCAAAATCATGTCGAAAAGTCGACTACGAAAACACAAAACAAATCCCAACTCGGTCAAAACACAACATCTTTGAAAACAGAAACAGGGTTCGGAGTCCTTACCATGAGATCTACACTTTTCCCAACAGCAGCGTCGGACGAAAAGCGCTCCGCGGCCTCCAAAACCAAGCTTTTCTCTTTTTCCCTTTCTCTTTCTCTCTCCTCAAAATATCTGAAATAAAAATCTGATTTTCTCTCTCCTCAAAACGAGCTCATTTCCTTATATCATACTCATATCGGCCTGGCCGATATCCACATCGTCCCGGGTCGATCAGACAAATTCCAGATCGTCCTGGACCTCACTCAGGGCTATTGTCTGGCCGATAATTTCTACAGTACCGATCGGCCTGGACGATCTCACGATCGGCCCGGACGATCCTGTCCAGAAATCATCCAGAAAACACCCAGAAATCAGCTGTTTTCAATGCACTGATCGGCCTGGACGATCTCAACGTCGTCCTGGCCGATTCTGGGAGGAAAATCCAAATCATAGAGGAACAGTAAGGGAACGAGATATTACAACTCCCACAAAGCCTTTGACCCCGTCCGATCCCAAACCTCCGACCATTTTTTTCCTCAAGCCGCTAAATCCAACGCTAAAGTTGCCATCCCCGACGACCTTCTCTTCTCTCGACCTAACTCTATCTTTCTCCTACCCACAGATCCAGCTGTTGAACCAAGCTGACCACTTTCCTTCTGCCGAGCCTACCCCATTGGTCGAACCCCTCTTCCATTCGATCACCATCACGAAGTCTTCAACTTGCTTCCTTTCCTACATCCAAACTCCTATCCACAAACCCCTACACCCGACTCCACTCCAGCAGACACATAGGTGGGGATGACGAAAACTAAGTACTCATATGTTGGGAAACAACTGTGTTCTTTTAAACTGGTGCCAGAGGCCCTTAAACGCTCATGTAACGTAACGAGAATTGAAGAAAATGCAGCTGTGGTATCACCCGAACTCTATCTTAAGCACTCATATAGTGTAGATGGGAAGACAGCCTCTTAGTTTTTCCCTTAAACAGGAGACGCCGAGAGGCTGCCGAAATTTGAACTGAACTTGGAACTTCATTTGGAGTTGATTTGAATGAAAATGGACAAACACAAGAGGCTTAATTTGAACTTAGATAAACTAAATGAAATGAAAATTTGAACTGTTCAAGACTATGGAGGACTTGAACTTTAATGAATTACATGAAATCAAGCCTAAAATAAGGTGAAACGAACCAAGCCTAATTCAAATGACAAGGCATTTGCAAAGGTACTATAATTGCACTTGGACTTGAACAAACTGCAAAGGAACATATATGAAATTTGTGAAACAAGGGACTATAAACACCACTCATTACAGATGATGACAATATTGTAAAGAAACACCAACTGACAATATGATGCCTTCCATGGGTTGCTTTACTTGCATATGAATGACAATAATTGGTTCGCAACATTTATCTCAATCTTGCAATTAAGTGACTTAGAATTATTGCACTGACTACAATGATGAGCAATAAGTGCGATAGTATCTCTACAACACGTCCAAGCAGCTTAAATACAATATTACAATATGACCCCACAGCAAAGGCTTAACAACCATTTAATTACATCACAGCACAGAAAAGACCATCATCTCATTAAGTAATTAATAAAAATTACTTGCGTGGGCCTTGGCTTTAGCTTTAGTGATAGAAGTGATGTTGACCTGCGCGCCGACCACAGAGTCGGAAATTTCAGCGGTGAAGGAGTCGTAGCTGAGGAAGAACTCGGCGACGAAGAGGCGGGCGACGAGCACGACGAAGTTCTTTCCGGCGCACTGCTTGTTGTTGACGGTTGGATCCTCTGTCTCGGGGCCGTTGGACCACCACACGTAGCGGAGAAGCTTGGCGCCTTCGGAGCCCACGAAGCGGTCGGGAACGAACTCGCCGGCGTTGGCGCCGAACACGCGCGTGTCTCTGGTGGCGAACGGCTGGTAGCCGAACAGCATCTCACCCTTGCGCACCTGATATTGCGCGTCATGGCTTTGCAGCAGGAAATCCTTCTTAGCATGCGCGTACTGGAACTCAACTGGCGGATCAATCCTCAGCACCTCGTAGACAACCGAATTAGCCAGCTCCATCTGCTCCAGCGCCCCCAACGTCACCTGCCCATTCTCCCCATGGTTAGCCACCGCTTGACGCACCTCCGTCGCCAGCCGCGTGTGCAAATCACGCCCCGACTGCGCCAACCTCTTAAGCAGACCCGGAAACAGCACCCTCAACCCCCCATAGGTGTTGAAACAAGTCGCAAAGATAAGGTTGTGACAAGCCTCGTCGCGCGACAATCCAACCTTCTCCGCCAAATCGAGCGCCGCAGATCCAGCTGTGTTAAAGTACTCGTACATGCTTATGTAACCTGGCTTGGCTATGAACGAAGGGAAAGCAAAGGTGTGCAAGAGGAAATCTTCAACGAGCTTTGGAATTCGGAATTTGGTCAAAACGTTGCTGGCAAGGGGGGCAAGTTGAAGCAAGAGCCAAATCGTCACCTTTTTCTGGAAGTTGAAGCAAGAGCCAAAAGTGCCCACTTTAGAGGGGCGCGCGCCGAAATAAGCCTCGCCGAGGAAATCGAAGGCGATGTCGTTGTTGAGCGCGTTGAAGTCCACCTGGCCGTGGGTGGCGACTTGGGATTCGACGGAGGAGAAGATTGGGACGACGTAGGCGGAGCGGAAGGCGGGGAGGAAGTAGTCCTTGCGGGATTTGAGGAGGTTAAAGAGGAATTGCTTGACTTTCGCGTGAGTGGGTTCGGAGGGGTCGAGGTAGGAGCAGACGCGGTAGCCGCCGGTGAGTTTGGTGGAGGGCATGTAGGTGCCCGTAAAGACGTTTTTTTTCTCGACTTTGGAGGTATCGAAGAGGATGGGAAAGCTCTTGGCGTCGAGAACGGCGATGACGCGGGGGTTGGAGGCCATGAATGGGCCCGGAATCATGTTGGTGCGGAAGACGGTGGAGGAGTATTGGTTGATTTTTGACTGGAAGAAACTGTCATGACCTTTGAAGTAGTAGTAGTCGAGGCGGTCTTTGATGGGGGAGATGAAGGGGATGCCGTAGCTGCCGGGGATTTCTTTAGTGGGGAGGAGAAGAGGAGGTTGTTGTTCGGGTTGTGGCTTGTCGAGCAATTCCTTAGTGGGGAGAAGAAGAGGAGCTTGTTGGTCAGGTTGTGGCTTGTCGAGCCATTCGTAGCGATTGGAACTCATGATTGATACATATGGTTGTTCGGGTTGTGGCTTGTCAAGCAATTCTTTAGTGGGGAGGAGAATAGGAGTTTGTTGTTCGGGCTGTGGCTTGTCGAGCCATGTGTAGCGATTGGAGCTCATGATCGATGCAGACAGTTGTTCGGGTTGTGGCTTGTCGTGCCATTCTTTAGTGGGGAGGAGAATATGAGCTTGTTGTTCGGGTTGTGGCTTGTCGAGCCATGCGTAGCGATTGGAGAACATGATCGATGCAGACATTTCTTCGGGTTGTGACTTGTCGATCCATTCTTTAGTGGAGAGGAGAATAGGAGCTTGTTGTTCGGGTTGTGGCTTGTCGAGCCAAGCATAGCGATTGGAGCTCATGACCGATGCAGGCAGTTGTTCAGGTTGTGGCTTGTCGTGCCATTCTTTCGTGGGGAGGAGAATAGGAGCTTGTTGTTCGGGTTGTGGCTTGTCTTGGCATTCTTTAGTGGGGAGGATAATATGAGCTTGTTGTTTAGGTTGTGGCTTGTCGAGCCATGGGTAGCGATTGGAGAACATGATCGATGCAGATAGTTCTTCGGGTTGTGGCTTGTCGATCCATTCTTTCGTGGGGAGAAGAATAGGAGCTTGTTGCTCGGGTTGTGGCTTGTCGTGCCATTCTTTCGTGGGAAGGATAGTAGGAGCTTGTTGTTCGGGTTGTGGCTTGTCGAGCCATGCGTAGCGATTGGAGCTCATGATTGATGCAGACAGTTGTTCGGGTTGTGGCTTGTCGTGCAATTCTTTAGTGGGGAGGAGAATAGGAGCATTTTGTTCGGGCTGTGGCTTGTCAAGCCATTCGTAGCGATTGGAACTCATGATTGATACATATGATTGTTCGGGTTGTGTCTTGTCAAGCAATTCTTTAGTGGGGAGGAGAATAGGAGCTTGTTGTTCGGGTTGTGGCTTGTCAATCCATGTGTAGCGATTGGAGCTCATGATCGATGCAGACAGTTGTTCGGGTTGTAGCTTGTCATGCCATTCTTTCGTGGAGAGGAGAATAGGAGCTTGTTGTTCGGGTTGTGGCTTGTCAAGCCATGCATAGCGATTGGAGAACATGATCGATGCAGACATTTCTTCAGGTTGTGGCTTGTCGATCCATTCTTTAGTGGAGAGGAGAATAGGAGCTTGTTCTTCGGGTTGTGGCTTGTCCAGCCATGCGTAGCGATTGGAGCTCATGATCGATGCAGACAGTTGTTCGGGTTGTAGCTTGTCGTGCCATTCTTTCGTGGGGAGGAGAATAGGTGCTTGTTGCTCAGGTTGTGGCTTGTCGAGCCATGGGTAGCGATTGGAGAACATGATCGATGCAGACAGTTCTTCGGGTTGTGGTTTGTCGATCCATTCTTTAATGGGGAGGAGAACAGGAGCTTGTTGTTCGGATTGTGACTTGTCGAGCCATATATAGCGATTTGAGCTCATGACGATGTAGACAGTCGATGGATCGAGGGCTAGCTGATGGACTGACGAAGTTGAATTGGACGATGGAGTTAATATAGATACATTTGGGATTGGGGGAGGAGGAGGAAGAAGGAGGCATGTGACTTTCTGACCCATTGAATTTAAAAAATGGCGAAAGGGTGCACGTTTTTCTCGTATTTTAAATTGATTGGATCGTACAATCGTGGTTTTGTCTTCTGGTAATAATTGGATTGGAGAAATCAGACATCGGGAAGTTCGTCCACGTGCTGAGATTAAAAATTACTTTTTTAAGAGGATAAATTCGTTGTCTAAGGAGGGAGAAGGTAATTACTAATTAGGGGGAGATGTTCGATATTTTTTTTTCTTTATTTGATGTAATTTATGTAAATTATATAATATTTGTTTAATGTATATTGAAAAGTTGATCTTATTTAAAGCGCACAAAGACGATGATGACTGGTTCAGATCCTTATTTCTGTGCCATGGAGGGCTGCTCCAGCAACCTGGCACGTCTTTTGTGCGCTTTTGACGTGGCTGGAGGCTCTGTGACGGCTTTATTTTTGATGGGCAACCGGAGCAACCGCCTTCTTCTGGATGCTTTCAGACTGAATTTTTAATGACAGGATCTGACCTCTTTGCCTGAGTCTTTTTGATTGTATTGTCTCCCTGGTGTATCCTCAGTTGGTTTTGTCTTTGTTCTTTCGTTAGTTTTTTCAGTTGGTTTTCTTCCTATAGGTTACTTGTATTTTGATTTTTGATTTCTAATACATGGGCTTTTGCCCCGGGTTTACCCAAAAAAAAAAAGAAAAGTTGATCTTATCATATACGAATTTTAGTGAAATATTTGATCAATTTAGAAGAAAGAACATAAATATTGACAAATATTAAATTGATAAATTTTAAAAAGGATCACTATTTAAATTTAATAGTTATAAATATTAAATATTAAAATTTTAATAATTACAACTACTGAATTTAAATATTATAACTGAGATCAATCAATTACTTTTAAATTATATTTATATTTAAGTTAATTAAAATTTATATTTCTTTAAAATAAACATAATAGTTATAATACTCATAATGTTAGCATTTTTTAAATATAAATAGGTCAAACGATTTTTAAATTTTGGCAATGCAGTTTGATTTGGCTATAAATAAAACTTTAAATACATCTAACATCTAAATGTCATAAGAAGCTTAAATGTTTAAGGATTGTTAGCACATAGTATATATAGAGTATTTATATGTATCCGCTAAATTTTTCAAAATAGAGTATCGTCGTGAATATTTTAGCACGCAATCGTTTGATGTTGTCCTTTAAAATTGATCATTGTATAGGTTAACTTTTGCTACAACTTTAAAATGGTATTCTTGTAAAGATAGTAGACTAAGGTTGAGTCAGTTTGTAATTTCAATTTCAAAGCTATTTTATCTTTTTTGAGTAAAATATGTATTGTGGTGGATGCAAAAGCTAAGTAACATTGCACAAACACATTCAAGGTAGTGAGTCGGAGAGTTAGAAATTTTTTTTGTTTTTTGAACTAATCGTACAGTATGATTTATATCGTATTAGTTGATCTGTTTATTAGAAACCCCTAATTAGGGCATATATGTTCATTAAGATTGAATAAACTAATCATCCTAGACAATCATTATCGTATAGGACAATACATTTTAATTAAAAGATAAGCTGCCAATCACAATTTTAGGCAAGATTTTATAAATCAAAATTTGTTCATATCGTATAGGACGATTCATATCGACCTGGATGATAGATGAAAATCATGCATAAATTAATCATATGATTAGGAGAATAATTATGGTAAAAGTGTTTGATCTAATCGTACAAACAAGATGATCAGTGACGATTGTCCTGGATAACAGAGAACATACATGGGATGATAAGGGATTGTCGTCTATCGTACCAGATGAAGACCATAGTTTTTCAGCTTATTGTCTAAGACGATGAACACTTTTCATACTAGATGACAGAGAATTGCATGGGACGATAAGGCATCGTCGCGTATCGTATAAGACAAAGTTCAATAGTTTATTCTAAACATCTGGGACATTATTTTAATTGTCCAGGATGATCAGTTTAACTAATCGTACATGGCAATGCGATTTGTGCTGCATGAATTGATATTTTTTAACTAATCATACAGGATGATCAATGCCACCAGATTGAAAATTATGACTTTTTTGAAGACTCACTATTTATGCAATTGTATTTGTCTTGGAGAAATATCTTTGCTATTGAATTATCTTGAGAACGAGCTTAGAGAGGTAGGAGAAGGAGAGCTTTAGGAGAGAGAGAGAGAGAGAGAGAGAGAGAGAGAGAGAGAGAGAGAGAGAGAGAGAGAGAGAGAGAGAGAGAGAGAGAGATCCTTGTGGGGGGAGTTATGAGGGATTCACAAATGTTGCTCCAAACAAGGTTTCCACCATCTTCTTCAAGCTTCTTTCTTAGTTCCATGGTGGCTCTGAGGAGACTTTCATTAACATTAGATCTAGGTTCTCTATCTTTTCTAGGAGGGTGCAAAAGAATTCCAAGGTTCTCTAGCTACATACTCCATGAGGGAGTAAAAAGACTCCATGGTTCTCTGCCTACTCCAAGAGGGAGTAAAAAGATTTACAGGTTCTCTGCATACTTTAGGAGGAAGTAAAATGATTCAAGTTACTCTGCCTAACAGGGTCGGTGGAAAGATTTTGTAAGGGATTCTTTGCCTTAATATGGGAGGAAAAAAATGAGAGACACTACTTTTAGTGCGATACCTGGAAAGGAGATTTTCAGAAAGTGGACGTAAGTCAAGTTGATCGAACCGTTATAATTGTGGTGTGTTCTTTTTATTTACTTTTTCGCATATAATTTCTACATTATTTTGTGATTTGTTTTGTGTTTGAAATCTTTGATTTTTGTTATTGTGAAATTAATTTTACTTTCGCATTGTGGGATAAAATTATTTGTTTTAAAATATTCAAAAAGATTTCAAAAAGATTTTCTTTTTTCCTTAAGATTTTTTCTAAAATAACCAGTTTACCCCCCCCCCCCCCCCCCCTTTGTTTAGCCTCGGGATAATTCATAAATGTTTAACAACCCTCACGAACTTTCACTCTGTGTATTCAATTATCTTATATTTACTCTCACTTACCTGTACATAAAGACAAATTTGCATCCACGTGTTTGAATGTGCATTTTCTTAGCCCACCCATAAGGAGTGAAAGCTTGCAAAGTATATGACATCCACAATAAACTAATTTTGTCTCATGATACATTGTGTCCTATAGGGAGCACTTTCACTTTCATTTAATAAATGCCTTCGTGCGTGGATCATGCCCTTTCTATATTCTTTCCCTACATACCATCTTTTAATCTAATTAATTGTATATCCCCTAGCCATAATTAGTCATCTCTTACTTCTTTGCACAACAATTCCAACAAAAAGGGTTGCAGATCCACCAAACTTGAAATTATTCACATATCCTAAACAATTCGAGTCATTCTGGGTTGTTCAAATGATTTAATCTAGGAGTTCTAGCTAATTAGTTGCTTCATCTCTTTGTTTTTATGAAAGTTGTAACATCTAAGACTTCGTTTGTGACGACTTTTTTACTGTTTTAACAACCAAATTTTTAGTACAAAAAATACTTAAACTTAGAAAAAAATTGTACTAAAAAATTGCTTCGGAATGCAGTAAGAAAGCCGTCTCAAACAAAACCTAAGTGTGAATGTAGTAGTGATCTAAAGGCCTTGTATAGTGGTCCTTTAATTTATATATATGCCTAAAATTATTTCCTGGTATTCTTCTACAATAAAGTATTTGTCATTATTTTTATGAGTAATCTGTGAAGTTTTTTGTAGCATATATATTCACATTAGGTCCCCCTCATATCTCTCTCTCTCTCTCTCTCTCTCTCTCTCTCTCTCTCTCTCTCTCTCTCTCTCTCTCTCTCTCTCTCCTATCACGCCACATCCTTTAGCGTTCTCATTTGAAGGCCCTAAAATTTTTAGCAATTTCTTACGATTAAATAAAAAAACTAATTAAGAATTCGATAATAAGCTATAAATAAATAAAGAAATATAATGTTTTTTTAAGCTTTCATCTTCCAAATACTAATTTTGGTTATAAGCATGTTGTGTGTTAGAAAATTTGGGTCAGCAGAATATGTGCTTTTTTGTTTTAGTAGTGTATAAAAATTTAACGCATACAGATGAAAGTAGTAGGATCAGAGCATTTTTATGTGGAAAACCCAGAAAGTGAAACATCATAGGGCCTGACCTAGTTGTAAAATCCACCATGTAGAAGGAGATACAACGACCTCCTTTCTTCATTGTTGAAGAAGAGGGAGAGTACAAATATCAAGCGTCCATAGAGGTACAATCTACATCCAACAACAGAACTTAATTTTTTCATTATAGAATATAGAAATAGATGTCCACATGCGGACAAATATACCCAACAATACGGTTAAATCTTGTAAGTATTTTAGAGATGGTGGTGATTTTTATGATGGTTGTCGGTCACGGTGATGTTTGTTAGTAATGATAGTGGTGGTGATTCTCAACAACAATAGACGAAAATACAAGAGAGTTCTCTCCATAATTCTCTTTCTCCTCCTCCTCCCCTTTCATATGAAGAATAAATGCTTATTTATAGATTTTTTTAGAGTGACATACTATATAAATACATAGAAAATTTAGGGCAAAGTCGGAGTGCTTCATGAAACGGTCCGTATTGATTCTTCAATCAAAGAGTTTTCGTCAACATTTAAATGCCTTAACGATCTTAGAATTAAGTGATCTTGGGCTCGTTGGACGCGGCTCATTTGATTGCCCAATTAATGTTTTGAGGAATCCAAATATGATTTATTCCCTTGGTAGAGCCCATTTGGAGTCTAATTGGGCGGATATTGGTGTCATTGGTTTCTTTTTGTCAAAACGTTCAATTTGACTGTAAGGTTGCTGAGATAGGAGTTTATATAGTCCCCATTTTAATTTTGAAAATTTTCAATTCAAACATGTCTAGAGGTTAGTGCCTTATCAAGGTAATTTTTGGTGAAGTATCAAAGCTCATATTAATAAACTTAGTGTAAGAGAATTATTTCCAAATATGTTAAATATGAAGTAAAAGAAAAAAAGAGAAGCGTGGGAATGAAGAAGACATGGGCAAGAAACTCATGGCGAGTGATCAGCAACTACAACATTACATTACTCAGTGTCCATCGATGGTGACCGGAAACAAAGGGCCAAAGATGAATAGGACTAATAAAGACAGAAGAAAAAGATAAAGAGAGGAAGGTGGGGCGGATTCATTGTCTAACTTAAGGGGTTGGTGTCTGGGTGTTCAGAGTGGGGCACTGTCCACAAGAATCACTAGCATTGGATAAATATTGGTGAGTACTAAGATTTATTTTGGGACGGTTTTTTTATCATTTTTTAAAGTAGTTTTTTAATTAAAAAAAAATTGTATTAAAAAGTAGCTTTAAGAAATAATAAGAAAATCGTTCTAAACGATATCTAAGGCTTCATTTGGGACGGCTTTCTTACTGCTTCTTAAAGCGGTTTTCTAGTAAAAATTTTTAATTTTTCTAGTAAAAAATTACTTTAAGAATCAATAAGAAAGTTGTCCCAAACGAAACCTAGAGCATTGCCAAGCTGCAATAAAGATTAAGGGCAGCCATGTGGTTTGCAAGATTGTAATCATGACCATTTAATTAGTTTAATTATGATTCAAAATCAATCATTCTTAAGCTTTAATATTAAAAATAATAGTGAGTAAATTCAACACAAATAATAAAATTCATGAGACCTCCCACAGCCAACAAATTTATGGAGCAGCAGAGAGCTCCATATTTAGTAAATCCGGTTGCAATATTTAAAATTGATAATACAATATTTATGGAGCAGCTGAGAGCTCCCACAGCCAACAAATAAGTCAATAATGTCTACCGCTAATGGTATGCGTAATTATTGAATCCAACTCCCGCGACAAAAACGTGCATTATTCCAGTCAGTCTATCTTATCTCTTGGTTGGGAGCTATGATTATCAACTAAGAAGTTTTAAATTCGAGTCTTACATATGTGTTGTATATGTGAATTTGTCTTAATTGGACTAAATGTTCCAAAAAAACATGCATTATGCTTGTTTTTTTTTTTTTTGAACCTTTATGCCAATTAAGGTAAACACATCTTGGTCGGTAGCTAAAACTCATACACACATCACATACGTAAGACTTGAACCCAAGACCTCTTAATTGACAGTCAAAGCTCCCAACTAATAGATCAAAAAAAGCTACGTCAATCTTCTTATTTCAAAATCGTTGCACGGTTACTGTAATTAATAGTTGCTGCAAGGGGTTTTTGCAGTAATTTTGTTATACAGGAGAAAGAGTATTTAGGGGTGGTTTGAAAATAACTGCTAGCTAATATTTTCTTTATGCTCTATTTTTAGCAGTGTTTTTTTTTTTCCTACAATGATCATCTATTGACAATACTTTGGTAAGTCATTCATCTCAAGTATTGTTTTTTCATTCACACGTTCTTCAATGATTGCAATTTTATAATTTGTGTTATAATTATCAAAATATTAAACATATTGGATGATTGGATTGTTTACATACATATAACATGACACGTTTAAATCATGATGAATTATATTATCATGCAACAAAAAAAATTTTGAACTCACGTGGAGAGTTTGAGGGGACAGCTGGGAGCATATTGATTGCAACAAAAAGGGAAAAAAAATGTGACTAAAGTTTTATGGGATTATTTTGGGATATTATATTTGCTAAAGCACAAACAAGATAGTATGCTTCTTGCCAGCTGTAAAGATTAAAGCTAATATGACTCTCATAGCATTATCTATGAATATCATCTAAGGGTGCATACGAGTTGAGTTTGGGGTTTTTCGAGTCAAGCTCGACTACAAGAAACTGAGCTCGAGCTCGAACTCGAGTCGAGCTCAAAAAGCGAGCTCGAGCTCGACTCGTCCTATGCCGAGCGGCTCGTCGAGCTCAACGATCAAAACAATTTAATCATCATATTTCATACAAAACAATTCCAAAAGACTTCAAAAGAAACATAAAAGTGCCTCTAAACTTTTTCCAAAACATATATTTAACATTCAAATCATTACAAAAAGAGTTCATGTACAAGGTGATTATAAACTTAATCTATCTAATTATGAAAAAAAAAACCACCCAAAAAGAAGTAGCTATAACTAAAAGAAAACAAGTAAGAACCTGTCACCCGTTGCGCGTCGACTATATGTAAACCTCGGGTGTTCTGCCATCACTTACGGGTATGTTCTCCTGAAAATTTTCTCAAAGCTAGGGAGTGAGCTACGCTCAGCAAATGACAAATTTCAATCTAAAATTCATACAATGGAGAATGTAATATGCAAGATAACAATGTAAGTCGATGTAAGATAAAATGTTTTGTTATATGTAAGGTTGATGCTTTGATGTAAGGATGCCATATGTAGAAGTTATGTCATTTATAAAAATGTCATATTACATGTTCCTTCTTACTTAGCAAATATCAACTATTACTATTTACTATAATACACCCGTATCGGAGTACCTTTATTGTACTGATCAGGTACAATTTCATATTTGACCATTTATCCTCATATTGCTCCAAGAGCCTTATTGTTCTAAAGAACCTTATTGTGCCAATGCACCATAATTGGTACTCCGCAATTCAACATACACAAACTTGTATTCTCTAATCATAATAATAAGATTCTTTACATTGTAACATAAGAGATTTATAAAATCAGATGATGTGCCACATGTATGTGTATGCTTGTAGTGGGTATGAAAGTAAAATGTAATTCAATGAACAATACATGAAGTATATGCAACATAAAGAAGAACATAACAATACATGAGATTTATGCTAATCATCCAAATTAAACAATATTAGAGACTTTAATGAAACTCATAAACATAGGCAATACATAAAGAAATTCTATGAATTTTAGAAGGCAATATGTCACTTACACTTAAGCCTTTCTTTACTATACTTCTTTGCACTCTTTACCACTGTCCTTTATTCAAACCTAAGGGAAAATAAATTTCCAAATTTTATCACATGCATTAAATTCTCCAAAAGCATTTATTTCATTTAAAATAATATGTTATTTTTGGAATTATTATAATTTCCAAAATTATGACTTTCACATTTTGCCAATTCCATTCCTTAAACATGCCAAAACCTCCCCTTCATCTAATTGATAAATAATATTAATAAATTTTCGAGTTTATATTAAATAAAAATTAGGAAAAATAGTTTTCTCTCTAATTTCAAAATTAGAGTCTTCCTTAAGCCCTTAGGAACTCAATTAGGGAACATGCAACATATAAAAACTAGGTTTGGAAAAACCCTAAATTTTCCCTAATTTTTTCACTCAAATTCGCTAAATGAAAATTTATATTTTTGATACCAAAAGGCTTCCCTTAAACTCTTCTAGCCATTCCTATAAAAATTTCATCAAAATGAGAAACCCTAAAATTCAATTTTAGTGTTTTTCTTTAAAAAATTTGACATGAATGATAGGAAAACATATATCAAGTCAAACCCTAAAAGTTTCCTAAAGAAATTTCTCCAAAACACAAACCCTAAAATTTTTCTATACAAAAAAACTCAAGGAATCTTTCATATTTTTGAAGAAACACTTACCCTAAGGCTTTCCCTATGTTTTTCCTAAAGATCCCTCGCTGGAATCTCGCCGGCCGCCGTTCCCCCAAGCTCTCCCGTCGCCCTTCTCCTCCTCTTCTCGCGTGCGGCCGAAAGAAAACAACAAGGGACCGAAAGTTCGGTCACTTAGGCGTATGAGGGGGCATAAGGAGATTTAGGAAGTAAAATTATGCATGTACCCTTCTCTCCTAAGTCATTATATTTTTTTTTCATGAAGGGCAAAAAGGGAAATAAAGACCAAATATTACTTAAACGAACTTCGGCGAATTTTAATTCCAAATCCATGCAAAATTAGATATAAGTTCTTTATATCGTTTCGATCGAAATTTTGTGACGAATTTAATAAAATTTATTTCGTCAAATTCTGACGACATCAAAATTTCACTTAAGTTCGTCGTGGTGCATCGAAATGCGTGTGACGCACTCAAATGACGAATTTCGGGTCTTACAATCCTCCCCTCCTAATAAAAATTTCGTCCACGAAATTTAAAATAAAGGCAGAACAAACATACCTTACTAAAAAAGATGATGATAACACTTCCTCATTTATGACTACTCCCACGTGGCATCTCGTCGAGCTAAAATGTCATCGTGTTCGCTGTCATGCCGAACCCCGTCGTCATCAGATCCGCTTTCGTCCCGAGGTCCGTCGCCGACAAGATCCGTTCGCCTGAGCTCCACCGTCGAGATCTGTCCGCCCGAACTCGTTGTCGCATTCATTCGTCGTCGTCTTGAGCTCCGCCGTCGAGACACATCCGCCCGAGCTCCGCCAACGAGACCCGTCCGCCCGAGCTTGACTCTTCATCATCCTGAAGCTTTTCCGTCGAGATTTGATTCCCAAGCACGTCCAATCGTCGTCATCCCGAGCTTCGCAGTGGAGATACGTTCGCCTGAGCTCGTTCGTCGTCGTCTCGAGCTGCGCAGTCGAGATCCATTCGCCTGAGTTCGTTCGGCATTGTCCCAAGGCTCTTCCTTCGAGATCAGTCGTTTGGAACATGTCCGTCGTCATCCCGATGCCCGAGCACATCTGTTCTTCGTCGTCCCAAGCTTGTTCACGTCGCCTAATCTAGCTGCTCGTCGAGCCGACAAGCCGAGTCTGAGCCCTGTTCGAGCTCGAGCTCAATAAGCTATCGAGCTCGAAACTGTGTTCAAGCTCGACTCGCGAGCTCGATGAGCTCGGCTCATCGAGCCTGTTATCAAGTCGAGCTCGAGCACGAGCCGGCTTGACTCAATTGCACCCCTAATATCATCTATTGTACTATATTCTACATATTGGGTTAGTAAATGAATTCTATTCTTATCTTTGTTTTGTTGTTCCTTTCCTGCAAACCTCACAGCTATCGCAGGCTATCATGGTATCAGAGCTAGGGGTGTCAATTTTTGACACGACCCGAAACACGACCCGAACCTGATCCGAAAAAATTCGGGTTTGGGTCAACCCGAACCTGAAATGGGTCGAGTTCGAGTTCAACAAATCAACCCATTTTAAAAATCGGGTCGGGTTCGGGTTGACCTAGCAACCCGAAATTGACCCGAAAGTGACACGAAAACTCATTTTGACCCGAAAACTCGAGATTGACCCGTTTTTGACCCGAGAACCCGAGATTGACCCTATTTTTGACCCGAAAACTGCAATTTTGGGTCAACCCTGGGTCATTCGTGTCGGGTCGGGTTGACCCGGACCTGAATCGGGTCGGGTTCGGGTCCAGAAACCTGACCCGTTTTTTAAAAACGGGTCGGGTTCGGGTTGACCCGAATAGTGCCAGGTCAGTTCCGGCTTCGACCCGAACCCGACTGGTTGACCCAAATTGACACCCCTAATCAGAGCAAAGTATAGAAGTACGATTTTTTTCCCCTTTTCTCCCGTGGATTACCATCGTTCTTCTTCCAGTTTTTTGTTCTTCTCCTGTTTATTTCTCCTTCATCAATGGAAGGCTATGCAACCTCTCAACCCACCGTGGATTGAAACCTACGTTCTCCCGTCACTACAATACCGCCTCAACTCAAATTTCTTATAAGCAACATCAAGAACCTTGTCCCTACTCCTCTAACCACAGATAATTACTCAATATGGCGGTCTCAAGTGGAGAAAATCTTTAAAGCATATAGCCTCAAAGGATCGAACTTTTATTTGGTCCGGTGAACATACGCTCCTCTACGTTCGGCCCCCAATATTTTAGCAACACGTAGCATGAAGAAAAGTCGCCGACCCGACCCGCTGTTTTTTGGGTTCTAGCACGTGCGTTTTTTTAAATCCTCCCTCCATGACCCCTTCCTCCGCCTTGTCCGCAGCCTCCTCAGCTCCCCATCCCCTCCCCTCTGCCTCATCTCCGACTTCTTCTTAGGCTGGACTCTCTCCATCTGTCGCAGCTTCGGCCTCCCCTGCCTAGTCTTCCACGGCATGTCCACCTTCTCCATGTCGCTCACCAAGTCACTCTGGAACAATATTCCTAAAGACGAGCCCTTTTCGATCGCGGGAGCACGTACCGCCGGAGCTCCAGCTCACCTTAGCCGACTTACCGGAAGCCGTAATCAACTCGGTCGATCCGCCCGCTAAACCTCCTCACCAAAATCGAACCGGTGGAGAAGCCCAGCTCCGAGTCGGAGTGCATTCGGTGGCTCGACCTGTAGCCCGATGGATCAGTCATCTACATGGCGTTCGTGACGCAGGCGGAGATTTCGACAATACCGAGCAAATCCTGAGCAATACCGAGTAAATCCCTAGCAAATACCGAGTAAATCATTAGCAATATCGAGCAAATCCTGAGCAAATACTGAGTTGTATCGAGTTGTATCGAGTTGTACCTAGTTTTTTCTAGCAATACCGAGCAAATACCTAGCAATACCGAGCAAATCCTTAGCAATACCGAGCAAATCCTTAGCAAATACTGAGTTGTACCGAGTTTTTTCTAGCAATACCGAGCAAATCCCTAGCAATACTGAGCAAATCCCTAGCAATACCGAGCAAATCCTGAGCAAATACCGAGTTGTAGAAAAACTCGGTACAACTCGGTATTTGTATAGTTTTGGTCTTCACAGAGCGGTATTTCTCGTTTTTGCAAAGCAATACCGAGCAAATACCGGGCAATACAGAGAAAATCGCAAACATAGCATTCCCGGGTTCCGCTCCGGGTCAAGTCGTCGGGCCGTGCGGTAAAGAGTAAGAGCACATGGCGACATGTTATTGGCGGCCGAACGTACCTCTACGTCAGGTCAGAGGACGTAATAATTGTTTCAAAGGATCAATTAGCCGATATCTTTACCAAAGCTTTAAGAATCCCCCGGGTTAACTACCTCATTCCCAAACTAATTGACAACCCCTCATCATCAGTTTGCAGGGACATGTTAAAGCACAAACAAGAAAGTACACTTCTTGCCCGCTGTAAAGGTTAAAGCTGATATGACTCTCCTGGCATTATCTATACATACCATCTATTGTATACTTATTGGATTAATAAATGAATTCTATTCTTGTCTCTGTTCTGCGGTTCCTTTCATGCAAGCCTCACAGCTATCGCAGGCTATCAATATTTATTTTAAAATAAATTTGATACTTTTACAATTATTTTGATAATTTCTATACATACCATCATACTAAATTCTAATTTAATTATTTAAGTATAATAATATATATGTAGAACCAAAGTTTATCCCTTATTCTTAATTTTTTTTTTTCAAATGGGAATTTATTACTATAAATAAAAGCCTTTAATCTCAAATACAAAAAAAAAAAAAAAAAAAAATACCTCGACAAAATAAGATTTCTTACCTTTAATCCGACAAAAAAAATGACTCGTGCAGGAAACAACTCGCAAGCAGGCAGTAGGTAAGTAGAGATATGTTTTGTGGATTTAAGTGTTGGGCAATACAAAAATTCTTACCCAAGTGAAGTGGGTTAGAAATGAGG
Source organism: Dendrobium huoshanense (assembly GCA_016618105.1). NCBI lineage: Eukaryota > Viridiplantae > Streptophyta > Magnoliopsida > Asparagales > Orchidaceae > Dendrobium > Dendrobium huoshanense. The sequence continues at coordinate 31,037,408 of CM028346.1, read as the reverse complement.
ATGCCAAGACGGATTGATGCCATGAGGAATGAGATATTATCGATGACCTATTTGGGTGGTTGTAGAAGTAACATCTATTGAATATGATGTTATAGATAATAGATAATTAGTTTAGGCTTACACAATTGAGAATATAATATGCACTTGTTAGCTGACTAGGTTGGGGGCTATTTGTTTTGAAGTATTTTGTGCGTAAACAATGTAAAGTAAACGAAATGAATGACATTTGAATTTTCATAAATTGATAGGAAGAAAAGCAAATGCATGTTAATTTTTTGATGTATTTGAAATTTCTCACTTAGTTCATCTTCAATGAATTTGGAATTCATCCGATTTGGCTGAATTCCAAATGTATTGAAAATGTGAAGCTTCACTAATCCTCTTGTTTACTTCTATCATAACTACTAGCCACTACTTTCATTGTCAATTGCTCATAACCGTCTCCACCCGCCAATGTCACTATTGAACATCACTATCCATTGCCAACCTGTTAGAATATAAAAATAAAACAAGAAAGGACAATGTAATAAAGACCGTTAATTAAGTATTTTCTAGAATTTTTCTTTCTTATCTTACGGTCTATATATACTCTTGTAATTGTACTGTTGAGGGGATAATAAGATTTTATATTTTCTGGTTCTCTCGTGTCTCCTTCTTCACCGAAGGATTGTGCGTTTCAACATGATATCAGAGATAAGTTTTTTTCTTTCTATTTCTCCAAATCATTAATCTCCTATCTTTTTCGATTTCTTCTTTCTCGGTTTCTCGTCATTTGTCTATGGAAGAATCATCCAGCCAAAGCTCTGCCCTAGAGGCACTTTTGCCACACCCGCTCATCCCCATTCCCCCCCAGCTTAAATTTTTTATCACCAAAATCAAGATTCTGGTATCTAATCCTTTAACATATGAAAACTATCCTCTTTGGCGATCTCAAATCGAGAAAATATTCTCAGCCAATGGATTCATGGGATTTCCTGATGGATCGATCAAATGCCCTCCTCCGGAATCATCTTTACAGCAAACTGATCGAGAATCTATGTTTCAAGTGTGGTGTCTTTTAGATCAGAATCTTGCCTCCGCTTTAATCTCTGTCATTTATGTATCCATTCTTCCCTACGTTTTGTCCCTAAGACATTGCGCCGAGATTTGGGCTACGTTGTCCCACCGCCTTCAAGCATCCACCAGATCTCGCATTGTTCAGCTCAAGAATGAGCTATACCATCTGACCAAAGGAGATCAATCTATGACTCAGTATCTCCTCACGGTCAAATCCAAGGTAGATGTTATAATCGCTGCAGGAAGTTCGCTCGACTCAGAAGAAATTATATTTCACACGCTCAATGGCCTTCCAGCCAAATATCAGTCATTCAAGTCAGCTATACGAACAAATCTGAAGCTGCTATCCCTTGATGATCTCTACACACTCTTGTGTAGTGGAGAACTGAATCTTGCACATGAAGCATCCAAAAAACTGCAATCAATACATCTATCAGATCCCATTCTGGCTTTGTCCCGCGGCAAATGTCGTGGTCGATCTCAAATCTCTGGTAGAGGACGTTCATCAAATCAACAACGAACAAATCGTTCGTCAAATACAGCATTAGACAATTCACAGAAAAATGATTGGCAAGCATATCGCAACACAATCTGTCAGATATGTTCCAAGCAAGGACACTCGGCCATTAAATGCTGGCATCGACATGATACTACCTATCAAGAAGGGTCATCATCTCAAGCGCTATTCAGTCCCACCGATTCCTCACCTCAAGCGGATTGGTTCTTGGATACAGGTGCCTCAACTCACCTTACGTCCAATGCGTCCCATCTTCGGTCTACAGAACCGTATCATGGCCAATCTCAGGTCACCATAGGAAACGGCCAGCAACTACCGATACAATACATAGGTAAAGGTATATTACTGACTCCTTCAGGTAATCTACAACTGAAAAATCTATATCAAGTTCCAAATCTTTCATTTAATTTACTTTATGTATCTCAATTAACCAAAGATAACTCTTGCACCGTAACATTTTCTTCTTGTGGTTACATCATTAAGGATATGAAGACCAACCGGGTTCTACTTCAGGGACCTTGCCATAACGGTCTGTATTCGGTTCGGTCAGCAATTCCAACATCCAGTTTAGCGCTTCTTGCTGTTCAAACCGTTCAAGACTTGTGGCACAGTAGAATGGGTCATCCGGATCCAAATAAAATTAGATCTTTGGCTAAACATAATCCTGAGATACATACGATTCTTGCAATAAAGAACTGTCACACCTGTAATTTACCCAAAAGCAGGCGTTTATGTTTTTCTAATTCTGTTTCTACAACTTTAGCATCGTTCGAACTTATTCACTCTGATGTTTGGGGACCGTCCCCTGCTAAATCTCTTCATGGTTTTTCGTATTATGTTTCTTTTATCGATGATTTTTCAAGATTTTGCTGGGTGTTTCCGTTAGTTCATAAATCTGAAGTTTATTCAAAATTTATTGAGTTTTATAGTATGGTTAAATGTCAATTTACTAGCACTATAAGAATTCTACGCACTGACGGTGGCGGAGAATATTCAAATCATCAGTTTAAACAATTTTGCAAAACCCACGGACTTTTACATCAATACACTTGTCCCTATACCCCCAGCTCAAAACAGCATTGCTGAAAGAAAACATAGGCATATTATAGAAACGGTCCATAGCATATTACTTCACTCTTCAATTCCTCACACTCTCTGGACTCATGCTTTGTTCATTGTCGTCTATCTTATTAACATTCTGCCTTCTCGCACTTTAAACAATAAAACCCCACACGAAATCTTGTTCAAATGCAAACCCACTTACGTTCATATCAAGACTTTCGGATGTTTATGTTATCCGTGGCTCCGTCCATATGTCAAATCTAAACTCGGAACCCTTTCCAAACCTTGCGTATTCATCGGCTATGCTTCCTCTCAAAAAGGTTACCATTGTCTTGACCCTCAAACGAACAGAATATATACGTCTAGAAATGTTGTTTTTATTGAGCATATATTTCCTTACAAACAACTGCATACAACAAATGCATGTCAGCCCGATCATAGAAATGTTCCTCCGCTATTATTGGTTCCTGCATCTTGCATTCATGCATCTCCTTCTCACATTTCTAATTCTCACACACCGGTGCAACATTCCACACCTCTCATCGCCCCGCAACCGCTGGCTGAAATACAACATATTACTACCAATTCTGATAATACCCAGATTGAACATCAGGCTCGCACACATCACATGACGACCCGTTCTCGCACTGGTCATCGTAAACCCAAAAATGTGTTCAATTTATCTCACCAAATCTACACACCGGATCCCACATCTTACATTCAAGCTTCCAAAGATTCTCACTGGCGTAACGCTATGTCTCTTGAATTTCAAGCCCTCCAATCAAAAGGTACTTGGGATCTTGTTCTGGTTTCACCTCACATGAATATTCTTGGCTGTAAGTGGATGTACCGTACCAAGTATCAGCCGGATGGATCTATCTCTCGACACAAGGCTCGACTAGTGGCTCTCGGTTGCAATCAAGAGTACGGTATAGACTATTATGAAACATTTAGCCCTGTAGCTAAAATACCCACGTTTCGTATATTAATTACTATTGCTTTGCATAATTCGTGGTCCATTCACCAATTAAACGTTTCTAATACTTTTTTACATGGTTCCCTCAATGAAACTATTTACATGAAACAACCTCCTGGATTTCAAGATACCACGTATCCAAATTATGTATGCAATCTTAAGAAAGCACTTTACGGGCTAAAGCAATCACCACGTCAATGGTTTGCTACGTTAATCGGTCACTTAACGTCTCTCGGATTTAGTACTAGTCATTCGGATCCTTCTTTATTAATTTATTGCAAAGATCACATTAGATTATATCTGTTAATATATGTTGACGATATCATTTTTACCGGTAATAATCAAACTGTGATACAAGAGATACTTCAGAACCTCAATACTAGGTTCAATATGCGCAACCTGGGCCAACTGTCTCATTTTTTAGGCATCACCGCTGTCAGGACAGAATAAGGCATGCTTCTACATCAGCAACGATTTGCGCAAACGATCCTTGAACGTGCCGGCATGACAAATTGCAAACCGGTTTCCTCACCAATTTGCACTAAAGAACCTGTCTACAGCTCTCCGGCTACAGATTTTGAAAATCCATTACTTTACCGTCAACTGGTAGGATCACTCCAATATTTAACTCTTACACGTCCGGATATTGCTTATGCAGTTAATCGTGCCTGTCAATACATGCATAAACCTACGGATCAAAACTTTCATTCACTTAAACGTATTCTTCGGTTTATTAAAGGTTCCAATAATATTGGATTACCTCTGGCTCGTGAATCTATTATCCTAACTTCTTATGTAGACTCAGATTGGGCCGGTGACCACCAAGATCGGAAATCTACATCCGGGTATTGTACCTTCTTGGCCAGTTCAATTGTAGCATGGAATGTCAAGAAACAATCAACCGTGGCTCGATCGTCCACTGAAGCTGAGTATCGGGCATTGGCGTCAACTGCTACAGAAGTAATTTGGACTCGGACACTACTTCAAGAACTTGGATATCCTCAACAAGAACCGACGAAACTATATTGTGACAACATCTCTGCAATTGCCTTAGCCAACAATCCGGTCTTTCACGCTTGCACCAAGCACATTGAAGCGGATTGTCATTTTATTAGGGAATGCATTAACAGTATCAACGTGCATCACATATCCACTAAAGATCAAATTACCGATATCTTCACTAAAGCACTGCCAACAGCTTCTTTTCATCAACTGTCCAACAAACTGATTTCTATCATACCTTCATCAGTTTGCCCGGGGGTGTTAGAATATAAAAATAAAACAAGAAAGGACAATGTAATAAAGACCGTTAATTAAGTATTTTCTAGAATTTTCCTTTCTTATCTTACGGTCTATATATACTCTTGTAATTGTACTGTTGAGGGGATAATAAGATTTTATATTTTCTGGTTCTCTCGTGTCTCCTTCTTCACCGAAGGATTGTGCGTTTCAACACAACCATCACTGTCCACTATCGCCAACCACCACCTAATGTCGTTAACTACATGTTGGCCACCACCGTCAGCCATCATTGTCATTGGCCACCACCATTAGTCATAATTGTCGTTGGCCATCATTTTTCGTTCACAATTGTTATCGCCAGCTATCACTATGGTTGCCACTGTTGCCAACCATTGAGCGCCATCTTTTGTTGTCGCTGCCACCTACCTCCACCCCCGCGATTGAATTTTTCTTTTCTAGCTCTGCATTCTTTTTTCCTCGAAATAAGCAACTCTTAAGTGAAGTGTGCTAGATATAAGAATACACTATTAGTGTGGTCGAAGAGGTAGCACTTATTAAAAATGAAATTATAATTAATAGACATTTCGGGCTTATCTGATTGAAAATAGAATATGCACTAATGAGATGAGTAGATTGAATATCTGATGGTAATGCATAAGGAAAATATGTAGATCGATGTACCTTCACTACTAAAAAGTCAATGTTTTCGCAACAGTTTCTAGCGGCGGTTTTCTCATTTTTTACTCTCTTGCATTTTTCTACGCCACTTTGGTATCAGGGTAATGATCCATGGCCGACGGTAGAAAGACTCTTGGGAATGACATAAAACACGAAGTTGATTTTGTTGGGATCCATGACCGAAGATAGCATTACGTCCTCACCAAGGTTTGCATTTATAGAAGCTCTAGATTCCAAGATGTCCTGCATCACATCTATTCTAATTTTTGGATTCTAACTCAAGTGCAGATACATCTAATATATCTATTAGGTTCAATTAAGATCACCATCTAATTACTGATAAGCCTAAACGTTATTCATCTCTTACGGTTTTATGATTTCTTCTTTCTTGCAAAAGGAATTTCTGATTTTTCTTTTTTAGTTATATATATGGTACTGATTGCCATTGCTATCCATCCAATATCATAGCTTAGCAATTCTTTCTAAATTGTGCCACTGATATATATGGTTCGCAGAAAAATGAAATCATCATTATATATCCTAATATTCTTTTGAATCCATCATAAATTACTATAGAAAATCCATCAGTGAACAAATCTTCGGTAGATCTCCCTGACAGAAGTAATTCTGGGTGTAGTTATTTTGCAAAACTTTGAGGAAGAAGATGAAATTCTGTTTTAATATATTGACTACACCCAATCTTTATGTATGGAGGAAAGTGTTATTTTAGTAGGGAAATGGAGATTTGGTTCTCATGGCTTCTTCCATGCATGTGGCTAAGCAGACAGCCCTTGAACTGATTCCATCCAGTAATTAATTCTTCTATTATTTTGCTATGTAATGGTGTTCTTTAATATACCATTAAACTTTTTACATGATACACTATTGGGTTTTACTAACTGGTTTCCCAGAATCCTGAACAATGTAGAACTCAAGTTCTCAAATCTGTAGACTTTCTTCTATTATTGTTGCTTTAGGAAACAACATCTGCTTAGTGTTGGCAGTTTATAAAGCTAAACAAAGCTATGAAACTTTTTTGTTGTTGCTTTTTCAGTTATTAAAGAAATTGTTGACAGTTCATAAAGGGTGATCCAGTGATCCTGATGGTTTGAAATTATATTTCGTTGAAGGCCCATATGTTTGAAATTTACAGAAGTGAAATTCTCAACCACCAAAAATCCCATGTAGTTGAAATTTTTTGATACAGATGAACATTACAAGTGTTGATGAAGATATAGTTATTGCCTTATTGGAGGTGCTCTTTCTTTGTCATCATCCGCATTTGTTCTATAGGTATGCATTCTTATCTACTCAAGTTTTACAAGCTAGTTAATAGTTATGATTCTCAAGTTTTACAAGCTAGTTAATAGTTATGATTGCCCTTCTTTTGCTGCATGACCTCCACTATTTTTTTGAATGCTAATCTTGTATTGCTTGGAAAATCTTTATGCTGGCCATTTTTCTTGAGTGATAACCAGAACTTATCCTTTTGGTTGAATGATTCAACATTTTTTTTGGGTCAAATTTGATTTCTTATTTTGTTTCGTTTTCATTAGGTGCATCCTTATTTATCAATGCAACAAGAATTCCAAGTTTGCATCAGAAATGAGAAGCTGCAATGGTTCGTAGACACTATAAAATCTTATCCAAATGAACTCAAACTTGTTGGGGCTCATTGCCACTTGGAATCAACTATTACTAAAGAGCACTATGTACTTTTCATTTATTTTTAAAATACCTTCATCTCAGTATTGTTCGATGGAATTTGTATTGAGCTAAGCATGTAATTATGACACTGATAATAATTTTGATTATTCTCCATTTTTTCTATTTCACCACCTCAACAACATTATTTTAATTATCTTTATATCCTTAATTATTTCTATGTGATTTTGGAGAACAAATAGTAAAGTTCATTTGTGATTATGCTTATTATTGGTCTCTCATTCTTCTTTTTTACCTTTGAAATTATTCTTTATTTTTTTTTTATTATGAATGGGTAGAGTTGGATGCCTTAATATGTCAAAGTTCATATAACATTATCGTTTTGATATGCTCCTTATGTGTGTATGATATGCATTGGAAATTTAGGTTTGTAATTTTTTTTTTAAATTATGTACATTTGTGGCGGTTATAACCGACACAAATATCCAGATTTGTGGCGGTTAAAACCGCCACAATACTAATTATAAGTGCATCTGGATAGAATTTGTGGCGGTTATAAGCGCTGCAAATCTGGATATTTGTGGCGGTTATAATCGCTGCAAAATTCAGCACTTCATCAAATCTACCCCGCCGGTTCTTAAACCGCTGCGGAATGTCGTTGCAGCGCATTGTAATTACAGCGGGGGTGCAGCGGTTTTTAAACCACTGCAAAGAAAGTTGTGGTGGTTATAACCGCTAGGATAGGCCAAAAATTGTGTTGCGATAGGCCTATTTTTTGGTAGTGAGCTTGGCTACAAATTATGATTATAAATCTACGCAAAGATGCACCTTCACCTAAAATTGAGGTAGATATACGTGGGAGAGATTTGATATAAGTGAACAATACCGAAGAAAAATAACCAAAATCTTTTATGTGACTGAACAAAAATGCATTAAAAACATCAAACAATGTCATTTGATTTAATAGAAACTGTAAAAGAAAGAACCTAAGCATACAATATGTATTGGTTAGGCTTGTATTTTGAATTTTTTTTTTCTTTTAATGGAGTTAGTTTAGAAGGACAAGATTGTTCCAAAATAGTGGAGTTAGAGATGACTGGTTCTATATTTGATGTAGTTTAGGAGAAGATATGGTGAAATTTAAATTAATTCTTGCTACTTTTTATCTATAAATAAATTATTTTCTACAATAAAAATCAACTCCAACTTTCATCCCCTATGCTTGGCCTTTGTAGCAACAATACATGGACTGGTAATTGTAGGCATTCAAATTGTGGTAACTGTAGCAAATGGTGGTTATTGTGGCAAAAGGAAAAATCATATAGGAACTTCTTACGATAAGAAAACCAATCCAATCATCTTATTATGAGCTCTCATCATTACATAAAATAGATCGTCACTAATAAAAAATAGACTCTATCGCATCGTCTTGTTGTAGCGATTTCAAAACCGCTGCCAAAACCCCTCATTTGCACCAGATTTTCTATACAACAGCAGCGGTTTAAACCGGTGCAATTTGCACCGGTTCAAACCGCCGGCAAAGCCCACCCGTGAGTTTAAGATAGCTGAATCCCTAATTCCCCTCTTCACTCTGTGCTCGCGCGATCGGTAGCGAATCCGAGCGGCTGCGATCAAAATCTTCTCCTCTTGTGAATCCCAGCAAGCCGGCCCTTCGATCCTCACTGTGACTCTCTTCCCCTTCATCCTCTTCTTCTCTTTTTCTTCTCATTCTTTTTCTTCATATTCTTTTCCCTTTTCTTCTCATTCTTCATTTGCATTCCTTAGGGTTTAGGGTAATCCCAAAAATTAGAAATATATCTTTATAATTTTTTGCTCTCATTATGACATGGTTGGACTAGTTGAGCTATTTAGTTGTTGCTTGCTTGAATCAGTAAATCTTAACTTGGAAAAAATGAATTAGTGGGCATTATAACATCCAAGCACTATATTTAATCTACTGTATCTTAGTTCAAATCTGGATTCAATTGGATGTTAATGAAGTGTCTTTAAATCATAGTTTTAACTCAATCAATGTGCCCTATGGTTCTAACATTGGTGCCTATAAGTTTGATTCTTATTTGCGTCATGATTTTTAGTAAAATTGTTATTTGGAACAAAATCACGAAATAGAAAAACAAACAGGAAAATAGAAAAATAAGTTTTCTGGAGTATGGAGGTTTGCATGTTGTAATTCTTGTCGGCGGTGGTGAGTTTATTTTTTACATTATGGAGTAAGTTTTTGAAATTAGCTTCCATTTCAGCAACAGACTTACTTTGAATTTTATATAAGATTGTAAGATCCATTATGTGGTTAGGGACTTAGGTTTATTGAACCCGTTTTTGTAATATTTTTGTGAAGCTGTTAGCCCATTTTTGGTTCAAGGGAGGCTTAATACAAATTTTAGGCTAGCTCAGATCTTCTCAAAGATATTTAAGAATCGTTAACGAGTATAGAGCCTAGTGTTTATTGAACCTCCTTGATCTCTCTCTAGCTTTCATTTTAGGCTATAAATAGGGCCACAAGGCATATATAATATATTGTATGTTAAGTATTGAAATAAAATTATATTTTTCCTCTATTATTGTGTGTATATTAGGTGGACTATAAAATCTAAAAAATGTAATGTAACCTTTGACATTATTAGAGTTTTAAAGATTTTTAAAAGCTTAATTTTGTTCCATTGTACATGAAGAAGATGGTAGTGAGGCCTGCAAATGCTTTATGGTGTCGAATGTTGGCCATTAAAAGAAAAATATAATACTAAGTTAAGTGTGGCAGAGATGAGGATGCTCAGGTGGATGAGTGACTTTACCCTTAGAGATAGGATACGAAATGAGCATATACATGAAAAGGTTGGAGTAGCTCCAGTAGAAGATAAGATTAGAGAGAGTCGCCTTAGATGGTTTGGTCACATAAAAAGGCGGCCTTTTAATGATCCGGTTAGGAGAGTAGATGTATTAGATTTGACTTGTGTTAAGAAAGGTAGGGGTCGAACTAACAAGACTTGGTTAGAAAATATAAGGAATGACCTTTCTTTATTAGATTTAAACGAGAATTTGACTTTTAATAAGACACAATGGAGAAAAAGGATTCATGTAGCCGACCCAACGTAGTGGGATAAAGGCTTGATGTTGTTGTTGTACATGAAAAACAAAAGAGGATATTATATCTAGCTCTTCATTAGAAGTCCTCCATCAAAATGATCTAATTTATGATATATGATATAAACATTAAATAAAATCTTATCAATGTTTGTTGAAGTCACTAATAAACTATTTCTCTTATTGAATTTCAATGGAGAAAAAAAAACACAGAAAGAAAAATTATAGTAGCAATGGAGAAAGTCGAAGTGTGAAAAGATGGATTAATTATTCTATGCGGACACTGAACGTCATCCAGAGACCAAATAAAATGTGCCACGTCATCCCTATGCTCTGTACCGCTTGGTACGGCTAACGTAACGAAATAATTTCTTGAAAATATGGGACATTGGTATTCTTATACAGCGGGCACATAGGATAGGAAGGGTATTTTGGACATGGGTATATTTTTTCCAAGAAAATAAATGACATATTTGACCAATTTTGGCTGACCTGTGTAAAGTCATATAAAAGCCCGCTTCAGCTGAATGATATTCATTTATTGGGCTGTTTATAATTTTAAAATTTTGAAATTCTTCACTTTAATATTTAAATAAAAACTTTAAGTAGCAATTAATGTGAAATCGCCACATATTTACATTACTTTCTTTCTAAAATTCAAAATAAAATACCACATTATTATTTAGTATGATATTTACATGACTTACCACATATTAGATGTTATGATAGACACATTTTAAGGCATCCTAACTTAAGGGTCTAAATATGGGAAAATTATTATGTCCGGATTCGTCCGGCACCAATTCAGATGCGACATGTCACCAAAAAACACCGGGACCTAGTGTATTCGGGTGACGTGGCGCGTCTGGATTGGGTGTCCGGACGTCCGGTGACCTGACGTAATAATTCGCCCTAAATATGTTTTTTTTTTTTTGTGTGATGTAATATTTGGTGTATTATTGTGTGTGCACTTGCACTTGACCATGCCCAAAAAGGAAAGCAATATCAAATAAATCTATATAAATTAATTTTGCTTATAGGTGATGCTATGCTCTTGCAATGGGTGTTATTAATAGTGGCTAAAATTTGCTTGGCACCAACATATACTAATCATTATGTGTATGAAATTCATGTGTTTTCTTGAATTGACATCTATTTTATAAGAGAAAATATATAATTTTAAGCTTCATTTGGGACGGCTCTTTACTGCTTCTTAAAGCAACTGTTTAGTTAAAAAAATAAAATTTTAATATTAAAAAAACTGCTTGAGAAGCAATAATAAAGCCGTCCCAAACAAGCCTTTAGTTAGGAAATTCATATAAGCTTGTGGGAGATAACATACGGATGAAACAAAAGAACGGATCAAATGATATAAAGTTATAAGATTCATATGTCAAAATTTTGTGTATAAAATTAGGTTGTGATGTATTATAACAGAGCATAATTGTCTTTATAATTTTCATTTTTGGTGTTGTATTGTAGAACCCAATTACACATAGCTTTAATTATTCATATTTGATTAATATCTTCATATTATCTATTTACATTGGGAGTCATACTGAAATTATATATTTTTAACCATATTTCTTCATATTAATTATGGCTCATGAAGACTTAAATATTTTAGTGAAAATGTAAATAATTTAAATTCAATCATTAGGGCAAATATTTTTATATAACTTTGTCTTATTTAATAAGCTTAGCTAAGATTTAAAATAAATTAAATTTAAATGTAATTTTATATGGTATTTGATTAATTATCACATTCTAAATCATGGAAAATTTGGATAATTTTATTAGACCCTAAGCCCTGATCTTCAATGTATATATTTTAATTAATTAATTAATTAATCTATGAAGGCTAAGGATGGTTGGTGTCACGACCCCAAGATCAAACTTGGAAAGAATGTCAATCAATTACTCCAACAATTTACCAGAGTTATCTAAAAACCTTCAGTAAGCAATCTATCAAACATCTATAAAATTTAAGCATCAATATATCAGTCGATTCATATCACAAAACATCAGTACAATACTCAGGAACTACACTATCAATGTAAATAAAGAAACTATCCTGTCCTGAGTACAAAAGAATCATCTATCGATCAAAAGAACTAAAACCTGTCGATCTGAATCAACTCCTATCTCCTGCTCCCGAGCCCTGACCTGAAAACCTGTCGATCTGAATCAACTCCTATCTCCTGCTTCCGAGCCCTGACCTGAAAATATCAACCACATATAATGAGCTTTACAAAGCCCAGCAGGTCACCTAATACCTATAACTGAAATCAAAGCACGGCGATGCTATCAATATGCATGTCAATCTATCAATCCGAATCAGTCAATGGTCAATGAGTCTATGCAGCGGAAAAACAAATCAGTAGTCAATCCGGAAATCCATAGTCAATAAAACCAGTCAATGCAGCGGCAGGCAAGTCGGTAAATCAACTCAATCAATCAATATTCGTCAATCAAATCGATACGGTCTAATCAATGAAATCAGTCGAGAAAAGCGATACGGAACAATGAATCTATAAAGCAGTCAATACAATGCAGAAACAGTAGGCAGTAGTACAATGAATCTATAGGCAGTAGTACGATGTCCATGTTCATGCTATCAATGCAGTATCTATATCTATCTATGTCCATATCAATGCTCAGTAATATCAATGCTCGGTAATCAATCGATGAAATCAATAGAATCCGTACGATACAGTAAATCCGATCAAATCAATAAAGCAGAAATCGATAAAGAAATAAATCCGTAAATCAATACAGTAAACATGCAATTCAATACTATATACTGAACAAGTACAATCTACTGGCTATGTTGCTGTTGTAGAATCCATATTGATGTTGTAGATATCATTTACATTGGTTCAATCAATAAGAGTCGTCACTCTTTTCGCCCGTCGGCATATCAATAAACTCCTTATGTCTCCCTTCAATATATCAATAATCAATGTTTAAAGGAAAGCCCGTCGGCCCACCATCCTGTATAGGTATCAATCAATCTTCAACCAATGTTCAACCAGGTTCCACTTGCGATCAGTATCAATAGTCAATTCAATCAATAAGCAATTCAATAGTCAATATTAAAGCAATCATATCAATGGTCACATCCATATCTAATCAATCTATCAATTCCAGACAATTCAGAAATCATACGAAAATCGGGCAGAGTAACGGTAGTCGGTCAAATTTATACAAAAATCCTGCAAAAAGATACAATATCCAAATTCTTCCAAATTACAGTAGAATATCTATAACATCAATACAAGACTATTATCCTATAGAAACCAAATCAAATCACGTCCCGATTATTTTCTATTCGATTAAAATCACGTAGAATCAATTCCGACCTGTAAAATCTTCGTAGAATACAGTCAAATCGTGTACAATAATCATATCTATAACATACTAGAAGTTGTGCGGTGAAAGTTGTGTCAAATCAAAATCATGTCGAAAAGTCGACTACGAAAACACAAAACAGATCCCAACTCGGTCAAAACACAACATCTTTGAAAACAGAAACAGGATTCGGAGTCCTTACCACGAGATCTTCTCTTTTCCCAACAGCGACGTCGGACGAAAAGCGCTCCGCGGCCTCCAAAACCAAGCTTTTCTCTTTTTCCCTTTCTCTTTCTCTCTCCTCAAAATATCTGATTTTTATAAAATGATTTTCTCTCTCCTCAAAACGAGCTCATTTCCTTATATCTTACTCAGATCGGCCTGGCCGATCGCCAGATCGTCCCGGGACGATCAGATCAAATCCTGATCGTCCTGGACAGTTCCCAGGGCTGTTGTCTGGCCGATAATTTCTACAGTACAGATCGGCCTGGACGATCTCAACATCGTCCCGGACGATCTGTACAGAAATCCTTCCAGAAAACTCACCAGAAATCAGCTGTTTTCAATGCACTGATCGGCCTGGACGATCTCAACTTCGTCCTGGCCGATTCTGGGAGGAAAATCCAATTCAGAGAGGAACAGTAAGGGAACGAGATATTACAGTTGGTGTGCGAGTACAGCTGGGAATCTCTCATCTCGAGTTCGACTCTACTATAATATCGTTCTCTTCAGTGAGACAAAATAAGTGTGGGCCCGATGTCGATGGATGACCTTGCTAAATTTCACCGAAGATTAATTACGTCGTCATGCACGCTTTTTTTTAAGTGATGGCAGGCAGATACCTTTTCTAAAAAACAAAAATTAATTATTACTTTTTAACAAATCACATCACATCAAGGGTGCCTTTAGCCTTTAGCCATAGTACAGCTTATCTTTTGATGCATCATAGTGCATTACTAATCACAAAATAAATAAATAAGTGCATTACTAATCACAGAAGCAGGCCAAAATGCCGTCGTTCTTATCCAAAACCCTTTCCGACCTACCATTAGGCTACCAATAAGATTTTTTTCACGAGAAATAAACGCATAATATAAATTGCTATAAAAACATTTATATAAATATATCCTCTAAAGAACATCGTGTGCTTTGAGCTTCTCTGTAATCTAGCTGTTACAAGCACGAATAATGGCGGATATAGCTTCCTTCGTCGCAGATGACTTTGAGAGGAGGACGAAGAAGTTGGAGAAGGGAGAGAAATATAAAGGGTTTGAGTTCAGCTCCACCATAGCTATGGCCTCCTCTGCTTTCTTAACCGTTAAGGAAAAGCTCACAGAGGAGCTGATCTTTGTAAGGGATGATATTGAAAAGAGAGCTAGGAACCCCACAAGTTCTTTTTCTCTTGCTGCCTTTAATGGTTTCTTCTCTGCTTGATGGATGTTTGTCTTCCCTGTTTTTTTCTCTTGCTTCAGGTCTTTTTTGTGTCTGCAAATTCTCCTTTGGAGATCATGTAAGTTGTAATTTCTCCTGTGAGATAGTTTTGCTTAAATTGTTAATTAGGTGAGGATCTTAATTCTTCTGTGTTGCTTTGTCTACTTTGGATGAATTTAAAGGGACTGTCGCTTCGCTTTTTATGTTATAATGTTTAGGTGAAATAATCTACTTTATTTTAAAATTAGTATAATATACATTTTTAATATGGAGCGTTAATTTCAAAATAAATATGATGGTATTCTAATCAATCTTGATATAATTTATTAATTTATATTAGAATATTATATATAACAATATCATGTATTTAACTCACTACATGAGTTCGATTATATGAATCATTTTTCTCCATTGTGTTCTATTAAGATGTTAATTTTTTTATTTAAATATAATAAAAATAAGTTATTTCTAATACTTTTTAATCAAATCTTTTTTATGTCTACTTCTATATTTCTTAATATAAGTCAATTATAATACATCTACTTTGCTAACAAAAAAAAATAAAAAATTCTACTAACCAAGTCATTACGCAAGAATGGCCTATTACGAGTAGATTCATCCTTCTCAATCAAGCTCCCTCAAACTTGCCCCATCTCAAAATTCCTATAACCCACAGAAGAACTCTTGGACACTTATCGAAATAAATCAGACTATCCTTCTGAACGGGGGGAATCATGAATAGTGCATCATCGTATTTGAACCCCCCCGCCCCCAATTAGTTCACCACTATAGATTTCATCCAACCCACAACACACTAGAACGCACTCTCTATGCCACTAAACATTACTATACTCATTAGGATCCAAGTCTCTCATCCCAGCTATCCCACCAGTCAGATAGTGGCACGTGTGTATAGTGTGGTGTAACGTTGTATATGTAATCCATGTAGCATTGTATTTTTTAATATTCATAAATCCTATAAGCGGTAATTGGTGTTGTTCAATACACAGTATCATCTAAAAGGTATCTTAGATCATTAGGGAGATTTCTTTCCTTTGCTCTCTAGATAGACCTAGTAGTAAGGTTAAGTATCTTCCACGGACAAAGTCGGATTCAACATACTATTAGGTGTAGTGGAAAATGAGAACTATATGATCAAAGATTTCTATTCAAGCTTTTATGGTATTGTAAATGCAACTTAGTGAAGTTCACTCAAGAATAATATCAACTTTATTCTCAAATGGAACTAGAAAAATGAGGGGCCAAGCTTTGTCCATGAATGGATAAAATTTCAAAAAGCATTAGAATGTAAATATATTTGTGGGCTTCAAAATTTTGTGCCTCAGCCTCTCCACGAACCTCTTACATAAAGCTCTCCGTAAAGTCATGGAACTCACTTTGTGCCACATTGACAACAGGATCATAACACCCTGCACGTCTTATAGAACTCAATTCGTAGAGAGATTATTAAGTGCGGAGTGCAGGCAGGGAGAGCCGTCCGCACAAGCATTGGGCGCCTAACGGTACCCATATTCCTAACCGTACCCGTATTTAGTACTGTTAGATACATAGTACTTATGTGGATGATACGCACTCCGCACCTAATAATATTTCCACTTCGTACCACATATTTACAATAACGTATTGACTCAAGTTTTTTTTTAAAGTAGATTGACTATTCATATGGGTTTCCCAATCCTTGTTTTCATAATGGGCCATTTGAACTTATTCTCGAGTTGGTGATTAGTATCTGACATCCAAGAAGACCTAAATTGACAATTGCAATCACTAACCATTTTTAGGCAGAAACGTCATACTTATAATTAGCTTAAGGACTGACTTATATTTTTATTACTTGTTTTCTTTTAGTTTATAAATTTTTTTATTACAAGATTACATATAATCATTATAAGAGAGAAAGATGATATAGAGAATACTATATAATTTGAAGCCTTTGAACTTGTGTTTGCTTACTTAAATTGAGTGTTCATTCTAATAGATTCATTTCTTCTACCGATCCACCACATTAATTAATATCAGAACCTGAAACTTGTGAAGATAACATACTGAAAAAGGTAGGCTTTCGATCACAAATGAAGCCAAATAAGATGGGTTGTCGACAATAATCAACGTCAAAGAAGATGCACGACAATCAAAGCTACGAATCTTTTTGGCCAGCTCAATTGAATGCATCACTTGATACATTTGTTTTAAGATATTTTGCCAAGAAAGGGTTGAGAGAAAAAGAATAATAAAACGCAGGTATAATTCAAAGAGCACGTTAAGTAGCAGAAGCTACAAAGGGGGTTATCATCAAGCCTAATTTTTACTCCATCAAACTAATAAAATATATTATAAAAAGATTAAGCATGGGAAAGCAGATTTTGGCATAAGCTCTATAAAATTCAGAACAATGCCATAGATAGAAGAGTGCCACTCCATCTTCATCAAAATACCCGAAGTTCAGTTCACCTTTTCATTCCCACCAAACAACTTTTGGTTCTTTCACATGTAAAAAAGATGAAAAAAAAAAAAAAAAAAAACATGTCCTTCATAGTTAGAAATGAAATGCAGAACATAGACTTCATGTTTCCTTTTAAGGACTGGCTATCCATGCCTAGAAAAATATAGGTAAATTAAGCACAATCATATAGACTTTAGCTAATGTCTCTACCATATGCAGTGTCTACCAACCAACTAACGAAAGAACAAACCAACATTGACATAGCAAACAAGCTACAAAAGACGAAGCACTAAACCTGTTTGCTCTTGCCATGGGCTGCTAACTTAGCGCTGACCTGCTCTTCTGTCAATGGTAGGTAATAGATCCTGGGAGTTGCTTTGGTCTTCTTGAAAAGATCATCTAGAGTCACCACAGGTGGCTCAGGCTTCTTTGGAGGAGGGGGAGGGAGTCGCTGCTCTCTCGCAATAGGTGGCGGGTTAGAAAGCAGCGGAGGCGGCGGCGGCGGTGGGTGAGTTAGTGGAGGTGGAGGAGGGAGTGGCTGCTGCCTGAGGTTTTGCTGATGAGTTGGTTGAGGGGCTTGGGTTTTTTGATGGGGAGGAAGGACCTTAGGAGTTGCTGGAGTGGGGCTGATTTGTGCTGGAGATGGTGGAGGAACCTCCAATCGTGACTTCACTTCTTGAGGATCAACAAACTCTGCTGCAAGGAGACGTCCACCATTTGGGGGCCACTGGATGTTGTAAACAGCCTTTCTGGTTTCTGCAGCCTCTTCCACCGAGGAATACTGCAAAACAAGCAATAAAAAGAGTCTGAAAGTAAACATGATAGATAGTGAACGTTGGAATATGTAATGAAATGCTTGAGTGATTCAGAAACAGACGACTCTACAAAGTCAATATCAAACAAGAATAATAACCCAAGCAGATCCAAATTTCGTTTACTCTAAAAAAAACACAACTCAATAAAAGAATTTTGTCCGATCCAGTGAGATGTTGATACTTGGCCTTGATAATTAGCCCCAAAAAAACAAAATAAAACAAAATATTGCCAACAACAGGGGTGATTGGTGCACATTGATCTATAGTATCAGACCAAATGTCAGTGAAAAGCTACAAGAAATTTAGGCCTCGTTTGACACAACTTAAGGGAAAATTCTATAAGATGGTAGTGAGGCCTACAATGCTTTATGGTGCCGAATGTTGGCCATTAAAAGAGAAGCATAATACTAAGTTAAGTGTGGCAGAGATGAGGATGCTCAGGTGGATGAGTGGCTTTACCCTTAGAGATAGGATACGAAATGAGCATATACGTGAAAAGGTTGGAGTAGCTCCAGTAGAAGATAAGATTAGAGAGAGTCGCCTTAGATGGTTTGGTCACATAAAACATCGGCCTTCCGATGACCCGGTTAGGAGAGTAGAGGTATTAGATTTGACTTATGTTAAGAAAGGTAGGGGTAGACCTAAAAAGATTTGGTTAGAAAATATTAGGAATGACCTTTCTTTATTAGATTTAAACGAGAATTTGACTTTTAATAGGACACAATGGAGAAAAAGGATTCATGTAGCCGACCCCACGTAGTGGGATAAAGGCTTGATGTTGTTGTTGTTGTTGTTGTTGTTGAGACAGCTTTCTTATTACTTCTAAAAGTAGCTTTTTAGTACAAAATTTAAAAAAAAAATTGTACTGAAAAGCTGCTTTAAGAAGCAATAAGAAAGACGTCCCAAACAAAGTCTTAGTGCTATGGCCCAAATAGCACAAATAGGTTGTGGATTGAAAAGCTAAAAGAAGCGGTGGTTGAAAAGGCATACAGTGACATAGCAGTGGGTCTTGATATGATCCATCCAGAAATCACACACATTTCCCGTTTGTGCAAGCAATTCCTGAACGGCTTTCAGAGTGAAAGGACGAAGAAAGTTGTCTATTCTCAGGGAAGTTGTGGCAGGTTTCTTCGGAGTTGGGACTGCACAAGAAGCCATGTTTCCCAGTCAATAATTATGCAAGAGAAAGTAATCATAAACTACAAAGTTCTGAAAACCTTACCAACGCGCTCCTTTGGGGAATCTGCACTGAGCGTCGAATTAGACCTACCGAATGTGCGCCGAGGTGTTGGTTGTGCATTATTCTTTGGGGTCATGGCTATGTTGAGGTGAGGTATTTGCTGTTCAGGAACCTTAATGGTTTCAGGATTCCACCGACGACGCTTAGGAGCACCATTGTTCCCAACTTCAGTTTCTAGAAAACAGAAAGTGTATAGTCTAAGACACTAGAACTTCTTAATGCAACGAATAAATAATTAAAGCCAAAATAAGCATGCCAGTTAAGACCAGCACATCAAGAAAGTAAACCAAGTTTATAACGAAATGCAGAATGCAATAATGGGATTGGGACAGCTTTTACGTATTGTCCATTAACTCTGATAACAAGAAAATGCCACGACATAAAAACAACATTGACGCAGAACTGAATACATCCACTCTAAATGAACTCTTCATCTTTTATTTGAATCTACATATAAGTGGACTCTCATTTCAGTCTAAACAGGCAAATCTACTTAAAAGCAAAAGCTTAAAAGCCCCACGATCAAATTTAAAAAAAAAATCTTCTAAAATTTTAAACCTTCAAAAGAAAATAACAAAAACAATATTTACTAATAAAAAACAAAACTAGAGCTATTCATCTCACTTTAGATTATGGGTATGCAATTAATTGGTTTGGTTGGATCAGTGACTAAATATAGGAACCAAAACAACTTGCTTAACCAAACGATTCAAATAGCATATTTTTCTGTCATTCATTATCTAATAATCAAATACACCAAAATAATTGATTAATTTTATCTTTTGTTGCTTGACTCTAGGATGCGTGCAAGCATGCAAGACAGATATATGTGTGAGTGCATGATGAATGCATGCATCCATGATTACTAGATGCCAGGACGGCCGACAATAGACACTCATGACCAACGAGACAACAAGATTAAGAAGTAGCCTTCGTCAAACACTGATGGCAGAGGTTTGATCATCTATAACCACAATTAGTAGCCAAAATCCAGCCTAGCTTGATTTGTTTGTTTAAGAAACAATTTTAACCAAATCAAATTTCAAAGCCATTTTAGTTGAAAATCTAAACAATAAATGACAACCATTGTAAGCAGCTTGAATCAACTAAAGTCATTTAGACAAGCACCGCAGTAAAAATAATAAAATGCAGATCCTTATTTCAAACCTTTATAATAAAACACTCTTTTACCATGTAAACTAAAGGATGGGATTCGCTTATAGCATATCCAAGAAAGAAAAGGGAAAAAATAAGCATTTGCTTGGCATACTGTGTAAATTCTAAAAAAAACGGATGTTCACACCTAGAAAATAAACCTTCATGAATTATGTTTCACAAAATCTAAAAGAGATTTGCCAAATACTACGGGAAAAGACCCAGCTGGCTAGGTTCATTCTCAAGTGATTCTACCTTTTACGGGTAGTGTCGTGGTCAAAAATGGGACCCACCAAGTTGAAAAGACTTCTTTAAGGCACAAAAGCATGCATAATTTAAAGTATCATGATCATTCACTGTCAGCTACTGGTCTACAGCATGCTCATTGTTTGACATTTATCGCTCACTAATCAGCTGAACTTTAGCATTGTTTGGGCACCCAATAGTTTCAAACTTAATTAAATCAAAATATGTGAAACTCTGTAGACCAAATAAAAAAATAAATAACTTAAAGCTAAGTAAACTTTCAAATGTGCCTTTTATCAAAGGATGCCAGATGCAAATTTCAGCTGAGTTGGCTCAATTCAACGTTCTAACTGCACTAGCAACAAGAATGTACCTCTTTACAATCATTATAAGAATATTAACAAGACCAAACCACTTTCAAGTTTTTTCTGTTTTTAAATGAATCCATTGTGTTAGTTTCAACTTTCTATAGAGAAAAAAAAAAAGGTTGACCAACCGCTTCCTCCAAATGAAGGTTCAAACTAAAATATGCAATATGTATTAAAAAAGCACAGAAAGAAACTTTAAAAAACATATAAAATTGTGGCACCATTAAAATCCATTGTTATTACATTCCATTTTAAGTAAAAAGTAATAAATTAGTCCAACAACTCTGACGCAATCAGAAGTAACAAAGGCATTGAAGTTATGGATGTTCGCGTGTTAGGGGAAGACGTTACTTGCATTACAAGGTTCAGTGTTAAGAAAAATTGAAATGTTAATATGCTATGCATAGCAACGAACAAACTAGGAAGTTTTAAGACAGAAACTTAAATTAATAAAGAGCACAGATAAGATCAACAAAGGTAAACAAGGAAACTCGCTTTCATACTTTTCCATTTTGGGATTTTTGCTGGTGTAACACCCTAACATATGAATTTACTAATATCAGCCTAATCTTTACTATTAGGGGCACAGTATCCTATATATTCTTGCCAACTGTACAACTTTTATTATCAAACTTCAACCTTAGATGAGTTAGTTAACTAACCCTAAGAATGAGCCCTGTGACATAACCAACATGATTGACGCAATCTAGTCAATAACTAAGCATGAGAAAATATTTTTTTCTAACAAGCTTATAGGTTGAACAACCAAACCAATATAAGCATGCAGAGGGCTGCTTTGATTATCAAGGTGAACTTAAGACTACATAAATTCAACAAAATATTCCTTTTTTGTTAACACTGACTGAGTGAATATATTTGGAACGTATACTAGTAATATTTAAGGATTCAGATGAATATGATGATAAATTCTCAAGTTTAGAAAGGCACAACAGTAGAAGTCAATTTTATTATGTTAAATTCAAAACCTCTTAAGTGAGGATCCACCTCATAGTTGAATTATATATAAATAGAATGCAGGAGTCATATCTACTTCAAAATATGAATGCAAAATATGACTACAAATTTAAGAATTGGGCTGGAAAGCAATATGTTTAAAATAGATATGGTGGGTATAGTCCGTTGGGTCACAACAACAATAGAGGCAACAAATCTATTGCATTGAGATCCACCAACTAAGATTTCTCAGAGCAACATTGCACGTGATTACAATAAGGTCCTTTTGAATACTAAAATCATCGCAAAAGCAAGGAGAAAAACATTTACATACTACACAGTTCATATTATAAATCAGTTCGTTAAGTGCACAGTTAAACTCTACAAGGCATAAAACTATATTCAATAGTTAAATTTATCTAAACATCCATGATATTCACCAAACTATCTGTTGCGCCTCATGTTGGTTCACAAGAATTCAAGCATTTTCTCAAATGAAAATATTTAATTGAGATTCCAATAGGAATTGAACCTATGATTCATGATTTAACCAGCGAATAAACAGGGTTGTAGAAGACAATAATACTCATTATTAATGCCAAAAAAAAAACAAAAATCTTGATTTCATAGATTTCATAAATTGGTCAAGAAATTTAGCAGTGCTGACCATGAGCATAAATGTTTTCATATTAATTCATTGATAACTAAAAGAAATTAAAAAAAAAAAGGATGACAAAAGGTTACTGTGTCCATCCAGGGAACATAATGTTTACCTTCCATCTTTCTCTTCTCAGTAAGCGCTGCAGGCTTAACATCTTCTACAGCAGTAGCTTTCATTTCAGGAGAAAATTTGCTCACTGCATCAGCAGAAGCTCTTCCCACTAACTCAGCATCCACCTCTTTTACCTCAATTTTACTAGTTGGTTCCTCGGACTTGGTATCAACTTCCATAAGCTTACTTTCCAACATGTCCTCCTCCATTGACTCATCACCAGAACTCCTATCAAGATTCAATTTTTCAGGAGAACCTGCTTCAACACAATCTTCCTTCTTGGGAAAGACAACGGTTGAAGCATCTTGTATATCCGCATCTTTCAAAGACACATGCTTCTCACTCACTTCTTGCTGACAAGAAACATAGCTCTGAACAAGATATTGTTCATTGGCCACATTTCTGTCATTTGCCTCATATTCATCTGATGAGTGGTTCTGACCCATTTCTTGCCCATCAGAGACTTCAATCTTAACACCTACTTGCTCACCAACGTCACGGTACTTAGCTGCCTCTTGCTCATCACCAACCATGCAGAAATCTCTAGTACCAGTGCGGTAGCTGCTGGATGATGATTGCACCACTTCCTGCTTAACAACTTCTAGTTCTAAAGGGAAATGATCAGCAGACAAGTTATCCTTTATATTATTCTTTTCATTAATTGATACAGAATCGATAGAATTTGATTCATATTTTACTTGAAATCCTAAATCTTGGCTGATCTCAGATACCTGATTGCTTTGTTCCGACTGGATGACAGTTGAATCCACTATGAGAGGCTCAAAATCATCCTCTGGTTCAGCATCCTCACCTTGCATGCTAGATTGGGAAGTAATATTCTGGTTTACTGATGCAATGTCCTCCAAATCATCTGTAGTAGCTGCCTTCTCCTCATCTGTCTCAGCTATGGGATGCATCGAGTCATCAAACTTCTCCACAAGCTCGTCATCATCAACATGAGTGCCAGATTGGGCAGTAATATTCTTGTTGTCTGGTGCACCGCCCTCAGAATCATCTTTAGTAGCCGCATTTTCCTCATCTGTTTCAACTAAGGGCGGATTTGACTCCTCAAACTTCTCCTCAGGCTCAGCATCCTCGTCCTGCATGCCAAATTGGGCAGTAATATTCTGATTGACCAGTGAAATGCCCTCCAGATCACCTGCAGTAACTTCCTTCTCTTCATATGTCCCACGTATGGGAGGCTTTGACTCCTCTAACTTCCCATGCTTGGCATCCATAACTTTCATTCCAGAATGAGAAGGAGCTGCATTCTGGTTGACAGTTACACTATCCTTCAATTCATCTGTAGTAGCCGCATTATTTTCATCTGTCCCAACAAAGGAAGCAACTTCAATTGCATCACAATTTTGACCTTCACTTCCTTGATTCCCGTCAAGAATGCCAAGATTAATGTTGACAATGGATGCATCTTTATCGATATTATTATTTTCAGCTAACAGGGGTTGTGTATTATCTGCTCCTTCAAGATCTACATCTTCCTCATCAGTATTATTTTCTAAATCTAAATTGGGGTCAGCACCATTACCCAATTCTCCTGCATTTTCAGATTGCCTTTCTTCTTGTATGGCTTCATCCAATCGCTTAACCAACTCCTCTTTTAAACCTTTAGTAGCCAATTTCCTTCTTCGAAGCTCTTCTCGAAGCTCAGTAACCCTCCATTGGTCAATAGGTTTATTATCAAGCACAGGGTACTGAGACAACATCTTCTTAAGATTTATAAAAAGAACTCAAGATTGTCTTCAAAATCTAGGCAAAAAGTGAATTCAAGTTACAGGCATAAGAAATCAAGCATATGCAGCATACATCGAGAAATAATAACAAACAAAAAGAAAATTCAAGTAAGCATCATATGTAAATCATTATGAATAGGGCAGTAAATGAGCCAAACCTCATAGTACTGAATTCAAGCTCACTATTTTTTCATATAGATTGAGCCAAGCTTGCGTACGACCCAAGTTTTTAAATTTTTTTCAAGTTCTTTTACATCCTTTTTAGGTAGTTCAACTCCAAACCAAGCTTTAATCTAGCTTAGTTATGTAAATGTGTGATGCTAATAATCTAAACATGCATTCCAGCTATCTAACATAAGTCTTTTTATAACTGATCATAAAAATTGACATGAATTTATTCAACATCTTTTATAATCTTTTTAAAATACAACTTCAGACAAAAACTAAGAAAAATCAAATCCAATACTAGATGAATTTCTCTACATAAACATTCATCATAATTACACCTCTATTATTATACTCCAATTGAAATGTTTAGTGCTCAAACAAGTTGATTCATTAACATCAAATAAGCCTATAAATGAAGCACCAATGAATTATCAAATGGACATTTAAACAATCCCCCATTGAGCAACTTACTGAACAGGAATTATAATACACATGCAGCATCAATGCTCAAGATAGTTCATTTACTTGCCAAGCTTCATAAATCAAGTTTAAGATTGTTCAATTATATAATTAAACAAACATAATAAAATCTTAATCAGATAATATTGAAAAGTTTGTCAAATATGCTTATTTGCTCACAACTCTAATTCCGAACATATATTTTTGGTGGGCTGAGTTTTTTTAGTGATAGAACTACGACTCAAAAAACGTTCTCGGAGCATAAAGCAAGGCAAAAATAAATCCAAATTTCACCAGACGATGCCCTCAGCAAAGCGAACTTCAGTAAAAGTTAAATTTTAGCGCATCGCATTGAAATATCAGGATATCTGCATTGGCATTACAGTAGCACTTAACACCATTTTAGCGGGCTGATGAAAAAAAAGAAGAAGAAGAAGAAGAAGAAGAATGCAAAAAGCAGAGGCTAATCAAATAAAACAATTAAAAGAAAATATAAGCATCTAAATTGTCAGATAATGTATTTCAAACAATTCACGGAACTCAGTGATATTCTAATCTACTCATAGAGAACGTAGCAAACAGACCAAAAACACAAGGAAAGAGTGCAGGGTACGAGGTGGTGCTTACCAGTTAAAGTTTTCAGAACGATTGTAGCAGAGGTCGGTTTGGGAGATCGGAGCTCAGACAAGAGCCAAACGAGAAACCCTAGTTCCAGAACAGAAAAAAGTCATTAGAGGGAAAAAAAACCGGAAACTCAAAAGGGCGAAATCCGGGAAGAAACATCCTCGGCACCGTATGGCCGAAACCCTCGGATTTCTTCCTGGAAAAGAGAAAAAAAAAAAACAACGTTGATAAAAAGGGACGAAAAAAATAAAACCCAGCGAGATAGAAAGTGGTATAGGGTATGGGATGAAGGGGAAGATTTAGAAGAGGATCTCTAATAAGTAGCAAAAGAGGATAGGAATGGAGATCGCCGCATCCGATTCTAGGGTTTCCAGATGCAACGCCTTCGCTGTTGGCTCCGTGCTCGCGGGGCTTCGAATGAGGGGACGAAGCGAACGAGCGGTTGGGTGGTCGAGAGCTTAGATTTCGCCATTTCAGAATGGGAATTATAAATTGGACCGGTTTGGTCCACTCCACTGTTCCGGTTTTCCGCCTGCTTAACTGGCTTACGCGGTGGACTGAATTCGGGCCGGATTAAACCGGATTAGGACTTAACTTGCTTATACCGGTCAAATAAATTGAAATTCAATTAGAGGCTATTTGGTTAATGTTGGATCTAAGCTATGAATAATAACATAACTTTTATAACAAAGCAGGAAATAAGACTGAGAATGAGAAGATATAAAAAAGAGGTGCTCTATGATATTGAAATTATAATAATTAACTCAAATATATAATCTAGCTTAAATTTATTACATTAATTTTGTAAAGCATTCAAATTTATAAATATGTAATTTATATATTAGCGCTTATAACTTATAATTTCTTAAAAATATTTCAAAGCCTGTAATTTTTCTCTCCCAAAACTCTGTTTAAAAGAATTATGACTTTACATTTTCACATTATTTATTAGCACTTAGTCTCTTTCTTATTTTTAGAAGTTGTTTGATTTGAAGTAAAATAAATATATAAAATATTACAAACGTAGAGATTTTGAGAATATTGATGTTTGGTTTGAAGTAAATAAAAGTAATGTAAAATTTTAGTATATGTGGAATGTACTCTTTAGTATAATTCTGATGTATTTGAAGAATTTCTAAATACATTATATATGCATCATCATTGGTGCCATTTGTCGCTACCTTTATCACTGTCTTTGCTGTCACTCACCATCACAATCATCATTGTGACTTACCTCGATCACTATTGTCGGCTGTCACCCACCACCATCATCATATGCCTATTGTCATCGGTGACCAACCAACCACTATTGCTAGTTGCCACCGTCACCAACCATCACCATTATCGGGCACCAATTGCCACAATCTTTTGACTTTACATCGCATTGATTTTATTTTTTACACTCATCTAAACAAATCTAAAATGTTTCAAACATGTTACATCTCTTTTACATGTTATTTATTTTTCAATCAACCAAATAACCTATGAAGCACTTTGCACTTGCCGTCTTGACTGCAATCAATAATAATCATTCAACATGCCTTCGCATTTTTTAGAGATTATTAAATGCTGAGTCCGGACATGTCCGGAGGCTAATATGTACGTGTCACGTCACCCAATGCATATGTATTGGGTGACATGACATGTCATAATTGGCCTTTGGATGCGTCCAAACACCGCACGTAATAATTTTTCTTCATTTTTGTGGCTTCCCAAGTCGTCTTTTCCATTGCAAGCCCATGAGAACCTTACTAGATTTTAGAGTCCTGATTGGATGAGCGAACTGTTACTCCAAAAGATGAAACTATTTTATGAAAAGTAAGATACGCATATTCCAGATATGAATGCTTCCTATTTAGGAGGTTAAGAACATTCTCATAATAGAAATGACAATGTTACGGTAGATCATCATTATAAAAGCGATGAGTTTCTTGACCACTATAGATAGACAATTGTGATAAATGAAGAATAAATTTGAAGAACATATTGTAGAACTATTGGTTTTTTTTATTTAGCATTGGAATATTGTAATTGATACCATACTGTGCAAAATTATACATAATTCTTATTGATAGGGTCAATGATAAGTTCATCACAATAACTTGCCCCTCTCTAACTAGTCCTTAGTTGTGAGAACAAGCTTTTAGTTGCACATTATTGTGCATTACTCTAATAGTAAAATTAACATTTATTTGTATTTATTAGTACAACATAATATATAATTATAATTAGTGTTTATATTTTTAATTTTTAATATAATATACAATGTATTTATAATTATATTATTTAATTTATATTAAAATTTGTAATATAATCTAATATATTTTATAATTATAATATTAATTTTTTTTATTTTAAATATATTATGGATATTTTGTAATATAAAGAATTAATTCATTGCTTAAGAGTAAAAGGAATTAAACTATAGCTATTATTGTAGGCAACAAAATTCGCAATGATGGTCAAACAGTGACGGTCCGACATCATCAATCCAATGTCGGTGGTGCTTGGGTAGGGGCAAGGATTCAAAATAAGCAACAAAGCATTCGAGACGAGCTTGAGCCTCATAATTTTCAGCAGATGCTCTCAAGCTCATTTAAGCAAAAAGCTCAAATTCGATTTATCTTTATATATCTTTCGAATATAGATAACTTAGACCTGACCAGAAAAATTCGACCCGAAAATTTTGGATTTGGGTTGACCCGAACCCGATGCGGGTCTGGTTCGGGTTGACCCAAACCCGAATAGTGCCAGATCAGTTCTGGGTTCGACCCGAACCCGACCCGTGATTCGAAATTGACACCCCCTAACAATAATATATGTTTTGAGAAATAATCAAAGCACCTAAAAAATGATTTTGAATATTTTAAAAATGATCTTGCTTTATTTTTGAAAACTATATATATATATATATATATATATATATATATATATATATATATATATATATATATATATATATATATATATATATATATATATATATATATATATATATATATATATATATATATATATATGTAAAAAATGCATTAAAAATATGTTAAAAAAAAATAAAAAATGATGCTAAATAGACGCTAAAAGATTGATCACTTGGAGCTTTCATATTTTAATTGGTTAAAACCTTAAAGGGGAGTTTTTGCGGAAAGCTTAAAAATACATAAAGTATTAAAATATTGATAGAAAATTTTATAATGTGGGCTCACATATAAATAGTAATTATATATTATATGTGTTGCGTCCTGGAGTATTCGCGACAGTAGAGAAATATATAGTTTAACGTCTTAGCATTGTATGAAGATTAGGGGTGCAAACGAGTCGAGTCGAGCTCGAGTCAAGGGTTGTTCGAGCCGAGCTCATTTGTCAAAAGTCGAGCTCGAGCTCAAAAGTCGAGCTCAAGCTCGACTCGACATCTAAAGAAAAAGCTCGTCGAGCTCTAGAGTCACGGTTCGAGCTCGATCGTCGCCGTCCATCGTTGCTCGCGCGTCCGAGTCAAGCTCGATCTCGTTCGTCGTCCGTCGTCTGCGTCGAATCGAGTCACGGTTCGAGCTCGAGCACGCGTCCGCATCTGTCGTCCGTCGTCTGTGTCGTTGTCCGCATCGGAGTCAGCTCGAGCTCGCTGCCGCGATGTTGCTCCCGCGTCGGAGATAATGCTCTCTTCCGCGACGTTGCTCCCGCGTCGTTGTCCACGGCGAAGTCAGCTCCTGCGACGAAGTAACCTGGCTCCCGCTACGAAGTCCCCTCCCGCGGCAAAGTCCGCTCTCGCTGTTCGAGCTACTCGACGAGCTATCGAGCCGAGCATCCCTGTGTTCGAGCTCTAGCTCGATTAGCTGTCGAGCTCGACTCGCAAGCTCGATAAGCTTGGCTCGTCAAGCCCGTTAACGAGTCGAGCCCGAGCTGGCTCGCGAGCCGGCTTGGCTCGGTTCCACCCCTAATGAAGATCCAACATACAATCAGATAAGAAAGAGAGTGTAGCATTCATAAGAGACACCAGAGTTTTTACGTGGAAACCCTTGAAAAGGGGGAAAAACCACGGGGCCTGGCAAAGTTTGAATGAATCCACTAGTATTTGCAATCGATTATAAATGAGGCCCTTCCTTGGGAGAAGGCATTGGCTTGATGGTACAAATATACATCATATAGAGCACATTACATTATGTGAGTTATAATATAGACATGTTTATTTGGTCAGCACAACCATAGTCAATAGGATAGATGTCAGAAAGATCATTGTATGGTGATGGAGGTCAGAAAGACCATAGTAGGCAACGGGGGTCGGAAGAACTGTAGTCGACGGGAGACCGGGGTCGGAAGAACTGTAGTCGACGGGAGACCGGGGTCAGAAAGACCATTGTTTGGTGATGGAGGTCGGAAGGACCATTGTAGGTGACGGAGGTCAGAAGGATCATAGTGGTAGGGCGATATTTTGGTAGAACTACAGGCATCAAGCAGTGGTCCGGCAGAAGTTCGAGCCTCAGGTGGTGGTCCGGCAGAAGTCTAGGCCTCATATGGTGGTCTGGCAGAACTCCAGGCATCACGTGGTGGCTTGAGAGTAGTCTGGGCCTCAAGTGGTTGTCCGGCAGAAATCTGAGCATTAGGTGGTGGCCTCGTGGAGCACAGGGCCTTAAGTGGTGGTCTGACGGAAGTTCGGGCCTCAGGTGGTGGCCTGGTAGAGCACAGGGCCTCAAGCGGTGGTCCGACGGAGCAACGAGTCAAGCGGTGGTCCTACAGAGCAACGCCGTCAGGCGGTGGTCCGAAGGAGCAATGACGTCAGGCGGTGGTCCGGCGGAGGTGAGGGCCTCAACTGGTGGTCCGACGAAGCTCAGGGCCTTAAGTAGTGGTCCGACGGAGCAACGACTTCAGGCGGTGGTCTGGCGAATGTGAGGGCCTCAAGTGGTGGTCCGGCAGAGCAACGATGTCAGGCGGTGATCCGGCTGAGGTGATGGCCTCAAGTGGTGGTCCGGCGGAGCAACGACGTCATGCGGTGGTCCGCCTCAAGTGGTGGTTCGACGGAAGTTCGACGATGGTCGAGGAGGAGCTTCTTCCTTCTTTTCCTTCTCTTCTTCATTCTTCTCTTCTTGCTTCGGTCCCCTTTCAAGAGGAATGAGGGGTCTATTTATAGATTTATGGAGTGGCATGACTCGTAAATATGTGAGAGATCAAGGGCAAATGGGGAGTGGTTGGATGGATGACCGATATTGAATCCCTTGATCATGCAGCATTCGTCAGACATTTGAAGGCCTTAATGATGTCGGAATTCAACTATCTTGGGCTCGCTAGATTTGTCTCGTCGGGCCGCTCGATTCGACTATAAGCATGTTATGTTTGTAAACCGTTTGCTAACCCAAGTTGTGGTTTGAACTTTCCAATAGTGCTTCGGGTCCTTGATTTGGACTCATTTGGGCTCGGATTAAGTCGAATTTGGTGTCGTTGGATTCGTATTTTCGAGACGTTCAGTTCGACTATAAGTTTGCTGAAATCAGAGTTCGGATGGTCCCAATTTTAATTTTGTAAGGTTCCAATTTGATTTTGCATCGAGATTCGTGCCGATCAAGATAATTTTTTGATGACGTATCAATATGCTATCTAAATTTTAAGCCGGATCAAATTAAAAATTAAAAATGGCCAGGCTTTAGAGGCATCTCATTAATTTTCAGAAAATTTAATAAAATAATATATACTAAAATATAAATAAAATCATTAAATTTTAATAGCTTGGATATATGATCAAATTAACATTGATGCATAAATAGAAAATTCATTCAATTAAGCAAGACTCTTGATGCAAGTTTATGAATTAAAATTTTCAACACCGAGTTTAAGCTTATCTGAACGTTGTTTTAGATAAATTTAGGCTTCGTTTGGGACGGCTTTCTTTCTACTTCTTAAAATAGCTTCCTAATACAAAAATTAAAAGCAACTTTAAGAAATAGAAATCAAGCCGCCCAAAATGAAGCCTTATAATGGAAACAAAAGTTATGATGAGACTAACCAAAATACATCATAGGTACCTTGAAATAGTCCTAAATCAAGCATCCAAAGTGTAGTTGAAAACTTCATGATCCTATTTGAGGGACCAAATGATTTTCGAATATTATGTATTTACAATCAAAATAAACATGTTGATGAGAAGAATCTAACGAGCTCTACATTACTTAATTTTGATATCACTAAAGCATTCAAATTCCTAAAAAAACTTATAAACTTAAAAGAATAAACACCAATCACCCAATAGAATATTTAATAATTTAGGTTAAAATAACCGAAATATCTATCTAAAAAATTATAAATAAACTCTCAATTTTTTGCATGATCTCCATCTTAGATTATTCAATTCGGTCATATCTCATTATTTTTTCTCTTATGAGCTTCTCTTATTTGTATATTTATGAATTTCTGTGCAATGCTTACACAGAAAAATCTCACTCTATCACTATCAATTTTCTATTGCCCATCAAATAAATAAAAAACATCTATTGAGCTTACAGCATGATCTTCACTGTGCATATATTTATTCTAATAAAATTAAAGAAAAAATGAACCTCCCCAAAAGTTACTAATGCTGTAAAATTGAAAAAATAAAAAATAAAAAAAAATCAACTCAACATAACATTATAAAATATTTTTTTTTTTGTAAAAAGAAAGGGAATAAACTTCTCTTAAAACTACAATTGTTAATGAACTGCCCCTTCTCCTTTATTTGCTTTGAATGCTTCAGAAAGGAGTTTTATTTTCAAGGAATTCAGAGGAGCTACTGCGTCGAAGTTGGATTCTTGGCATCGGAATTGATCGAAGAAATACCTGCTTAACATAAGGAATCATTGCTTAGGCAATATTTTATACAGTATAGGATTGACTGACTTCAATCCAAAAATAAGTAATAGTAAAACAATCAAACAACCATTGCTTAGATATTATTTCCCTTTATAAGGACAAGAATATTAAAGATGTGTGTGCTTCCTCGCAAATCAATTTTAAGCTTTTTTCTTACATTTAAGGTCTGTTTGAGACGGGTGCAATTTTTATAAAAGTGATTGTAAAGTTGTTGTAGGGAAAATAATTAATTTGTAGTAGCTTTTTCATATAAAAACCATTAAAAAGTAGCAGACAAATATAATTGTGATTACAGTTTGAAAAAGCAAAGCAGGAAGAAAACTATCCCGTACAGACTCTTAAAATAGATAGCTTCGAGTTCGCGCATGTAGCTTGCTGGTTGAGCGAAGCTGTTTCCTCCCATGCGGCTCACGTTCGAACCCCTAACTGCCCCCAAAATAGATAGTTTCTTCTTTAAATTACAGAAGGTAAAGAGAAGTATCACAAGCAAATTCTAATGCGGACGGATGTCTATTATGCGTCCGAAAGAGGGACATTATGAGAGAGAGATTTCAAACTAGAAAAAATGGTATGAGAAGATTAAACTTTTTGGAGAAAATTGAACTTTTTGCAGAAAACTAAAATACAAGGATGGAATTCGGAAGATTTCTCAATAACCTGCACCATGGATCCAAAACTATGAGGATTATGACAAAAAATTTTATCCCTATGGCTACAATGGCATTATTTGGGTTATTATCTCCTTAGCTGCTTCTCTTTGGTGGAAATTTTGACAATTTTAAGTGAAGAATCCTTTCTTAGATTTATATGAATGTTTGAAAGCCAACGAAGACTCATTCTTAAAAATAATACTTCAAAATTCATAAATTCTACTTTCTTGTTGACAATATAATAAAGCAAGGAGTTGGAGAACGATTCAGAAATAGACATTTCATCTATAATAATAAGACATCCTCTTTCATACCAGCTCTTTGCTCAGCAGCTCGTTCTCTCTCTCCAATCTCCAACTCTTCTGCTCAAGATAGTTTACGTGTTCCTGAAACCAGCAAAAACAACAATACATATTAATCTTTAAAACAAATCAATAATCTCTTTTCATGTCAACCATAAATCAAACCATACTTGCTTTTTAACTCTTGAACGAGCTGCAGATTCCCTGTTCTTTAACTTCCTAACCTGCTTCCTTTCAAATTCTCTGTCCACAATGCCATCCTCTGTCATCTTATTTATCTGATCACTTTGAGT
This sequence comes from Dendrobium huoshanense, assembly GCA_016618105.1. NCBI lineage: Eukaryota > Viridiplantae > Streptophyta > Magnoliopsida > Asparagales > Orchidaceae > Dendrobium > Dendrobium huoshanense. The sequence goes on along the minus strand of CM028346.1, from coordinate 31,003,233 downwards.
TGGTATATCAAACAAGCTTTCCTGTGAGCCCATTTCCATGGCAAGAGCATTCTCTGCTATGCCTGAACCGATTATGGAACTACCATAATACGGGAAGTTTGATTCTAGCAGTAATTCCAATCTCTGTTGTAGATCAAACAGTGAAGGCTGAAACCATGGTTGGTAACTAAGACTTTCTGAACTATTTCTCAGTCCATGGTCAGAATTCATCAAAAGATTTGGCAAATTTGGATCAAAATTCATTCCTTGCTGCATGCAGAGCTCGTTCCCATTCCAATCTCCATCAGAGAAGTTGTAGAACCTCGTGGAACTGTTATTTATACTTGGTGAGTAAGTAGGTATGGAATTATTTAAAATTTGATTGTTTAAGTCTTTAAGAATTTTGTTGCATCTGCTTGGGGTAGAGCTTGCACTATTCTGATTGATCAAGTATGAAGAATATGGTGGTGTGTTGGGATAACGGCTAGTTAAAATGGAACTTGTATTGTCCAATTCATGAGTGATGGAGCTAGAATCCAGAGTGGTTAAGCAGGAAGAAGGTGGAGTGCTTTGAATCGGATTGAATAGTACAGAGGAGGCCGGGTTGTAATCAAATTGTTTGTGGTTAGGAAAGTCTTGGGGAAAAATGTTCTGATTCCCGTAGATTTCAGAAACGTGGGGTAGCCATTGTGAGTTGGACTCCATGGTGTTTCTGCATTTTAGAAAACATAACTGTGAACATATAGGAAATTGATACATTCAAACAATTCATGTACTTCAATTTAACGAATCATGCTGTTTATTTTTTAAAGGAGAAGAATGAGTTTGAAAAGTAAGAAAAAATTGTGAAATATCTGAAAACAAAATGAAGAACTTCCATTCAATGGCGTTGAAAGATTTAAACAAGAAAGCTAATGCAAATTCAGCAAGCTCCATAAGAAAGCAATCCCGTCCATACACTTGTAAAGCAACCATGCACTTAGATATATATACATAGAAAGGCTACAATAACATGCATGAAATCAGTCTTACAAAAATATATAAATGATCAGTTCAGCCTTCTCCGCTTCTTTGCTTTTCCCGTATGCAGTTATCTTCTTGCTTTACGTATACACAGGAACTTTCCTGTAAAGTTGTGCCTTTCTTCATGGTATCATAGTCAATTGGCTCACAGACCTAATCCCTTCAAATGGCATCATCCCCCTCTTCTCACACAGGTGGATCTTAACAGTTAACTTCTCAGAAAACCTTCCCATTCCCTCTTCTTTGAAGTTTCTCATCTCCGACATCAAAAACATCGTGCCCATACAACTATCAAATGACAACTAGCCAACATGGAGATCTCAAATTCTAAAGTTGTTCCGCGCCAATAGCTACGTTTCTTTCCTTGACAAAACCTCAGCTGTCATTCCGCGCCTCATCATCCAGACTGATGGTACATCCCGCCCGAACCACATCTTCAACCAGTGGACATTAATCGACCAGAATCTTGCAACCACCATCTGCTCCACCCTATCCCCTATCATTCTTCCCTATGTCCTCAACCTCGACACCTGAACCGACATTTGGATTACCTTGGAACGCCGTCTGCAAGAAACCAACCGTTCCAAAGAAATACAACTAAAAAATGAACTCCACTATATCTCTATGGGCAGCTCAGCCATGCTTCAATATATCTCCTCTATCAAAACCTTAATCAACAACATTGCTGCCACCGACTCTACCATCGACACTAAAGATATCTTCTTGTACACACTAAATTGTTTACCCCTTTAGTACCAGACTACCAGGCATTCAAGACGTCTATCCGCATCAAACTACCCATAAGGCTAAAGGACCTTTACTCACTTATTATCTATGAACAAATCAACACGGTAGTTGGATCAACCAAGGAATCAACAATCCCGAACATTCGTTCTGCTCTTTACTCCACTTGCGACCATGGCCGTGACCGTGGTCGCGGGCTCTTCAATAGATTCTCTAGTCGAGTTCGCTTCAATTAGTATAGTAGTCCAAGACCAACTACATCATATAACCATCCCACCTCCTCAACCATCATGTATCAGATCTGTGGAAAGAGGGGTTGCCTCCAAACTGAAAACCAACTCAAAATGGATCCTCGACTCTGGAGCCTCCTCCCAACTGACAAATCACATTAACAACCCCTTCCAACCAGTGGAATACTATGGCAAAGATAATGTCACAATCAGAGATGGTTTCTCCCTCCTCATCGCCCATTTTGGTCAAAGACTACTTCCAACACATAACCTAAGCTCATTCTTCCCAACCTTCTTCATCTCTTGCAACTATCTCACAACCTACTTTCAATTTATCACCTCATGAATGACAATGATCTTTTGGTTCTCTTTAATGCTTATGGTTTTCACATCAAGGACCCAAAGACAAACTCAATTCTACTCTCGGGACCATGTCGTGACGGCCTCTATCCGCTCTCCACTTACTCCGTCCACAATCACAGACATCAAGCTGTTTCAGCCACCATCCCTCCTTCACTTTGCTGGCACCACCTCTTAGGATCCGGATCAACAATTCCTAGCTACTATATCCAAACAAAACAGTTCTTTAGCAATATTGTTATCTATTTCTCTTTGTTCCTCATGTAAGACCTCAAAAGGATATAAGCTTCCTTTCTCAAGATTTACTAATCACCATTACAAACCTTTAGAATTAATCCACACTGATGTTTGGGGTCCGACCTCCATCGCTTCTGCTCAAGATTTCAAATACTATGTACTATTTGTAGACATCTCATCTCGTTTTTCTTGGATTTTTTCTCTCATGCATAAATTAGATGTTCCCTCTACATTTATAAAATTTTATAAGGCAATTCAAAACCAACTATCCCTCAAAATTAAATGCCTTGACAGCGATGGAGGAACCAAATTCATAAACCACATTTTGCAAAATTAGCTATAGCTACATAGCATCTCTCATCAAATAAGTAGCCCTTATACCTCCAAACAAAATGGGCCAGTTGAACGAAAATATCGCCACATCATAGAAACCATAAGAACCCAACTTCACATAGCGCATCTTTCTTACAACTTATGGCTTGTACTCTAATTACCACCGTATATCTCATCAACCTCATGCCTTCACCAAACACCTCAAACAAATCACCTCATCAACTATTATATAAACATCCACCCACCTACAATCTTAAGCATATTTGGCTATGCTTGCTTTCCTCTCCTACACAACCAGTCACAAATTTTCAATAAAGTCGCCACCCTCCGTATTCATCGACTATACCATATCCTACAAAGGCTATAAGTGTCTCGAACCTACATCTCTGACTGCATGTCCATCTCTCGTCATGTTACCTTTGACGAATCCACCTTCCATACTCCATTATCTCAACTACACCTCCCAAATAGCCCACATTCTCTCTAATCCTCACCTACTCCTACCATCATCTCTTATACCCACTTGAACTCACCAAACCGAACCACTAATCTCAACACCTCCACATCATCCAAACACAAGTCCATCCGAACAAATCACCCACCAAACATAAACTCCCTCTCCACAAAGAACATCACCTATACCCATACCCCCACCCAATCCAATCACCCAATGATCACTTGTCTACAAATGAGCTCACTCAAACCACGTCAAATTCTGAACCTTCACAACTATCTCACAACCACCTTACTCAATCCCACTACATATGCTGAAGCATCCAAACACCCTCACTGGAGATCAGCCATGGCAATAAAATTCTTAGCTTTACAACAATAAGGAACTTGGCTCCTTGTCCCTCCTCCATCAAATAAACTTATTCTAGGCTGTCTTTGGACCTACAAAACAAAACATCACGCTAATGAATTCATAGCCCGATGCAAAGCCTTTTTTGTAGCACAAGGCAATCATCAAGAATATGGTCTCAATTATATAGAAACCTTCAGTCACGTAGCCAAATTTTCCTTCATTCATGTCCTTCTCACCATTCCCCCCACCAAAAAACTGGCCAACACATCAATTAAATGTCACAAATACCTTCCTACATGGTCCCATTCATGAAACTATCCATATGAGGCAACCTTTTGTCTTTGAAGATAACCAACACCCAAATGATGTTTGCTTGCTCCAAAAATCTTTCTACAGTCTCAAACAAGCTACTCATAAATGGTTCAATACATTCTCGAAACACCTCCTATACACTGTCTTCAAAAACAGTACTGCTGACTCTTCCCTCTTCACATTTAAACAAAATCAAGCTCAAGCCTATCTCCTCATCTATGTAGATGACATTCTTTTAACAGGGAACTATCCGACAAACCTACAACAAAGCATCTCCTCTCTAAGTAAACATTTCTCCATCAAAAATCTCGGATCACCCATCAACTTTCTCAACATTCAAATCTCTCACCATCCAAATCAACTTCACATTTCTCAATCCTCATATGCTGAAACCATTTTACAACAAGCAAGACTAACCAATTGTAACCCAATTTCCAACCCCTCCTACACCAAACCACCCACAAGCACAACCACAGACATCCTTATCTCTAATCCAAGTACATATCAACAACTCACAAGCTCTCTTCAATACCTCAACATAACCCTGCCACACATCTCCTTCACATTTAACACTCTATGTTAGCACATGTACAACCCACTTTCTCCACACTATCATCTTTTCAAATGCCTCCTAAGATACCTTGAAGGTACACTACATTTCTCCATACACGTCTCCACCCGTCTCCACCTCTATATAGCTCACTGCCTTTTCTGATGCCGATTGGGCAAGCGATCCCTCCACCTGCAGCTCAACATCTGGTTACTGCTCTTTCCAAGGTGACACAATAATCTCATGGAAAGTAAGGAAATAGCAAACTGTGTTCCGATTTCTCATCTGAGGTGGAATATCGAGTGCTGGCTGCAGCAACCGCCGACATTCTATGGCTATGACCTCTTCTCTCAAACTTTAATATTCCTCAGCCAATGCCAACGGATATTCAGTGCGACATTACATTTGCAATTGCTCTGGTCAACAACCATATGTTTCATGCCCGGACCAAACACATCAAAGTTGATTTTCATTTCATTTGCAACCATATTCAAGTACAGGAAGTCTGAGTGACCAATCAACACAACGGACCAGATTGCAGATATCCTAACCAAGCCACTATCCACACCAAGGTATCATCTCCTCCACTCCAAACTAATAGTTCAACCTTCACTATTACCTTGCGGGGGCGTAAATGTAACAACCTCTACCTACACAGTAGCAGCAGCACAATTTGACACTAACAGAATGTGGAGCAGTCATCTATTGAACAGAACAAATAGGAACCGCAGGATTACAAACCAAAACAATCCCCTTCATACACATGTAAAGCAACCTGCACTTACATAGAAACTAGAAAGGCTACAATAACATGTATGAAATCAGTCTTACACACAACTCTCCTTGGCCTATTGGTTGAGAGCTTAGACTTCCAACTAAGAGGTCCAGGGTTCGAGTCTATGTGTATGCGTTGTGTGTATGAGTTTGCCTTAAATGGCCTAAATGTCCCAAAAAAAAAAAAAAAAAAAAAATCAGTCTTACAAAAATATAGAAATGATCAGTTCAGCCTTCTCCGATCCTCTGCTCTTCCCGTATGCAGTTCTCTTCTTGCTTTACGTATACATAGGAACTTTCCTGTAAAGCTGTGTCTTTCTTCAGTAAATTCTCAAAATATTAAAAATTGAAAAGAATTTAAGATTCAAACTTGAATTAAAAGAGAAAAAGAGACGCAATGAGGAGAAATTATTTAAATCTCTTAAACAAAATTCAGGATTAATTTAACTTAAAATCAAAGAAAAATAGAATTTCATATTAAAATAAAAATTTGCAGCTTAAAAACAACTATTCGATAAGATTAAACATAAATTCTGAACGAAATCTTTCAACGAAAAAGCCCTCAATGTTTAAGAAGATTGAGATTTTTACAAGATAGCATTATGATAGATAGGAATTAAAAAAAAAACAACAGCTTAAAGAAAACAATCGAACGAGATGAATCACGAAGAAAAATAAAGGAAAAAAGCGCGTTAAAAAAAGCTGAAACATTGAAAGCACTGTAACGATAAGAGTGAATACATACTTTGAAATGAGTGCAATCTAAAGCGAAACGATCGAATTCAGCCAGAGATGAATGCTTGCTTGTTTGATTCTAAGCTTTTGTCTGTATAACATTGGAAGTTAATAAACTAAACTGAGAGAACAAACGCACGAGAGAGAGAGAGAGAGCTCTTCAAAGGTCGCCGTTTTCGGAGTGGAATGGACCAGAATGCCATTATATATAGTCCTCTGAAATTTCGTCCGGCGTTTATTTCATCAAAATTACGATAAGCTTCCTCATTTTGGTGCTTAAAAAGTGATTAATCGGTTAATGGAAAAATAATTTTGAAAATTCGCATATTATAGTCTACATAATACAAGTTCTTACGAGTTATTCACGTTGTTTGCATGTTTTTTATAAAAAAATATAAAAACTTCTAAAAATATAATATACGCTGTGTATATATATATATATATATATTCAAAATTGCACTTTGAAATAATAAAAACGTGATTTAATTGAAAATTTGTTTAATTAAGATTTTAATCTCCTGGATTAATTAAGGAGAAATTAAGATTGTAACATGTCAGGAATTTTGAGTATTTAATATTCTAGCTTTCTATAAAGATCCAGTACTCAAAGATAGAAGTTGTAAGTGACACTTTATGATTGACATATTAAATTAGTTTGTAATATAATTATAAATACAATAATCCTCTCTTCTCCATAATTGAAGAAGATGATATTACACAATTTAAAAGAATTTTTTAATTTTCATTATAGAGATTATAAAAGTTAGATGTCCATAAGCGGACAGTTGAAGTCTAATAGTAAGGTCAGATCGATGTTATTAGTCTAACGACAATAATTAGATGATGGAAGTCAAGCGATGGTAACGGGGATTATTGATGGTGGTCATTGACGGTAATAACTAAATGTTGAATGAGTAAGCCTGGAAGTGGCTTTCGTCCAAGAACAGGGAGAAGAGTATGAAACAGGATAAAGAAGAAAGAAACTCTTCATATCTTTAACTGTTGGTTACAAGAGGAATATATAGACAAATAAGGTAAAGAAAGTACAGGCTACAACTTATATTACAAAAGGAATTAAAAGTAGTGACTGCTGTGTAACCGTGTAGCTAACAGCCCCCCTCAAACTCATGCTAAGGAGGTAGCGGTGAGTTTGCTGGAAAGGAGTTGAAATCTGTGATTTGGCAAAGCTTTGGTGAAGAGATCGGCTAGTTGATCTTCAGTGCATATATGGTGAACTGAAACTTTGTTTTTCTTGATACAATCCCGGATGAAGTGACAGTCAACTTCAATGTGTTTTGTGCGGGCATGGAAGATGGGATTGTTAGCCAGTGCGATGGCGGAGGTGTTATCGCAGAAAACAGTGGTAGGTGCTGGTTGTGGTGTATGGAAATCTTCGAGCAGTTGACGAAGCCAAAGGATCTCGGTAGTCTCGGTGGCTAAGGCCCGGTATTCGGCTTCAGTAGAGGATCTGGCGATCGTGTTTTGTTTCTTTGCTTGCCATGAGATGATGGAGGTTCCTAGGAAATTGCAGTAACCGGATATGGATTTTCTATCTTGATTGTTGCTGGCCCAGTCGGCATCGACGTATCCAGTGAGGGTGAGGTTGGATCGGTAGAGGGGAATGCCGAGAGCTGAGGAGCCCTGAATGTAGCGAAGTAGACGCTTTAATGCTTCCTGATGAATGTTGAGCGGATTCTGCATGTGTTGGCATAGCTGTTGGACAGCGAACTGAATGTCCGGTCGGGTGAGTGTGAGATATTGCAAGGCTCCGATAATTTGTCGATACAGTTGAGGGCAATCGTATGGATCGTGAGACGTAGAAGTGATAGTTGTTTTGCAGGATATTGGTGTGGCAACCGGCTTTGTTGTATCCATACCGGCCCGCTGGATAATGGATTTGGCATAGGTTTGTTGGTGAAGTATGAAGCCGTTCTCGGTCTTGGTGGTTTGAATACCCAAGAACTGAGATAAGCTCCCTAGCTAGATTCCGCATCTGAAAAGAAGCATGAAGATTGGAGAGTAGCTTATGTGTTTCGGTAGGAGAGTTACCTGTGAGTAAGATGTCGTCGACGTAGACGAGCATGTACATGCGAGTGGAACCGGAATGAAACGTAAGTAGCGATGGATCGGAAGCACTGATGTGGAAGCCGTAGTCGGTGAGGTGATTTGAGAGGGTTGCATACCATTCCCGTGGTGATTGTTTCAACCCGTAGAGAGCTTTCTTGAGCTTGCAGACGTAATCGGGGTGTGCTGAGTCTTGAAAGCCGGAAGGTTGTGACATGTAGACAGTGTCGGATAGCTTACCGTGCAAGAAGGCGTTTGAGACGTCTAATTGGTGAATCGGCCAGTTGTGATGCAATGCAATGTGGAGGAGCACCCGAATTGTTGGCGTTTTTGCTACTGGGCTGAATGTCTCGTTATAGTCTATGCCCTGTTCTTGATTAAAACCTTGTGCGACGAGACGTGCTTTGTATCGAGCGACCGAGCCATCTGAATTGTATTTTGTGCGGAAAGTCCATTTGGATCCTAGTATGTTCATAGAAGAGCTTGGTTGGATGAGATCCCATGTACCCTGAGTTTGAAGAGCCTGAAATTCTTGAGACATAGCGTTGCGCCAATGTGCGGATTTGGAGGCTTGATTGTAAGTCTTAGGTTCGGATGGCTGGAGAATATGAGTGAGATCGAATATTTTCTTCGATTTGGACGTTCCGGCTTTGAGTCTGGTGAGCATGGGATGAGGTTGAGGAGTGATGATTTGTGATGTTTGTAGAGGTCTTATAGGATCGGGAGTGCTATGGGTTAGGATTGGTGAGTTCTCTATGTGATTTTGAGGCTGAGTGGTGTGAGTGGTGTGAGAGTTTGTGGTTGGCCGAGAGGCAGTGGAAGATGTTGGAGGAGTAGGGAGGTGTGAGGATTCGCTGGAGATGGCAGACGTAAGTTGAGTATTTGGTACTAGTAATAGAGGTGGTATGTTGTGAGATGGGTGTGATTGAGTGTGGTTTATGGAGCTAGATTGAGAGCAGGGAAATATATTTTCACTGAATATAACGTTGCTGGAGATGTATATTTTGTGAGTGTTAAGATCCAGACACTTATAGCCTTTTTGATTTGGAGGGTAACCGATGAAGATGCAAGGATGAGAGATGGGAGAGAGTTTGTGGGTGGTGTATGGCTTAAGCCATGGGTAACATAGACAGCCGATTACCTTGAGGTTGCTGTAGTCGGGAATCTTTCCATAAAAAATCTCGTATGGGGATTTGTTGTGGGTGTTCGGCGACGGCATACGGTTGATAAGATGATTTGCCGCAAGGAGTATGTCCACCCAGAGATAGAGAGGTAGCGAGGCTTGTAGAAGCAACGTTCTGGTGGTCTCGATTAAGTGCCTGTGTTTGCGCTCGGCGACTCCGTTCTGAGAAGGGGTATGCGGACAGGTTGCTTGATGAATGATTCCTGTGGTTTTGCAATAGTTGTGAAAGTGGCGATTGACGAATTCACCGCCGTTGTCTGAACGAAGTATTTTGATTTTATGATTAAATTGTCGTTCAATAAGTTTGTGAAATTCAAAGAATTTAGAGAAAACCTCTGATTTATTAGTGAGAGGATATAGCCATGTAAATTTTGAAAAATCGTCAATAAAGGATACATAGTAGCGATACCCTTGAGCTGGAGCTTTAGAAAAGGGACCCCATACGTCGGAATGTATAACGGAGAACGGAAAATTAGTTACAGAATTAGAAGAAGAGGTAGGGAGACGATGGCTTTTAGCCAGTTTGCACTGGTTACAAGATAAAGCTCTACTACCGGTTTTAACCATGCTGTTTCTTTTGGAGATAGCAACCAGCGTTTGTGACGACGGATGACCGAGACGCCGGTGCCATAGGTCTGGGATGTGTTGAACGGAAAGAAGAGCGAGGTTGTTGCCGGTGTGTCCTGGTTGTTGTTTGAGCTGGAGTGGATAGAGTCCATTAATAGATGGACCCGTGAGAAGACTGCGGCAGGTCTTCCGGTCCTTGATTTCGTAGCCATGTGGATGGAAGATGATGAAACAATCATTATCGGCGGTTAGTTGTTGAACAGATAAGAGATTGAAAGATAAATTTGGAACTAAGTTTAAATGAGATAATTTTAAATTACCGGATGGGGTGGGTTGAAGACCGGTGCCCGTGTTTTTGATAGGTACTTGCTGTCCGTTGCCGAGCGTTATTTGACTTGAGCCATAGTAAGGTTGCGATTGCTGGACGTTAGTAGGATCGGAGGTGAGGTGAGCGGTGGCGCCGCTGTCAAGAAACCATTCTGAGGGGTTTGCTGAGTTTGAAGAAGTGAACAGGGCAGTCGGTGGATCGGAATTATATTGCTCATCGTGGCGATGCCAACATTTGATGGCGGAGTGGCCGAGCTTGCCACAGATTTGGCAAGAAATAGCTGGTTTGCTTGATTTAACCCCTCTGTTGTTTGATTGAGTATAGGAGGATCTTGGATTGGTTCGGCCTCCGTAATTGGACGAGCGGCCTCGTCCTCTTCCACGGTTTGCTGTAAGAGCAGTTTGGTTGCCGTTGAGGCTAAGGGCGTGAAGTTCTTTCGTGGTGTCGTGAAGGAGGTTGAGTTCCTCGCTGCATAAGAGAGTATACAACTCGTCAAGGCTTACCGAGCGAAGATTTTTGCGAATGGCGGTCTTGAATGCTTGGTACGTGGTAGGTAGGCCGTTAAGGGTGTAATGGATAACGTCTTCGACTTCGACGGGAGCGCCGGCTGCAGCAAGAGCGTCGACCTTGGATTTAACGTCGAGTAGATACTGCGTCATTGATTTGTCTTTCATGTTGAGGTAGTGAAGTTCGTTCTTGAGCTGAGAGATTCTTGATCGAGTGGACGATTGGAGACGACTGTCAAGAATCTTCCAAATGTCGCTGCAATGATCGGCAGAGAGGACATAGGGGAGAATTGAGGGCGATATCACGGAATACAGGGCGGCTGCTAGATTCTGATCTAGCAGAGTCCAGGTTGAATGATCTGGGTTAGTGGAATGGAGTCCGTTTCCTGTGGAGGTGGAAGCAGGCGGACAAGAGGTGGAGCCGGTCAAGAATCCTTCAAAGCTGTTTGCCCGAAAGAGTTTGATGACCTGAGACCTCCATAGAGAGTGGTTGTCGGCTGTTAATGGTTGGGAGATGACATTTTTGATGTTACTCATCAAGAATTTGAGAGAGGATGGGATTTGTGGAGATGAGAAGGTGCCTTTGGCGGTGGAGGATTCCGCCTGAGAGGAAGAAGGATTGCCTGGAGTAGTCATTGTCGTGGAAAAAGGTGAGAGGGTAGAGAGAGGTACCTAGACGTCTGATACCATGTTGAATGAGTAAGCCTGGAAGTGGCTTTCGTCCAAGAACAGGGAGAAGAGTATGAAACAGGATAAAGAAGAAAGAAACTCTTCATATCTTTAACTGTTGGTTACAAGAGGAATATATAGACAAATAAGGTAAAGAAAGTACAGGCTACAACTTATATTACAAAAGGAATTAAAAGTAGTGACTGCTGTGTAACCGTGTAGCTAACACTAAATACAATTAGAGTTCTTAAGCTCTTCGAACCTCTCTCATATTAAAAAATGTGGTTTATTTCTAGTGAGAAACTTCACTCATATCTTTGTAGGCTTCAATTCTTTCTTTTAAGAGAGGCTTTCTACTGCCGCACAGAAGTTGTATATAAATCTCTTTTCACATGCTCTAATAAAATACTAGTTTAGATAGGCGGTGCACGTACGTCACCCTTACAAACTCCATTGCTCATTTACCAAGAGTAACGAATTGTTCATCAGAGTTATGAGAAAAAATTAGATCTCTTAATTCCTTATTTGCAGGTTATGGTTACATCTTTTAAAAGAGGTCCAACGTTGTCTTGTATAGGCGAAGTATATTCTCCTTTACAAGTTTCATATTTTCTATATAAGGAGCACCAAACCAAACCAAACCACCCATAGGCGGATTTGTGAGTGATACCCCATATTTTTTTGGTAAAGTTTTAGTCTTCCTCTCGATCGAGAAGAGGGTTTAACTGTCATCGTTTGGGATAATTGGGATCCAAATTTTTTTTTAAAAAAAAATCTTCTTATTTTAAATTTCTCACAGCTCATATAAGACACGATGTTGAAGAAAGTAATCTACTTTATAAAGTTCGACTTTCAGCTTGATATTAACTTTTAGTGTTAATATTAGTGATATCTAGTACTAATTAATATTGGCGTTGAAGTTGTTTGAATAATTTGAAATATGTTGTTGATGAGACAAAATTTGCATCCTTGCATAAAATTCAAGAAAAAAAGGCTGGTCATTAGAAATTGATGCAGGGTTAAGAGATTTACTGTTGTGTTGATCATGTCATGTAAATCCAATAATTCTAATTTGAAATGTATATTCCAAGCGTGACTGGTGATTGCAATTAATTTGTTGATAGTAATGAACTCTTCATCTTTGTGCAAAAGTAATTCAAGTTTGTAAGAACTTACTCCTTATAAAAGATTGAATAATTTACATGACTTTGAGTCATATTTGAAATATTTAAATCTTGCTAGAAGATGTTGCTCCCAGTTGGAACATAATGACACCATCTTCTTAGTTGATAAGAATCTTTTGAGGCTTACATCTTCTGACATTTTTAGAACAACTTATAGTTTCTTAGTCTTTAACAATATGAGATTTGTTGAGAATTGATGAAATTTCTACCTTCTGAGGCTTTAAGTTGTTTTTGAGATTTTTAGAAGAATTGGAAGAACTTGTTCCTTTTAAGGCTTTTAGAAAATCAGAAGAATGATACTTCCAATCTTTTTAGATTTTTAAAGAATCAAATAAACATATACCTTAAGAAGCTTTCAGGCTTTTGAAATTTTTAAAGAATCAAAAAAATATGTACCCTATGAGGATTATGTATTTTGATATTTATAGTACCTTATGAGATTTTTAAACTTATGTTGCTTTTGACTTTTTAAGATTTTTTAGAGAAATAAAAGTATATATACCTTTTTGAGGCTATTAATCTTTGAATATTTTCATAGTTACTTATACTTTCTGAGATTTTTGATTATTTGTACTTTTGAGTCTTATGCCTTCTAGGATTATTAGATAAGTGGGGAAATTGCCAACTGCTTGTTCTTATAGAGTCTTTTTAGTGAGAAAGTTGTTTATCACTAGCTTTTTATTGAGGCTATCTCATGGGTGTCCTTTCTAAAGATTGTGAGTGAAGACTTTGTGTGCCACTTGCCCTTATAAGGTCTTTTTTAGTGTGGACCCTTCACATTATTGGTTTCAGATAGAGGTTATCTCATGGTTGTGCCTTATAGGGGTTATTTATTAAAAAAAAACTTGATTAATAATTTAATGAGGTACTTACTTAATATATAATGTCCTCTTGAATGATGGTAGTGATAATATTAAGACTCTGCTATTTGATCTGTTAAATAATTTGCCTAGTTAAGATGTTCACAAATTTAGATCACCATCAAAATGTTAGCTCTGTTTTTATTTAATAGGGTGTAATTAGATGACTCAAGCTGAATTTGTTGAGAAAGATGTCTTTGACATCTTAATTGCATTTCGTTAGTTGAGGAGGCGGCTAATCAATTTTTTTATTATGAATTCTTGCGTTTGCTTAAAAATTGTTTAAAGTACTTTTGATGAGCACTGATGGTCGTAAAAATAATTATTTTTTGTTCGCTTCGATGAATCAAATTAGCTCTATTTGTCGATCTTTCATTGTATGCTATCGATCATGTATTCCTTTTTTCTTCAATATGTTTAAACCATCCCGCGCCCCAAAAGCAGTTCTTCCTCCAGATCCTCTCCATGGACAATATGCTACCTTATGTCATTATTGTCCACATTGAAAACATCATCCTATCAATATGTAGCAATGATATGAATGTCTTCTTCCATAATGGATGCATGCATTCGTTGTAGCTGTAGTTGTTAGTAGATGCTATCGATCCAAATACTATAAAATTAGTATATCAACTTTTCTTATCACTGAAGCTTTATCTATCCTTACTTGATTCAACATTTTTCCTCCTCATGCTCACATCATACCGGGATGCATGCATTGTTAAATCAACATTTATCAATCTAACCCTTTCCACCAACTCAAAAAGCTCTTAAATTCACGAAGGTAATAACATATGCCTCAATTCTTTGTTCAACCCTTGTAGAAATATGTAACATTTATCTTTAACAGTAGGGATCAAATGAAGAGTGTACCTAGCCAATGTAGTAAACTCAACTTTATACTGCATCATTATCTTATGTCTTTATTCCATTCTTATGAAGGCTACCTACATCTGTCATCAGGCTGAAGGAGATACAAATCACATCCTGAACATTATAGTGATCTTTTCCTCAAGTAATCTATGTATTTGTTTTTCTTTGAAATTTCTCTAATTCCTGTCCGACCCTTTTTTTTAGTCACTTCACTTTTAAATAGAAAAATGGCTAATAGTACCTTTTGATTCTCTAGATAATATATGATATCAAAGATCTTTTCTATCCTTAGTAGCTAATCTTCTTTAGCTTGGGGTCCTATAACTCATCTGAATAGTTGAGGTTTCAGCTTATGAAATATCTATAAATGCTTATATCTTTCTTCTTCTCAACTTCTAGTTGGCTTACTTTGTGTCTCTCCTATTACCTTTGCTATAACACAAGCTAATTGCATAACACTATCAGACAATATTGGAGATGCATTGTGTTGTTCATTTGAAATATTTTGCTCTAGCAAATTCATTTCAACTATTTACCTGCACAATTTTGTCTAAGTAATTCACACATGCTATCAATTATATATACAAAATCATGTACCTTAATTTACCCAATCTTACTCAACTCATAATCAATTTCTATAGCTCTGGTAATAACTCAATTCTTCCAATAATCATTACTCTGATACCAAGTTTGTTAGAATCTAATTTAGATGAATTATTTCTTTTAACTTTTACTATTAACAACCAGAGTTATCTAATCTCTTTCAATAAAAAAACATTAAAAAAAAATCTTTTATAAATCAAAACATTAACATACATATGTATTTATTCTTTCAAAAATCATGTACAATATTCATGAGTTATACAAATACAATAATCTATCTTCTTACTAATCAGTAAAAAAGAATAATTAAAAGATAGAAAAACTTAAAGTGTCTTGTATCTTATCAATTTCACACTCTCGATTCTCTTCTCTGACCTGAAATCATCACACAACATATAATAAGTTAAAAAGTTCAACATGTCACCAAAATTTTAAAATTAAACTCAAAACACAAAAAAATAAATAATATGCATGTCATCGTTCAATTCATAACAGTAGCAGTCAATATGATCATGAATCTATGCAGAAATAATAAAACACATTGTAGTAACAATAAAGTCAAGAAAATCGTAAATCTGTATGGTACGGAGGTCAGTAAAATAGTGTAGTACAAAATTAGTGAAATATATAAGCTATTAATTAAATCTAGTACAGATGTCAAAACAAAAAAGTAATAAACATTATTTTTAAATCATACATCATAGCAGTACTATCCAATTCATAAAGAAATCATATAAATCAATAAAATTGAAGCATCTCTGAAGGCTATCAAAATCCTCATCAATATAATACTATCAAAAAATTGTATAAAAGTATAAGTATAATGTTCAATTATTCTATATAAGTATCAAATCAATATCGATCTTATATTATATGCTAAGTAGTAGCAATCACATGCTCAATAATAGTAAGTTAGTAAATAGTACGTAAATTAATAACAATAATGGTGACAATGAATTAGTAGCAACAGACAAATAACAATAAAATTTGAAGTAATAATTATGAAATAATACTATAATGTTAAATCAGTACATTGATAGCATATAATGAATGCGCGCATCCCAATAATCAAACTAAACAAATAAAGAGTTCTAACTTTTGTGGTATTCTTCTAATAATCATTATATCAATAATCACTCTTTGCTCATCCGCATAATAATAATCTCTTTATAACTTTCAATCAATAAATCATATGAACCAGTAAGGGATAACACCAAATCACAATACGTAAGAAAGTTCGTTAGTCCACAATCATGTACATGTTAGTCAATCTATAGCCAACGTCAATAAATAACTAGTATTTACTTATTTTTATACATATTATTATAATAGTAATAACAATCAGTTTTCACCCAATCACATACCCATATTCATTCGTAATATTTGTAGTTATAATATACTTATGTTAAATTAAATACAAATATTACTATTTTGTGCAAATCATATAAAATACAATAACTACCATTTTAACTAGCGAAATTACAAAATCAACTAGTCATTATGTCAAAAAAAAAATGTTATTACAATATACAAAAAGTTATGCAGTAGAAGTTCACTAAATCTAGAGAAAATGTAATAAAATTAATTTGGGAAAAATCGAACAATCGAAATTGAAATATCTGAAAATATAAATACGATATAAGTCACATGCAAAGATTTGAGCGATCTTCATAAAAGAGACAAAATAAATCAATGATTAAAATCTAGATTTCTCTTTC
The DNA here is from genome assembly GCA_016618105.1 of Dendrobium huoshanense. Taxonomy (NCBI): domain Eukaryota; kingdom Viridiplantae; phylum Streptophyta; class Magnoliopsida; order Asparagales; family Orchidaceae; genus Dendrobium; species Dendrobium huoshanense. The sequence continues at coordinate 30,986,596 of CM028346.1, read as the reverse complement.
CTTTCTCCTTTTTTCCTTTTCCCCTTCTTCCTTTCCTTCCACGACATGCTAAAGGAGTGAGGGAAAGGAGTGGGAGAAATGACTATTTAATATATAAAAAAACTCATTTTAGTGTGTGGAGCCATGGAGCTCCAACCCAACATCATTGTGCTACATGCTAAATCTAAAATTACAGTAAAATAGAACATTCAATGCCGCGGTGGTAATTTTTGGCGGCACTACACTCATAGGTCAGTGCTGTTGTGCCTACAGATACAACACCGTAGCGTTCCAATTCAAACATAAATATAGATTTTCATTTTAAATTTATTTTAATAATTATTAGGTTGTTACAAGTAATGCTATGAAAGTATGGAACGGTAGGAGGTTCAAGGCCCATAGGATAGGAAACTAATTTATATTCTTCCAAATATGGATGACCCTTCTTCATAGTGGACTCATCAACTATGCTTCATAGCAATCTTAACATTCCTACCATATATCGGAGATGAAATGACTTTTTTTTCTAACCTTATTGTATATTTTTTTTTTCTCGCCTTATGGTATATTTTTTCTCTTAAGCCTTATGTCCTTTTTAATTATCTTTGAAATTTTTTACTTTTTTTCCCTAGATGAGTAATTAGCTAGTCAGATATGTACAACTTATTTTATTAGATAAATACATCTTGAAGTTGGTTTCAAACAAGATTGCTCTTAGTTTGGGACAATCTCTTGTATTTGCAAACTACTCACATGACTTTAAGCCATTTAAAAATGATTCAAACTAGTTTAAATTCAAACAGCATTAGAACAAGGTATAAACTTAGTTCAAATATGGTTCAAATGATATAAGGTTCAAATCTAATTAGAATAAGGTTTAAACTTGCTTCAAACTTGGTTCAAACACTTGCATTGAATCACGAGGATGTCATAGCAGGATAGTTGACTTGCTGATGTGGGTTGGATCGTTGGAAGAAGAGGATGCTTGAAGGATTTAATCCCAATCCAGGGAACAAATGTAACACCAAACTTAAAGCTTCAAAAACATATAATATTCATCAATTCAGTTTCTTTCCTCTTACACATTCCCTATATATAATACTAAAGTAAGGAAAACCTAGAGAATCCTAGAAGATTCTAGAGAACTTGTAATAATTAAATAAAATAACCTAAGGAATATTATAAGCTAAAAAAGCTCTGCATCACTTTCCATAGAGAGCTCGCAGTAGGAAGGCATTGTGGGACTAGTACGTTTGGAGAGGAGTTAGTAAGGCATTGCATCACCAACATAGTGCGAAGGAGAAAATGATTTCGTGAGGAAGACACTGAAAGACTAGCAACATGAGAATGAGAATGGGAGTTCTTGGGAAAGTCATCATGGATTGACAACTTAGTGGTAAAGCTTGATAGGGAAAGCATCATTGGACCAGTGGTGCGTGTAAAGAGGAGTTCATGAGAAATTTATTGCGTGATAGATGTTGTGTGAAGAAGAAGGGGGCATAGGGAGGACATCTCAAGAATAGATGAGGTGCAATATAGGAGTGAATCGGAAAGCATCACATCATATTCAATAAAAGAAGTTGGAAGGCATTTTAGAGTGATGAGAATGAAATTTGAAAAAAAAAATCATATTCGCATGAAGCTTCAAATCATATTTGAATTAAAAGTCAAATTTGAATAAATCAGAATCAATTTTGTAGGTAATAAACTTCCATAAATAATTCATAAAAAAAAAAAATAAACATACAAATATTTTTTTTAAAAAAAATAAAATAAAACATATTTAATCAATTAAGTGTATTATAAGGCATGGAAGTCACAAGCAGTCACCTTCTTGACATATTGGTGCTATATCTCTTAAATTGCAAAAAAAAAAATAAAAAAATAAAAAAATAAAAATAAAAACTTCTACCATGTCCAAGAGAATATGGGGGTTCAGCTCCTTTATTCAAAATAATAAAAAATAATAATAACTAATACAAAAAAAACCCCTCGAATTCTTCCCTACCTTGGACAGCACGCATAGCAGCAGGAAGAAATTTGAAGCTGACTTTACAATCAGCAGGAAGAAATTTAAAGACGCTCCCTGTCGTTTCAATTTGCTCACCTTCCGCGTCCCTTCACCTCCTCCCGGTCACTTTTCTACCCCGCACAAGCACCTGCTACGTCATCTTCATCCTCACTGCAGTCGTCATCTTTCTCTCTATAAAACGCGGCACTCAAATTAATAACCCTCCCTCATGATCCAAATTCCAAATCCACCTCAAGTTTTATTCCAATAAAACATTCTTACATCATCCATATTCCAGAATCCAATTGTGTTCACATCCGACTTCTCAAAATCAGTTTTTTTTTTCCAGAATCGAAAAAAATTAGCTGATGGGAGACCAAAATCCATCTTCCAACCACGGCTACAATACCGACGGCTCAGCAACGGCCGACAAGATAACCAGCATGGCCATGGTGCTTACAATAATTTTCTTCTTCTTCGTAGTCATCTTTGTCCTCTTCCTTTATCTCTACACCCACTACTGCTGGATCGGAAGGCCCATAACCCGTCGCCGCCCGACACGCACCCATTTCATCTTCGCCGCCGGCGACGCTTCACTCCCCAGCATCGGCCTCAACCCTTCCATCCTCCTCTCTCTTCCCATCACCATCTACCGGTCGAATGATTCCAAAGAAGGCATCGAATGTGCCGTCTGCCTCTCGGAACTCTCCGACGGAGAAAAGGCTCGTATTCTTCCAAATTGCAGCCATGGCTTCCATCTCGAATGCATTGACATGTGGTTTCACACCCACTCTACTTGCCCTCTTTGCCGTTGCCCAGTCGGCGGAGAACGTGAGCTTAGCTTGTCGCAGCCAGCAGGTTTACAGGGAGGAATAGTGTTGGGTATTTTAAGTCCAGATCGGTCGTCGACGGAGATGTTTCAGTCGTCTTTGTCGCCATTGACGTCAAGTAGGCGTCAAATGGAGGAAATAAAGTCGCCGGTTGAGGAGGGTATATCGCCGGCGCCGGCGAGTTTAAAGGTGGGATCTTTCAAGAGGATTTCGAGCAGAGGGAAGATGATAACTGGTGGTTCATGTTGTGGTAGCCCTATGGTTAGTGACATTGAGCAGGGCTTGGTGGGATATGGAGAAGTAAATGGGGAGGGAAGCTCGGTTTCTCCAAAAACAACGGAAAGCCGAATTTTGTAAGTCACTTCCGGAGAACTGCATCGACTCTTTGATTTTAGTTTATTATTATTTTTTTTAAATTTGTACAATTCCGTTACCGTTACCTTCTTCGTGATTATCAATTGAATGATTCTTCGGAGAAAAATATGTAATCGTAGAATATTCATGCACGAACGTAAACGTAATTTTGTATTGCTAACATTCCTTTACCATTTCAAAATGTGAAGCATTGCCGCAGTCATGAGAACAGATTATTGTATACGCTTTACGTGTGGATTCAATAGTTGATAGCAGGACTAAAAGCTCAAGTTAATTAAAATATTAGCCTAGCTGATCCGGAGAAATTATTCTGTGCCGCATTCAGAATGTGAGATTCTTCTGAATTTGTTGCGTTTTTATTGTTCTTTTGTTACACTTTTTGCAAATACTCACAAGAGAGCAGTAAATATACAATTATGAATATACTTTTGTTGAGTATTTTTTGTACTTCTACAAAAGGGCAGCAAAAACGCAGCAAATTTCCTACTAATTAAATATTTGTTATGTTTTTGCTCCTCTTTTATAAAACGCAGCAAATACTCAACAAAAGTGCATTCATAATTGCATATTTGTTGTCATTTTGTTGAGTATTTATAAAAGCACATAAAAGGAAAATAAAAGCACAATAAATTCGGACGGTTCTCACCGTTCAGTCTCTACATAGAATAATCTCTTGCTGATCTGAGCCCAATCTACATAAGATTCCATGCTACCCAAGTAATTAATTTTTTGCTCCTTATAAGTAGAGAAACTCTCGTAATCTCTTCATTCAAGGAGAAGCATACTCTCAACTAGGGGTGTCAATATTTGACACGACACGAAAACTCGACCCGGAAATTTCAATTCGGGTTAGACCTGATCCGTTTTCAAAACGGGTCGGGTTGACCCGACGGGTTGCCGGATCAACCCGAAAACCCGTTTCAAATGTCTAACCGCTTGCCTGTAGACCAACCCTAACCTGTCCGCCCCTGCCTGGCTGCCCGCAGAGCTTCCTGACCCTGCCCGCCCCCTGCCTGCGCGGCTACTCGCGCCCCCGCTAAAGCTGCCCGCGCGTGCCCGCAGTTAGCTGCCCACCCGAGGCTCCCCAAGCGCCTGCTGCTGTTGCTCGCGCACCCGCACTGCAGCGCACCTGGCCGCCAGTGTCCTGCGCGCCCACATACCCGCCATGCAAGCCCGCGTCCGCGTCTGCTCTGGCATCTGCTCTTGACCATGCCCGCGTTTGCACTGGTCTCCTTCCCGTGTCGGGTCGGGTCAACCCGGCAACCCACCGAGTCGGGTCCGGGTTTGAAAATATCCGACCCATTTACCTACCCAGGTCGGGTTAGGTCGACCCGATTGAACCTGGGTCAGTTCCGGGTTCGTCCTGAAACCCGATTTTGACACCCCTGCACTCAAGTCTCTTCTTATAGAGAAAGTGCACATTTACCTTAGTTATATGCAAGGACACGAATAAAAAGGATCGATTAGCTATGTATGCCACACACATCTTTTAATCGATGAGCGATGTATGGTTACCATCAAAACATATGACCGACATAATTTATGAATTTTATAGGACTGGCTTGTTCGGCTAACCCTTAAAAAAAAAAATGCAACCTTTAAAGCTAAATTTAAAATTTTTTAAGAAATAATCTCTTTGAAGGTGGTTCAAATATTTCTGATGGTGACTAAAGCATTACTAAATAATAAAGAACTTATACAATCTTGACATAGGAATTCATGTAACTTAGGCTTCGTTTGGGACGGCTTTTTTATTGCTTTCTAAAACAGAGTTTTAATACAAAAATAAAAAATTTTGTACTAAAACTCCGTTTTAGAAAGCAATAAAAAAGCCGTCCCAAACCAAGCCTTAAGCTTATTTGGGACGGCTTTTTTATTACTTTTTAAAGCAACTTTCTATTTTTAAATTTTAAATTTTTATACTAAACCTTTAAGAAACAGTAAGAAACTCATCCCAAATGAAACTTTAATCAAATAGTTAATACACCACAACAAAACTAAAGATTGAGAGAGTATGTTACTCTAATTGTAAGCTTATGATACTTGAAGAATGAACACTTGCCATTCTTTTCCTTTTGCTTAATGTATTCTCTTTTAATATATGATATGACAAGGTAGGTATAATGATAGAGAAATTATTCTGTGCAGACGCCGAACACCGTTCCGTGACCAATCAGAATGCGCCACGTCACCCCCAACACGGTACTTGGCTCGGTACCGCTCAATACTGCAAATATGACGCATTCTAGTTGGTCTCTGGACGATAAACTGTATTCGGCGTCCGCACAGAATAATTTCTCGTAATATGATGAGTAAGACTCTATATATAAAGGACACTATGCAGGCTTAGGAATGATTTTTTAATGGCTAGAAATCCCCTAACTCGGAATTTAATGACTCACCCAACATCTAGATAAATATAATTGTTATTAGACTTTTTAAGGTTAATGGATGCCCACTAATGGGTTTACAGAGGCCTTTAAACTTAGTGTAAGATGCTAATAATAGTAAATTCATAAGAAAGATGTTTACTAATTCACGAAGCCATAATAAGATTAGTGGCGGCCTAATAAGCTAACAGATTGCCCGTTAATGCTTGTAGAGGCCACATAACTATGTATATAAAATAATTTGCTCAATTAAATATATTGCAATTTTTAATTAGTTGTTTACACAAATATATAACACTTTTAATATAATCTTATCATTTAAAATAAATTATAATTATTTTATATATATAACAGGTCAACATATCAGATTTGAGTCCAACTCAAATCTAACCCCTTTTGATTAATTTTTTTTATAACATTAACTATTAATTTATTATATTTGATTAAAAATAATGAGATTAAATTCACAGGAAGAAAAAAAAAATCTATTAAATGGGTCATTTTTAGATTAAAAACGGATTCGTGAGTCACCCCAACCCTAAACCTAATCCATTTAATAAACAAGTCAATATGAATCCAAAATTTTTAGGTCAAATTTGAATTGATCGGGTCAATTTTTAACACCCATATAGTTAAATATCTCTCTCACATTAACTTTTACACATCTTTGTAGTGCTTCTGATATAAGCCTCTTCCCTTGAATTAGTCAAGCCGTTCAATCACACACTTCATCCATATTAGCATTGCTCATTAAGAGCTTCTCCGGCCGTTCGACAAACAGGCGAATGGAGAACCTCAGACGTCACAACTGAACTCCATTTTTGCCGGCATGCAGTCGCTGATAAATTAGCGTCGCATTGTTCACTTTCGCCATTTCTTTCTCTCTACCGAACTCAGTCTGAGAAAGGCGCGAAAGAAACGATGGTGATTTCAAACCAAAATGGCATTCCAATGGAGATGAATCACAACACTTACTGATTTTACTGCATTTTGCAGTGAAAAATGAAAGTTTCGGTTGGAGATGCCCTAACATCAATTCAAGCATATACAGTTTTGTTCACTTTTTAATCTTCTAGGATACAACTAGTCCAAATACAAGTGCATTTAGCTTAATTCAATCAATATTCAGCTTAATTCAAGCTTCTTATAAGCCAATTTTGGCTCGGAGACTACAAATTTAGCTTGATCCAAGCCAAAAGTTAATCCTTTGTTGAGAGATCTTCAATTATTATTGTCATCAACTCGCAAACTTACAAGTACTTTAGAAAGGCCACCAACATTTGAGATCACTTTGTTGCAGACAACAATTTAACTGGTTCATGTAATTGTTTATACAATTAATTCATGGAGTAAGAACAAAATTCTGAACAAGTTAAAATTAAAGTTGGGCATTTAACCTGAATACATGAAGAAAAAATATAATTTCCTTTGTCAAGAAACTAAGAACAGGCTAAGAATTCTAGCAGAGGATCTCCTTATCTTATTTGTTTGGTAACCGTCCAGCTTTTACTGAAGAACTGCCGCTTCCTAGCTCATAAAGTCTCAATTTTCTCTAGAAGATTGATTTCACAAGCTTCTAGCATTTGCAATGCTGCCAAAGCAAACCAAAAGCCAATAAAAAGATTATGATTGTTTTTGTTAAGTTATTTTGCACTTCAATAGGAATGAAAAATACTAATAGAAACTTACCAGGCATGTAAACCTCTGGTTCAGTCGGCCTGATCACACCCTTGGTTTGAATCTTATTCTTAAGTAAAAGCTGGAAAATGTCGAGTAAGATAATTAGTAAGATTTACAGCTGAATCTAGGCATCTTAGTAATTTGTATGGCTAGCAATGCAGAATTACCAGAACTCCAATGGCTGCAGGAACACCCACTGTAAGAGCCATTGCTGTGGTAGTTTTTCCATTTTCTGTCTTGCCGAATTCCAGAAGTGTGGCCTTATGGTTCTCCGTTGGCCTGCCATCTGGATACTCTACTTGGATCTCATGGTGTAAAAGCACCATGTCCTAATGGATCAAATCAAAAATGGCAGATGAAAGCTAAAGCTAAAGATAGGCAAAATAAAATTGTATTACAGTGAAAAGACACAGAAATGAAGTGAAATTTTATACTTATGAAACTGTGAATTTATAATAAGAGAAAATTGGTGTTTTAATTTCCAATTACCATGAGAGACTATACTAGTAGAGCAATTAGGCAGAAATTAATGAAGTCCAAGATACTAGTTAATATTGTGATTAAGAAAGAGGGTTTCAGCAGTTGAAATGCAACATCAGTTAAGTTTTCATTACTTCTAGTTAGTACTAATAGGAAAAAAATGAAGGGTATTCTTCATTTTCAACTCTCCTTTCGTTTGATAAAGCCCATTTTCCCGAACAACCATACCATGTGAGAGTTCAGGGTATTCTTTCAAGCGCTACGACACTATACTAGCCACAGCTGGCCAAACAAATCATTTAAGAATGAAATGTAGTGCAATTTTTACAAATTAAAGAGGTTACATCAAAGCGAATATAACCTTGGCCTAGCCTTTGCTAACTACCAACAAGGAATGAAACAACTAACTGTCTTTTGTTTGAGTTGCTTAGGCTGCAATTAACTTATTATTCTATTATTTTTCCAAAGAAAACCAATGTTCTTGTCCATCCGAGCAATCTAACTCATAAAACCCGAGGAGATTTGGTCCTTCTGAAAGTGCCAAATGTTTTCCTAAGAATTTAGAGTTAATTACCTGCTCTTTGCTAGAATAGCTTAATCGCTCTTGCATCCGCAAACAAATAACGTCAAATGCACTGGAACATGCTTCAGGGATTTCTGCATCTTCATGGAGTCCCAGAAACCTGGCCAGAGTTTAAAATCAGTGAGACGAGCCTTTATAATTCAAAACTTTGAATAAAATTACTGATTTTGCAGTTAATCAACATATGATGGCCTTGGTAGAGAGACTAAGTAGCTTTCCCATGCATTTGGCGTCTGCTTTCTGAATTCTTATTTTTATTTATTATTCTTTAATGATGTCTAACATTTTCCATTCGTGCTTAATGCTTATTGAGTGATGTCCAAAATATTAAAATTAATTTTTACAAATCATTTTGAATAACTTTCATTCATGTAATCCTAATCAGCCCCTTTTTCTTCACAAACCTCTGATATTAATTTTCTCAAGTGGTACAAGAAAATTCGAAATGATCACAAAGGAAAAAACAAAATAGTTTATACGAAAAGTTGCAATTTTATACAGCTTGCAAAATATCATTTCAGTGACATCAATCCGTATTCGAAGAGGAAATCCACGAAACCTGATAGTTTTGGCTGTCTTTGTTGCTGTGGCAGCTTCTTTGCAGCATCCAAGCATCATCACTCTCTTAATAATTTCATTCTCTTCTAATGATACCTGCAGCTCCATAGAATCCAAACAATTTTCACTTTTTTTCTTAATAAGTTCATTTAGAAATGCACCAAAAGTTGGTCTCTGTATTCCTTTCAGCTTTGGATGAACATTCATATCAAAGAAGCCAAGTTTTCCCAGACAAGCCATTATTTCACTAAATCCTGAAAAAAAAAAAAATTGCAATATAAGAAAAATGATTCATATAGCCGGCCCTATATAGTGAAATAGAAACTTGACGTTGTTGTTGTTATTGTTTTAGTAGTATAAGAAAAGAGACGTAGTGTTCTAACATATTTTTTTATGTAATATATGTTCATAGATTTGTTAATATGCGTTTCATCCTTCTTTACATCATTGGTAAAATTCAAAATATCACTATAGTAAAACTGGAGTTAGAAAGGGCATAAATTTGTGATAGTATATTACCCTCAACAACATATGAAGTCGATAAATAATCGACCAATTACATCACAAATAATGCCGGTAATTCTCCAAGGATATCAACTAAATCAATCCTACAGTCATTTGCTAATGAATGACATGGTGATGTGGAGGAAGAGGAGAGGGATAGAAAGTAAAGAGAAAAAAACCTTCATAACGAAGAGTAGCTCTAAAGATTGTTGATGCTTCAGCACTGATTCCATACAAATCCCCATACACTAAAGAATTACGATTTGGGAGATATTCCAAAGCAAAAGCAGGTAGATCTGGGATGCGGAAGCTAACTGCTGAGTCATATAGCTCGTTACCTGCATTAAATTAAGAAGAAATAGAATCAATGGAATTTATCTGAAACCAATCGTAAGCATAAGTACTAGTCATTAATATAATGAGTTGATACACAAAAAACTAAAAATCAAACATTTTCTGCAAGGGGAAGATCCAATATTGAAAAAGGTGGTTCAGTTTGGAAGTTTAATAACAAAGATACCAATATTGTATGCCCGTTTTCATTTCATATGAGAGTGGTTAAGCGGACTAATATTCCTAAAATTTTAATACAAGATCTAATTCCAGGGAATCAAATTAATCAATTAAGGCAAAAAGGAAAAAAGAACCTACCATCAACATCTATGACTTTCCCAAGATTTTTATAGGTGGCTGAATTTCTCCCTGCTCTGATTGCACCAGCTGGGCTCCAACTAAGAATCACAAAAATAAAAAAATACACTGCGTGAAAATTAACAACACTGAAGGGTATTAAGCCTTCAAATCTTAAAAATAATAATGGGATACTCATAAAATGCATAAATTAGTAGATTGCAAAAAACATTAAAAAGAAAAAAAAAGAAGTTATCTATCGATTGTGGTCATGAGTTCGAAAGTGTGTTTCCAAAGAAAAAGATGATGTACCTTATATCTTATGCAGTTATGAGGCTAAAGACATTTAGCTACTCTGGATAAAAGTATTGTTGTATTCCAGTCTTAAATAACCAAGAATAGCACACCTAACTTGAAAACTAAGAATAAATTCGGTGCTAAAAAGCTGCCAAAATAAACTTGTTACTGGTTCATTACCTGAACTTGTAGGCCAGTGGATTGTTTGCAGCAGCTGGAGCTGGCAATCCACCACAATAGGAACTGAATGACCTTATTTTTCCCTTCCTAACATGAGCTTGATTGATCATTCGCATTGCCATCATGTGATCTGCATGTTCACAGGCTACATCCATAAGCTAATCGACTCGATACTTCAATATAGTCTATGAATATATCATCCTAGAGTAAAAGGAGTAGATAAATGAAAAAGCCCAAACACAAATGTTTCACTGCCTCCCACCCGAGAGATTATTACGTGCGGTGTCCGGACCGTCCGGAGACGAATCCGGACGCGCCACGTCACCCAGATGCACTAGGTCCGGGTGAAGTGGCACATCCGGATTCGCTTCCGGACGAATCCGAACGCCGTACATAATAATTTTCCCTCCCACCCACCTGGACTAGAGTCTCCATCACTTTCTTACAAGTTTGAGCTGGATATCAACCAAAGAGGGTGCTATTTGAATTCCTTTTTGATACTTTCTATTGTGTTTTCTTCCATCCTTAATTTAGACACACTTTCATACCCTGACTCAATCCCTCCAAAACACCCACCACCATCAGAAACCAAATTTCTTACCTATGCCAGGATCTAATCCCATTTCACAAAGAATTGTAACACCTGCATCTTTGGCCTTTTCATGATACGCTGACATAGAATCGTCGACATAACTTGCGGTGACAAGGTGTTTCTTGTGCTGCAGAAATAGAATGAGGTTAGACATTGCAAGATGGCATACGCATAAAAAAACACACACAAACTCACAGACGTGTATATATTATGCATATCAATTGTTGTCTAGTAAATATGTACATTTATGTATAAATTAATTTATAACAAGATGGTACGTTTGTAAAACTAGATGCCTCCATGATTGACTGCATCAAAGCAATCTTTAACCACTGGTCTTCAACTGGGTCATTTACATTTGGTATGATATCATATTACATATAATTGAATATTGTCAAGTAGGAAGCTATACAATGTGCAGCCTTCCTTTATTAGAAATTTGTCATATAGCTTCTGCAGCTTCAGTAGATTTCATCTACAATGTTAGTAACTCAGAAATTTATCAGTTTAAAATCCACAAAGCATAGACAAAGCACAAAAACATGCATCTCAATATACAGAATGGTCAAGATACCAAACCAGTATAAAAAATAATATAATGAAGGAATGTGGGCTCCGAAAATTCGCTCCCCAGCCTCTCTGTGACCCCTCTTTCTTTCTTGTTGTCGGCGAGGAGAGTCTTAACAAATTTAGGTTCCAAGGTAAATATTTAAGGCATATTGGATTTTAGATAAGATACTAATAGATTTCGCCCTTATTTTGTGAAGACTTAATGATCTGAGTTCAGGTTTCCTATAGGCGCAAGCCCCTATAGTTAATTATCCCTCCCTGATAACGAGAGAGAACTTTCGATTAATGCTAGTCATTAAATAGATATACAGTATCTGACATATAGTAGCTGTAAAATTTGATATAGAAAATTGAAATTTTATCACTACGCACTTAAAGCGGATGGTTGGGGGAATGATGATGAACCTAATCAAGATCCTATGGTTCTGTCGTCTCGGGCCATAATGGTCCCTAGTATACTTAGTTAGAGAAGGTAGTAGACCCAATTTGATCGAAGGATCATTGTCAACAACCATGGGTTGCGTTGTCCAAGGGTACCTTGTAGACTTGGGGTGAATGTTTGACTAAGGGGACATTTGAATCCACCTTGGCTAACAAATGGCTTTGTGTCCTATCGATCATACTCCATTGATTCAATAGTTAATGATTTAGAGCCAATGGAAAACATACGGGCTTTGACCATGATCGTTATTTAATGGTGCCATTTAGTGGCAAAATTGTCCGATCAAAGGATCCTGGTCAAAATCGTTTATCTGTAGTATCATTTGGCAGTAAAACTATCGGTTAGAGGACACATGCCACGTCTTTACTAGCAAGAGATAATTTGAGAATGAGTCTTAATGATATTCTCGACTAGACACTTGCTCTTTGTGAACTGAAGTGATTTTCAAACTTATCCACCTCGACAAACTGTTGTGAAAAGTGGATGGGTTTTATTTTAAGTTATTAGATGATTAAATTTCAATTTTAGTTATTAATATTATTAAAAGATAGAGATCCTTATATCTTTGATAGGTCTTTGAAAATTAACCCCTCTGGTTGAGATTAGCTTTCAACGCTGTCATCATCGAAGTGACTTTATTGTTACTTTAAATATTTTTATTTTATGAGTATGGGAAAAATTTTCAAAGTTTGGGGTCCCTTATATTTGAGATTTTCTGTCTATACAACCATCATCAGGGATATTTAAATAGGCCGTGTACCTATCATTTCAACCATGTAAACTCTAATCGCTCGTTGATAAAGGATTGGGTTCAATTATTGATGTTGTTAGTTATCATATGGATATTGAGAATCAAGAGTTTTATGCTTTTAGTAATGAACCTTTCTTGTAATAGACCTTGAAGATCTAATATGAATATATAAAATCAAATACTCCGGTCGACGTTACGACAATGTATTTGTTTAGTAGTTTAAGTTCTGTCAACTCGGGTCCATTCAAAGAGGAGGATCAAACTTTAACTCAGGTTCACTTTTGAACCGTGCAATATCCTTAGACGTCAGGTGTATTATACATCACACTCATTAGAGCTCATGCGGGTACATGCTTTTGAGTGCATTTCACATAGTGTTTTTATATGGTGGCTATATGTATGTAATGCAGTGGATGTGTATGACATATCTACATATTCGCATACACACTCATATTCATCTGCATGTTGACAAACTTGCATATGTTTTTGTATGTTTGTATATATACATGTGTATTAACATATGCATTTGTGAACAACTTAATGTGCTTGCATGGCATTTTTGTATGCCGCGTGGTGGCTTAATGCATTAAGGTAGCATATGATGTACTTGCATGTCAGCATAATGAGTTATTATGACAGTGCATCTTTGCATGTTGGATGGTATGTTTGCATGATGCATTTTGCATGTTGGATGGTGTGCATGCATAATGCATTTTACATGTTGCACTATGTATATGCACAGTATGATTGCTTGTTAATGTAATGTGCCGTCACAGCATGACGTACTTTGCGGAATGATGTACTTTCATAGTGTGTTTTGCATGCAGCAATGTATATGCTCTTAGTGCATTTGTATGTTAAGTGAGCATGCCCATAACATATCAATTTATAACTAACCGCATGCACTTATGTGTATTTGTGTTGTACACTTGCATGCTTCCTAAAGCATTTACAAAGTGTATATGCATATTCTAATGCATTAGTACGCATTCCAATGCATGAGGGGGTACTCTTGAAATATTTAAATATAGTTAATTGTCCAAGTGATTATCATTTAGAAAATGCGCAAATTTTCATTTAAGGGCTTGCAAATGCTTTATGTCCGCTTGTATGAGTTTTGTGAATTTGGTGGCATATTTAACAATGTGTTGAGTTTTGTTTTGTCGTGCATAGGTGCTATTGTTTAGCTCACTTTATATTCTGCATGTTATCATTTTCTCCAAATTCAGCTTGTAGGATTGTATTTCTTCCTACAAGTGAGTTGTAGGATGCATCAGGAGTCCTTCACCCTTCATTTAAGTGAGCTAATATATTTGATGTGGTGACCTGGCGTTAGCCGTTTCCTATTTTTGTCCACCAACAATCTACAAATTTCACTAAAAAATTCCCTGATTCTACTTGCAGGTGAGTCATAGCGTTGTGTTTCGAGTCACTTGCTACTTAATGTAGGCAAACTATCGTGCAATGCAGGCTTTGTTAAGTTTGTTTGTGGGCCAACAGTATGCATTCAGAAGTTACCAGCTGTTACATGTAGGTAGACTGCATTCATTGTAAATTTTTCACCATTGCCCGTAGGTGGGGCTATTGTGCGCATTTCTTTTGCTATTACCTGTGAGCGGGCTGCATCAAGTGCATATCTTCCTATGCTACTTATAAGTGTGACTGTTATATGCGTTGCAAGTTCGTATGCTCCACCATAGACCTACTACTTTTAACTCGTAGGCAAGCTTCTGCGTGCATGACGAGTCTCTTACAGTGGCTCATAAGTGCTTGTATTCATCGTAGATCTTTTGTCCTTGCTCATAGAAGATGTATCACATATCTATGTTCACAGAGGATTCGACATACTTACAACATATCCATTATCGTTGCCCACAAACAGACTATATTAGTCGTTATTGTTCGTAGGGGATTTTCATATTTATCTACAAGTGGGTTGACATAGACTGTAGGGATGTCGTTGCATTCATTGCATATTGCTTTTTATCACCTGTAGCCATAGGTGGATTGTTGCACACATTACAATTCTTCAATTATTGCCCTCAGGTGCTTGCATTCATTACCAGCATTTTTGCCTTTGCCCATAGACAATTTGTTGCATTCATTGCAACTTCCTTAACATGTTTGTAGTAGAGTCTTCATATTTACTTCATATCTACTATCATTGCTTGCAGGCGAATCAATGAGTTCATTTGCAAGTTAATGTTAACTGTAGGTGAACTTCATTCATCGCTAACTTCCTTATGCATGTCTGTTGGAAACTTACTACATTCATGCACATTGACTTTCAATGTTCATGTAGGACTAATATAATTATTTTTAAGTTAATTAGCATTGACCGTAGAAGAACCACACTCATTTTGAACCTAACATTTCTTCAGTAGAACCCCTATAGTTAACTACCTCTCTCGATCACAAGAGAGAACTTTTGATTAAGGCTAGTCGTCAATCAGATACGTAGAATATACATGTTATCTGGCATATAGTAGCAGCATGGGTTTAAAGAATTTGAAAAGTTTGGATGTTTGGAATTTGGGTAAAGATATTTGAGAAGTTTGGTATTTAAAATACAAAATTTCACCATCTTGCACTTAAAGCGGATGGTGGGGGAATGGATGATAGACCCGATCAAGATCCCATGGTTCCGTCATCCCAGGCCATCGTGGTCCTTGGTCTACTTAGTCAGAGGAGGTAGTCGACCCAACCTGATAGAAGGATCCTTGTTGACAGCCATGGGTTGCTTCGTCCAAAGGGACCTTATAGACCTGGGGTGGGTACTTATTTAAGGGGACAAATTTGAATCCACCTTAGCTTACAGAGGGCTTTGTGCCCTATCGATCATATCCTATTGATTCATATCTCAAGGATTTGATGCCAATAAGGAGCGTATCGGCGCTGGCCATAACCGGTATTTCGTGGTGCCATTTGGCGACAAAACCGCCGGTTAGAGGACGCGTACGACGTCCTTACTAGCAGGAGATTGTTTGAGAATGGATCATAGTAATATTTTTGACTAGGCATTTGGCTCTTTATTAGCTGAAGTAGTTTTTAATTTGTCCACCCTGACAAATTGTTGTGGAGGGTGGATGGAATTTGCTTTAAGTGGTTTGATGGATAGATTTCAATTTTAAATATCTTTTTGGATTTTTGGGATTTTGAGATTTTTATGGGTATTTTGGGTGGAGCTTTAGGATATTTGAACTTCGGATATTTGAGAGACATTTGAAAATATTTGGGAACCCCTCCAGTTGAGATCTGCATTCAACACGGCCATCATCAGGGTGTTTGGGGTCATTTCTCTTTTGTTGATTGAACCCTGTCAACTCGACCAAGCGATAGTGAATTCTTATTGATATAAGCCTTGAAGGCCTAATATGAATGTATTAAAACAAATATGACGGTCGCCACAACCGTATATTTGTTTGTTGGTTTGAACCCTATCGACTTCTATTGAACCGTATAGAGGATCGGTTTCGAACTTGAATTCACTTGTCAGCCCGCGCAGCATCCCTAAACGTCACGTGTGTACTAATAACACGCTCGTCGGGGCCCATGCGGGTGTTTGGGGGCATTTTATAATTGAACCCTGTCCACTCCTTTTATCTGCTTAGGAGGATCGAGTTCAAAATTTGATAACCCACACAGCATCCCTAGACGTCACGTGTGTACCAATAACACGCTCGTCGGGGCCCTTGCGGATGTTGATTGTATACCCTCTTTTAGTGTGCATAAGTGTGTACAAACTACAGTGCATGTGCGAGGGTATTTTTGGAATATTTGTAAATGCCTTATGTCCACTTGCAAAGATGTTGCGGATCCAGTGGCGTGACATAGCAGCTTCTGAATAGAGTTGTTCGCTGCTTCGTACAGGTAGACTGTCGTGCACTACTCGTTACTTTCTGCAGGTGGTTCGTAGTGTACCAACTAATCTCCTGTCTTAAGTCGTAGGAGCTTGTACTTGTCATATTGTTCATGCATTTTGTTATGGTATTTGATCTCATATAGTATATCCACCACTGCTATAAGTAGGCAGGTAGATGTATTCCTTCACAGACTAAAATTGACTTCAGGATACTGCATTTACTGAAGTACTTATGCATCTATCCATAGGTGACATGTTATACATCTGTATTCGTAGTGAGATCGTATGTGTTGCAGATCTTTTATCGTTGCTTGTAGAGGTCCAATATATTTGCTTGATGTTGAATGACGGTTGACTACAAGAGCATTACAACATTTATTAGCTCTTGCTACATAGTTTGTATGTGCTAGCACTTATTGTAGTATCATCAATCTTTACTTATAACGGATCAACGTATTTTCTCGACATTGGATAATGATTGATTATAAAGGTGTTATGACATTCATCGCCTTCACTTGAGTTGTATTGCTTGCATGAAGTTCATTTGGATGAGATCACTTCAAGCAAATTATGCAGAAATCTTTGAGAACAATGTATCATGACATGAAATTTGATTAAGTTATCTATAATTCATCACAACTTGTAAGCAAGTAGAGTTTGCATGTCCCTTATTGACCATAAGTTTCATATATTTTCTTTTGCATTTAATTTGGATCTTATTATTTTACAAATCATGATATCATTTTAAGTGCAGTTTTGATTTGGTAATATCTTAATCCAAACATGAGTTCACTTAAAGCTCAAGTGCATTCCTTGTTCTTATCAGCTTCGGTCCACATTCAAGGTCATCTTTGTTTGTTTATGTGGCAAGTCTAAACCCTTCTCAGTTGGTTCAAAACCAAGTTCAAAAGTCTCATATGATCTTGTTCAATTCAAGTTCATTTGCAAGTTCATTTGAGTGTCAAAATGAGTTCCATGCTGTCCAAAAGATTGCAAGTTCAAGCTCTCCAAAATTTGTCCAAGTCCTCAGTTTCAATGGAAATTTCGGCAACCTCCCGACGTCTCCCCCGTTTAGGGGAAAACTACGGAAAAATGGGCATTCCGCCACACTAGAGAAAAGCGTGTACAGTAGGTGCCCTCGTATAAGGACACCGCGGTGGTGTAATTGTTGCCCCCCACCACGCCAGAGAAAGGCGTGTATGGGTCTTCGGTACCTGTTGCAAAAGAAAAACAGTTGTTTCCCCGCGAGCGGGTACTTATGAAAGAAAAACAGTTATTTCCCCGCGAGCGGGTACTTATGAATATCCCAGTCTCGCCGTAGGCGCCGCACCGGGTTCCCATCCCACAACGCTAGAGAAAATCGTGTATAGACGGTTTTCCGGTGCGCCATGAACGCCGAGAATAGGATTTGGAACCGAGGGACTCTCGCCTACCTTGTTGTGGGTGTCGCGCCGGTTGCCCCTCCCACCACGCTAGAGAAAAGCATGTATAGGCAGACCACCGACTCGACACGCATGCCGAGGTAGGGGAAAGAGAAAGGGTTCGAAAATCGAGACATAATTTTTTGAAATTTTCTTTTCTTTTTTTGTTTCTCCTTTTCTCTCTCTTTTTTTTTGGAGAAATCTTTCTTTTTCCTTTTTTTTTTTTGAAGCTGCATTGAATAAAAATACTAACAAGTGGAATGGCATGGGGAAAAATATTGACGACAATAATACTAACAATAATAGAATAAGAGGGGAAAAATATTCTCTGTTAAGGAGATAGGAGAGGAATTCGGCTTGCTGGAGCTTGAAGCTGCATTTGAAGTCTCTGAGCTACTTCTTTAAGCATCTAGTCACCAACAATATTTCTAATAACCCTCAAGAATTCATCCTTGCTGACTTCATTACTCCTTAGCTTAGAAAAGATGGCATGAAGTTGCGTTGATCTATCCTTATCAAGATGGGGATATAGAAATGGGATTAACAAGTGGAATGGAATGGTAGGTATCTGTTTCGTTGGCCTAGCTGAATTGGTTGCTTCATTAGAAACCTGTGGTTGTTGAACATTCAAATGCTACAAATTATATAGATGATTTTCTTCATTGGAAGATAATGATTGTTGAACATTCAACTGTTGAGAACTATGAGTTCAACTCATAGATGACTGAATGCTTTTTTTGTTTGTGCGGTTGAAAAGAAAATTTCTCAACAGTCTTCATTTCATCTTTTTCAACAATCATTAGAAAGGTCTCCTCCTTCAAGCAACTCAAGTGGAATTTACAAACAGTTTCATTAGCAGTCATTCCATGGGAGCTCTTGATCGTCCAAAAACGACTCGTAATAGCCGCCCTACTGATGCTGAAGATAGCTCTATCTATAATTACAGCAAATTGAACAGAATTCTTTTTTTTTTTTTTAGATCTAAGCAGTAACAACTTAGGATATAATCTCCTGAAAAGATCAAGATTGAGATAGCGCAGCAAGATTGGCATGCAATGCTAATGCGGCCTTTGAAGCACCTCCCTTTCCATTTCCAGCATTAAATGAGAAGGCTTTGAACATACTAACTTCATCATGTTTAATGCTGAAAGTAGAGAAAATTCTTTGCAGCTTCATCTGGGTAGTCGACTCTCTGTCTTCTCCTCCAAAGCAATTTTAGATAACTCTTCTGGAGCCAACAAATCAATGATTTTTTTTTTTATTATTATTATACAGCTCGAGAAAGGTAAGGGATTCATTGTTCTACTAGAAAATCTCTCCCGATCATCTCCACACCGCCTTCGTAATACTCATGCATGTTCCTTAAAAATGGCTCTTCATTAAAATAATCTCTTTATAGAGACAAATGGCAGCCTATATGCTAATGCTTCCCTGAATGTGTCATAACCAATCTTCCCAAGCATGCAATTTGTCCTCTGCATGCAAAGGAGAAGAGGCGGAAAGCTTTCATGAAAATGATGTGAGATGGCAGGGAGCTAGAAACGGCGGGCAGAGCAGTTGGTTTGGCTTTTTGACGTGGAGAGAACAAACGGGAGTTGAGTGGAGAAGGTTGTGAACCGAATCCTGAGCTGCCTCTCAAGCGTCACCATGTACTCATTCAGATTCATCTTGTAAATTGCTGAATCAGATGTGGACATCACCACCATCAAGTGAGTCCGCCTCCTCAGCCGCCAATCATCCTTCCAAGCCAACAAAGCCTTCAAGTTAGAGGGGATGCTAACGTGAAGTCGAAGTGGAGGTGTAGGGATCAGAAGCGAGAAGGAATTTGAGTTTTGTGTAGAGGTAGAAGTTGAGAAGGAGAGAGGCTGACTTGCTGCGGGAGTTGTGAACGAACTCTGCCAAAACAGAGAAGGGATGTTGTGGGGTTGGAAGAGTTAGCGGAAGAAGATGCTTAGGGAGCTGAAGTTAGAGTGCATGAAAGCAGCCCGCCCTGAGAAGTTTTCTTCTATTTCATTTTAAGGATGATGACAAGCTGATTTTGACGTTGCTTTGCTGTGGGCGGATTTTACGGGATTTAGACAAGGGATTCAGAGCAGATTTTCAACACATAAGAGGTAAGGTATTAATTGCAATTGGATTTTAAATTTGACTTTGCTGATTTTTGGTAAGATCAAATGTTAATGATGCCCTACCATAATTAGTAATAACATTAATTATGTTGACAGCCATGTTCCAATCAATCTGAAAGCATCCCGATTTGCGCGTTTTCTCGATTCGCGTGCATTTTGTCTTGTTTAACGTGTAAAATTCGCCGAACAGTCAAAATTGGACGAATTAATAGTGCATTTAGAGTATTGTTGATATCCCGGTCGCAACGGCGTAGTCTGTTTCACGATCGGACATCGTCAAGGCCTGATCTTTATCGAACTGCGTATTATCGTATTTGAATCATCTTGGAATTTGTACCACCACCTCAAACAATCCAAATTGATAAAAAAAATATATTTTCTTAATGTTGATGATGTTCCGGATATAATGGCACTATCCGTTTTGCGATCGGACGTCATTTCATCACTGACGAGGCTAATTTCCTTTTTAACGCGTGCCTTTGCATCATATTTGAATCGCCCTTTGAAATTTGCAACACCACATCAAACGATCCAATTTGATCAAATAAAATGTAGATTCTTAATGCCGATGATGTTCCGGACACAATGACACTGTCTGTTTGCTCTTCGATGCCTCGTTTCCGTCGTAACGCAGGCATTTATATCATATTTGCATCGCCTAAAAATTCACCACCATCTCACATGATCCAAATTTATTAAATAAAATATATTTTCTGAATGTCGGCGACGTTCTGTACGCAATGGAGCTGTCCATTTATCAATCGGACGTCGTTCGAGCGTCTTCGAGGCCTCGTTTCCGTAGTAACGCAAGCCTTTATATCATATTTGCATCGCCTAAAAATTCACCACCATCTCAGATGATCCAAATTTATTAAATAAAATATATTTTCTGAATGTCAACGACGTTCCGGACGTATTGGCGATGTCCGCTTGTCAATCGGACGCCTTCCGAGCATCTTCGAGGCCTTGTTTCTGTCGTAACGCAAGCCTTTATATCATATTTGCATCACCTAAAAATTCACCATATCAGATGATTCAAAATTATCAAATAAAATATATTTTCTGAATGTCGACGATGTTCCGGGAGCAATGGCGCTGTTCGTTTGTCGATCGGACGTCATCCGTGCGTCTTCGAGGCCTGATTTCCTCGAAATGCGCGTTGTCTCAAAATTCATGTCACTCATTAGGATGATCCAAATTGAACAAATAAAATACATTTTTCATAGGTTGGCAACATTCCGGACGCAACGATGAAGTCTGTTCATCAATCTGGGATCATTTGATCAGTCTCGTGTTTTAATTTCGGGGGTCGGTCGTCCATTTTGACTGGTCTTGTCCGATTCAATTGCGAGGGGCCTCGACTCAGCAGAGTTCAGTGTCCTGATCACAATGATATCATCCATTTGACATTCGGATGTCATTTGACCCTTCAAATGATGTGTTGTATCAAACCGTGCGCTGCTCGATCCGCCACTTTTGTTCTTTTTGCGTGCAGTTTATGGTATAGGGGTCAACACCTGCGTGGAACTTTGCAAGGTTTCCTTGCTGGCCTGAAAGCACATATGGGTACTTAGGTTTTACCCTACCACACTAAGCAAAGAGCGCACAAGGCTCACCCACTTCGTTCCAAGCGTCGCACCAAGCTCCCTCCCACCATGCTAAAAAAAACTTGCATAGGTGATCCGCTCATTGTGCCGCGAGCACCAAAGACGGGATTTGAGAATTTTTTGAGAACATTATATCTTATGCGAGAGAGGCGATGAAAATGGCGTCAAAGCGATGATGACGAAGTCAAATGAGGACACACTCAATTCACTCTCTTTTTTGGACAACTCTTTCACTCTTTTTTGGCTAATAATGATAATAATAATAATAATAATAATAATAATAATAATAATGGAGAGATGAAGACAATGAGGGAACTTATGGGCTGGTTTTGGGGTTGCTATTGGGTTCAAACAAAAGGGACATAGAGGAGAGGTGTAGGTTGCGGGAAGAGTGTGGAGAGTTGTTGGATTGTAAAGCATGTAGTGCAGCGGACAGCAGCAACAGCTAGTTGGTTGGAGAGGAGAATGAGAGTGGGAGAAGTGGCGAGAGATAAGAGGGAGATCATGGCTGTGGGGTTCGGCAGCCTGGAACAGGAGTACAATCGGGATGGAGGGAGTCAGATTCGTCTACAGGATGCAAAGGGATTGAGCGAGAGAAGACTAATACATATTTGTTTCATATATCGTAACACACCCCCTCAAACTGTTCCATTCATGGTTTAAAATTGCGCAATATGAGGCTCGCCTTTGCGTAATTCCAATAAAAAACGCCTCGATGCTTACGCCACGAGTTTTTTTTATGAGGCTTGCGCCTCAACTTGGTTGAGGCTCGCCTTGAGGCCCCTCGCCTCACTAGCATGAGGCTTACGCCTCACACTATATATATTAAAACTTACATAAATCTTGAAGAAAATGCCCGACATTGGACTCTATATGAGAGGAGGAAGGGGGGAGAGCAGTTCACCATAATGATTATTCAAATGAATAACCCCTTAGTGATAAGGGTGCTGATGACTTATGAGTTCTTATGTGATATTTCATTGCTATTTATTTTTGGAAATTGGAATTATATGCTAATGAAAAGAATACTGGGATTTGGGAAAGATAGAATTTTGAGTTGATTTATATTTCATGTTGTCTTATTATTGAGATATTTTGATTTCACTTCATATCTTATGATTTTTTATATTTTATATTATTCACTCATTATCATATAAAAATTTTATCATTTTATGTTTACGCAATCTTTTGATTTTGAGGCTTACGCCTCAAAACGCCTTGAGGCTTACGCCTCGCCTCACAAATGAAAAACGCCTTAATACCCGAATACGCAATTTTAAACATTGGTTCCATTAGATGAGGTAACAAGTTTGCGTGAGAGAAGCTGAAAATGTGGAGTAGCGAGTGGCTTTGTTAGTAGATCTGCTAGCTGATCCGTAGTTGAGATGTGATGAATTTGAATAGATTTGTCTTTGATGTAGTTTTTAATGAAATGACAATCTACCTCAATGTGTTTTGTGCGAGCGTGGAAGACGGGATTATTGGCCAAGACGATGGCGGAGGTGTTGTCACATAGGAGAGACGTAGCCGTTGGTTGAGGGAAATTGAGTTATTGGAGAAGACGCCATAGCCAGGTAACTTCAGTGGCTGAGGAAGTAAGGGCCCGGTATTCGGCTTCGATAGATGAACGAGCAACGACATTCTATTTCTTAACGCTCCAGGATATGATCGACGATCCTACGAAGGTGCAGTAGCTTGTAGTAGATTTTCGATCGGTACTCCAGCCCAGTCAGAGTCCACATATGCGAGTAGATTGAGGTTTGAATTTGCAAAAAGAGAAATTCCAAAATGTGAGGTACCTTGAATATAGCGTAATAGGCGTTTAAGAGCATCAAAGTGAATGTTTAGAGGATTTTGCATATGTTGACAAACCTTGTTAATGGTGAACGATATGTCTGGTCTTGTTAGCGTGAGGTATTGAAGTGATCCTGCAAGTTGACAATATAACGTGGGATTGGAAAATGCACCGGATTTGCTTTGTTTGGAGGTATGTTTTAATTGAGATGTGTAGGAGCGGGTTTGCAGTTGGACATTCCGGCTTGGGATAGAATTGTTTGAGCAAAGTGAGTTTGATTTAGGTGTAATCCATATAAGGTATGGATGGTTTGAAGTCCCAAGAATTGAGAGAGCGTTCCAAGATCCCGGATAGTGAATTTGGATTTGAGATTTTGAAGGAGATTATGAATAGATTTGGTGCAATTTTCGGTTAAGAGGATGTCATCGACGTAAACCAAGAAATACATGGAGACGCCGTTTTTGTTGTAGATGAGAAGAGAGGGATCGGAGGTGCTGAAAGAAAATTCGAGTGACTGTAAGTAACCCGAGAGCGTAGAGTACCATTCACGAGGGGATTGTTTAAGTCCGTAGAGAGCCTTTTTGAGTTGATAGACGTAGTTGGGATTAATGGTATCTTTGAATCCAGTAGGTTGTTTCATGTAGACAGTATGGTTTAGGTTGCCGTGGAGAAAAGCGTTAGATATATCTAGCTGGTGGATAGGCCAATGATGATGAAGAGAGATGACGACGAGGACCCGTACAGTAGGGATTTTTGCGACTGGACTAAACATTTTGGTGTAGTCTAGTCCGTATTCTTGATTGAATTCCTGGGCTACGAGTCTAGCTTTATAACGAGAGACGATGTTGTCGGATAGATATTTAGTGTGAAAGGTCCACTTGGAGCCAAGGATGTTTTGATTATGCTGCGGAGGAACAAGCTCCCAGGTACCTTGAGATTGAAGTGCTTCAAATTCCTGGGACATGGCATCTCGCCAATGTTTGTCTTTTGCAGCTTCATAGTAGGTGGTGGGATCAGACTTGAGTTGTTGATGAAGAAGATTGAAGATAGTTTTGGGTTTAAGGTTACCCGTTTTGAACCGAGTCTGCATAGGGTGAGTCCAACGATGTGCAACAGGCAAAGTGATCGGAGAATGAATTGAGTTGCGGGGTGGAGTAGATGGGAGTGAGTGAGTGTGATTGACTAGAGGAGTTGTCACGGAGGAATTTGAGATAGAATTAATGTGCATGATAGGAGTGGGCATGGTTTGTTTGTGGGTTAGAACAGGTGTGTTGGAAAGGGTGGATGTAGGGACAAGAGTGAGAAGAGGGATGAAATCTTGTGTTAAGGTATCTTGAGTGATGTGAGATCCCGATTGTTATGGGAAATTGATTCGTTGAAAATAACGTACTGAGACGTGTAGATTTGTCCCATTTTAGGATTAAGACAGCAATAGCCTTTTTGGGAAGAAGCATAACCTATAAATATGCACGGCATGGACATAGGGGAGAGTTTGCTTGTAGAGTATGGTTTGAGCCAGGGATAACAAAGGCAACCGAAGATTTTTAGATGATTGTAAGAGGGCAATTTTTGAAATAACATGTAGTAGATGGTGAATAGATTGGATGGGTAGTCTGTTAATGAGATACACGGACGTGTGAAGAGCATCATCCCAGAATGATTGAGGGAGATTGACTTCGATAAGAAGACTGCGAACCGTTTCGAGAATATGCCTATGTTTCCGTTCAGCTACTCCATTTTGAGGCAGAGTATATGGGCAAGTATATTGGTGAATTATTCCTTGTTGTTTGCAGAATATTTGAAATTGGCTATTGATGAATTCGCCTCCACCGTCGGATCGGAGCATTTTAATGTTGGTGTTAAATTGGCAATTGATCATTTTAGTACATTTAATGAATTTATAGATCACCTCAGATTTTTGAACTATAGGATACACCTAACAGTATTTGGAGAAGTCATCAATAAACGAGACGTAGTATTTAAAGTCATTTGTAGAAAAAAATAGGGGACGGACCCCAGACATCTGAGTGAATCAATTCAAAAAAAGGAAAGACTAGAATTACAAGATCTATTAAATGGTAATCGATGACTTTTGGCCAATTGGCAAGAGTTATAGTGTGAATTATGTGCTTATGCCAAAGTTGAGGCACAGCTTGAGCTGATAGGAGAGAAAAGTGTTGATGTGGAGTAGAAGATCGGATGGGATATAGACCGTTAAGGCAAGGTCCCTTGAGTAAAAGAAGACCTGTCGTCGAGTCCTGTATATGGAATTTGTGAGGAAAAAATTTGACAATACAGTTGTTGTCTGAAGTTAGTCGATGAATAGAAACAAGATTAAACAATAGATTCGAAATGTGATAAAGATTGTAAAGATTTAGGTTACCTTGCGGAGTAGGCAGGACACCTTTACCTGAATGTTGAATGGGAACTTGATACCCATTACCTAGAGTGATTTGGTGTTGGCCGGCGTACGGTTTGACGGAATGGATGTTGGAGAGATCAAATGTAAGCTGAGTAGAGGCGCCACTGTCAATATACCAATCAACGGTGTTGTTGGAATCTGAAGGAGAGAAGAGAGCTGTTTTCTGTGATTGGGTTTCCTCGGTATAGGAGGTGTCAAGGCGGTACCAACATTTTAATGCCGAATGACCGAATTTCGAGCATATTTGGCAAGTAATAGGATTCGTCGCATTGTTCTTGTCGGGACGGCGAGAGTTGGGACGCGAAGATCAATTTGAGTAGGATGGACGCCCACAGTTAGGATTGTTCCGGCCTCTACCATGACCACGGTGCACGAACAGAGCGACTGAAGAATCGGAAATATGGAGATTATGGAGATCTTTCGTTGCTTCTTGGGCAACATTTTGTTCCTCGCTGCAAAGAAGAGTGTAGAGGGCATCGATACTGAGGGGTTGCAGATTTATGCGGATGGCGATTTTGAAAGCTTGGTATTGATTTGGGAGACCGTTTAAGGTATAGAAAATGACTTCTTCCGGATTGAGAGGAGAACCTGTAGCAGCTATCGCGTCAACTTTAGGTTTAACTACTAGCAGATATTGAGACATATTTAGATTTTTCATGGATAGATAGTTTAGCTCATTTCAGAGTTGGATCGTTCAAGATCTGGATGAGGACTGGAGACGGTGAGCTAAGGTGTCCCTCACAACAAATGATCGAGAGAGAGGATGTACGGAAGAATGTTAGGGGAGATAATAGAGTATAACGTGGCAGCTAGATTCTGATCAAGAAGAGTCCAAGATTGAAATGAAAGGGAAGATGAGGAAGAAGATTTGTTGGAAGAGGGGCAACAGCAAGAGCAGTCGAGAAACCCTTCAAACCCATTTGCTCTAAAGATTTTGAAGACTTGGGATCACCACATTGGGTAATTTTTGGCTGTGAGAGGGAGGGAGATGATACATTTGATGTTAGGGAGCAGTTTCTTGAGTTTCTTCTTGAGCTTTGATGGCTGAAGAAACGACCGGCACCTTCATGGCTGACGAGACGAAGAACTAGAAGAGGAATGTGGACGAAAGCTCTAGGCCGTCCGCTCTGATACCATGAAAGCACAACAAGAACAGAAGCAGGAAAAGCTGCGGAGAGGAGAAAGACCGAGACAGAGGAAAACTAATTTATTACCATACTGAGTTACATAATGGGTATTAAATAGATAAACAATAGTAGGTGAAACCAATAGAATGTGGACATGTGTCCACTACATTCAAGAAAGACTAATATAGATTTATTTCATATATCGTAACGTGTAGCAGGTCGGTCAGATGTTTGTAAAATAGAAGAGGATGGGAACTTTGAAGCTGAGTAGTTTGGATGGGGTGTGGTTCGATGGTAGAGAGTAGAGAGACGATGGAGGTCGGGTAGCTGCCGTTCTTGTGCGATTGGTTGCTACATGAGTCGAATAGAACAAGAGAGAAGAGAGCAAGAGCGGGAGAGCAGTGAGCGTGAAAAATGGAGAAAATGAGTAGGCTATGTGCGTGAAATGGAGAGGAACTGTGCACGCGAGGATGGACGACTAAATTTGGCACCGATTTGTAGGACTACGCGATTTGAGCAGGATTTCCGACATGAAATAGGAATGGACAGTTAAATTGCAAAAGAGAATGAGCAAGATTTGCCTCGAAATCCATGCCCATTTTACATCTATGCTCTCTCGAATAACCCATACAATATGACAGTCATTCTTGGGTATTTTCGACGTTTCGGACGTAACAACGAAGTCGTTTTGCAAATGGACATCATTCGGGCAACGTCGCGCGCGTAATTTGCCAATTTCGACCACCTTTGTTCAATTCAACTATGAGGAGTCCTCCCATGGATAAATTTGATGCTCTGATTGCATCAGCATGATCCGCATGGCAATCGGATCGGATTACGCCTCCGATTTACGTGATAGTATTAGTGATAGTGTCCGTTGACACTTGTTGTATTTACTTCCGCGGCTATTCTCTCATTTCCGATCGCGCCTGAATCGTCGATCGAATAGTTGAAACATGTGCTAGACAAATTATGTTTATGCCAACATTTAATGCTTGCTTGTATTTTGCTCACTACAAATGCTTTTTTTTTGTAATTTCAAATATTATGCTTTGATTGCTTTCTTAATTTTTATGTATGATTTATAAATTATGACGCCGTGTCCGCGCCGTACCCGTTTTTTTAAGAATTGACGTGTCCCGTATCCGTATCGTATCGTATCCGTGTCGCCGTATCCGTATCGGTGCAACATAGTCCGCATGGCAATCGGAGGTTTGTCAACAAGGATCGTCAATACGCTGATTTCGTGGATGTGTGGATATCTTCCATATTTTTTTCTTGGCCGATGTCTCATATAATCATCATCATTAACTTTATCCCAACTATTTGGAGCCATCCTTATAAATTTGCATTCTCTACTCGTTTTGGTTGAGTGCTGTTGAAGTTTTGTCATGAGGCGTAGGTAAATCTTGTGAAATAGATGCAAGATCTAATCCCCTTTTTTTTTCTAAACCTTATAACTAACAGATAAAATTATGACGAGGATATAGACAAGACAGCATAATTATATCCTTTATTTGAAGGACATAACAGTAGCATGACTATATATTAACAAAACTATCCAAAGATAATGTATTTTTTAATCCAACAAAAAGAGTGAATTAAAAAAGCTACTAAGATGGAGAACTAATGGTATGATAACAAGTAACAAAACATCCATAAAATGTACTTCACTGCGGATATGATGGAGACCATTTCCATTCAAGTTACAGTTACTTTAAAAAGGGTTGAATAAGAGAGCAATTGTGATCTCAGCAAAAACATGCAAAGACTACTAACTAATGCAAACATATATTCAATAAAAAATTTGTAGAGTACTTCAACATGTCCAAAATCACCAGAACATGATGTACACAGAACTTGATCTTAAACTGGAAAAGGAAAATGGAAGTAAATTTCCATATCAACAATCAGTAAAAACAAATTTCAGATTGGTGAGATAGACACTTAATGAGGTTGTTCATGAAGTACCTCTATGCAGGACTTTGCTATGATGCCATGGAAACTGGCAGGCAATAGGCTAAGCACGACCTCAACCTGTATGTGGTAAATTGTTCATAATAGATAATTGATGCTGCTTCATATCAGTTTTTATATCTTCAAATGGAACAATATTCCGCATGACAAGGCAATAAGGAATTAAAGAGTAGCAAAGGTACTAACTTAGGCTTCGTTTGGGGCTGTTTTTTTTATTGCTTCTTAAAACTAAAAAAATTTAATTTTCTGTATTAAAATTCCGTTTTAAGAAGCAATTAAAAAGCCGTCCCAAACAAAGCATTAGACTTTTATAGGGTGCACTCAAAGCAATATTTGGGTAGTATAAAACAATCATGCATTTTGAAAATTCAGGATCTTTCTTGGTGCCTCAGATATTTTTTTTTTTTAATTTTGCACAACTTTAAAGAGATAGCTATCCTTCTATATTCACGCAACTGATAAGATATGGACATGTTTTACATTTAATGCATGAAAGATGAAAAAAATACAGAAAAGCTTGTATTTTTTCAGAGAAAAAGAAGCTTTGCATCAACTTGAATCATTTTATCTAATGTCCCAAGTGATTCTATATGCAAACTTTAGGGAGTTAGCGGTACTTTATACAAAAAAACATCCTTTTAAATTTCTTTGTTCTTTTTTAAATGGAAGATGCAGCTCGAAGTAGATTCTGAAATGTTAAATCGAATTAAGAATGTTAACTATTGCTGGAGAATGTTTGAAAGGGTACAAGAGTTAGTATAATATATGAGTGCAAGAGTGAAAATTAACTCTGAAAACATGCATGCTCAAAAGGTACTGGGAAAAGATTACCTGGGATATACACAAAGAAAGGCTTTCCTCGTTCATTACATCAAGCTGGACAGCTCTTGCGTTCATTATGCCTTCAATTGTCTACACAAGTACAAAAGTTAAGAAAAATTGAATAATGAATATAACCAAAAAAGTGCAAAAGTAATTTGTTATCAGTGATTTGTGTCAATGAATTATCAAATTATATATAAAGAGATAACTGTGCCTATTTTAAGGTAGCTTTTCATGAAACATGTAAAAGAGACTGTTCAAATCAAGAGTAAAAAAAAGATAGAAGCAGTAGTGTTGATGAAATGAGAAATACTAATAATGGACTATTTACAACATTTTGAGCACGGATTCTTGCAAACTGCATGCATTAAAATAACCTTAAATCACAGCTCGAACCATTTAGAAAACTTTGCAATAGTTTTCAAAAGAGAAGAAGACAGAACGAAATGAGGATCAAGAGAAAGTGAGTGATAACAAAGTAAAATTCTGGACTTTTAATATCTTATCATGCAGGTTGCATCTGAACTCAATCAAAAATCCAAAAGTTTTGATCTGTCATGGAAGCTTAAATTTTTTTGTTAACAATGGAACAAAACATGATTTGCCCAATCATAGAATTGATCTTTAAAAATTTCTATAAGAATGAACTAATTAAAGGACAAACTTAGAAGCTCTTGTTTTTGATATTGTACAAATCTCCCATATAAACTAGTTTTCTTCATCAATTGCAGTAACACAAATTATAAACTCTATGCAAAAAAAGAAAAATTAAATTCATCATCATAACTGCATCAACCTTTAGTGTTGCTTAGGCTTCGATTGGGAAGACTTTCTTACTGCTTCTTAAATCAACTTTTAAGTAAAAAAATTAAAAATTTTGTACTAAAAATTACTTTAATAAGTAGTAAGAAATCCATCCCAAACGAAACCTTGGTGGTAAGAAGAAACTAGTTTGTGACAACCACCCAATGCATTGGCTGTAAACATGTAGAATAATATGCAAGTGTATGGTCTTGTTTCCTAAGTTGGATCACTATTTCTGATATTGCAAGGAGGAAGGTTTTAAAAAGTTTAAAGTGGGGTAATAATAATTGCTCATAATAAAATACTTTCAAAGGATCTCAATCAATGTTAAACCTCTAAAAATTGAATACAGCATAAACAAATCATACCTCTTCTGCATCCTTTTGGTAAAGAGATGCTACAATAACTTCGAATTCCTCACATTCTTGAGCATCAACACCCTCAAATATTTTAAGGGAATTGGAATATAGATCCCCAGCTGATGCCAAAAGTTCAGCAGCTGGTTGGCAAACACGACCAGCACCCAATATCAGGACGGCTGGCCTTTTAATAGAACCATTTCTCTCATTCACTATACTTTCACTAACTTTGCTAACTTTTAAAGATAGTTCTTTATCTTTATTGAAAGCTCCATCATCTTTATGACTTGGATTTGCAAGCAATGTCAGAGCAGCACATATTTGATCTAGGATGGTTATGTCATCAGCACTGATCTGTTGAAACCAAAAAATATGTAAATGTACATATATATCAAAATGCTTAATTATCATACATAACTGGAGCTCACATCAAAGCAAATTTACTTATGGAAAAAAAGAAGCCAAGATTTAGAAAGGGAAAAAATGATTTTAGAAAAGTGTTCAAACTTCCAGCAGCTTACAACTGTTAGGAAAAAAGTTGCAACCATGATCATTTCATAAGCTAACATCATAGAAATGTGGAGGACGAACCACTTAGGTGAGCATTTTTGCAAGAAAAAAATCATCAACCAGATTACCAGAGTGATGAGACAAGAAAACGGAAAGAGTCTCAGCAAAGCTATATATTGCAATAGAGGTGTGGAAATGCTTAAGAGATCAAGGAATTTCTTGGCTTACTAAAAAATTTAATATTATTTTGAAAACTAAAAGAATGCCAGATGAGTGGAGAATGAGTGTGTTGATTCCTATTTTTAAGAATAAAGGTGATGCACAAGATTGTAAGAATTATAGCGGAATTAAGTTAATGTGTCATACTTTAAAACTATGGGAGAGAGTTATGGAGCAGAGGTTGTGGCGTGATACTAATGTTTCTCAAAATCAATTTGGATTCATGCCAGGTAGGTCTACTATGGAAGCTACATTTATTGAGAGGTTTGATGGAGAAGTATAAAGAGAATAAAGAGGATCTACATATTGATTTAGAGAAAGCATATGATGAAGTTCTAAGAGAAGTGCTATGGAGAGTTCTACATAAGAAAGAGGTTAATAATACTTATATTCAAGCCATTAAGGATATGTATGCATGAGCTATTATTTGTGTTCAAACACAAGGTGGTCAAGTCATTTAAAATTGAATATATAGAGTATAATTTTAGTAATAATAGATCTAGCGAGGATTGTGACTTTGGGTGATCAAGTCATTAATAAGAGCACACGTTTTAGATATCTTGGGTCAATTGTCCAAATGTGGGCTCCGAAAATTTGGCCCTGGCCTCCGCTCGACTGTTACTTTTCTTTGGCGAGGGAGTTTTAACGGAAAATGTTCCGGGATAAATTTTTAAAGGCAGATGGGTTTGTAGATAAGACACTACATAGAGATTTCACCCTCATTTTGCGAGGACTATAAGATCCCAGTTCTGATTTCCTATAGGTGCAAGCCCCTATTGTTAATTACTTCTCCCGATCACGAGAGAGAACATTCGATTAAGGCTAGTCGTCAATCAAATACATAGAGATATGTGTTATTTGGCATATAGTAGCAGCATGAGTTTGGATATTTGGAAGTTTTGATGTTTGGAATTTGGGTTGAGATATTTAAAAATAGAAATTTCACCATCTTGCACATAAAGCGAAAGGTGGGGGAATAGATGATGGACCCGATTAAGATCCCAAGCTTCCATCGTCCCAGGCCATCGTGGTCCATGGTCTACTTAGTCAGAGGAGGTAGTCCACCCAACCTAACAGAAGGATCCTTATCGACAGCCATGGGTTGCTTCGTCCAAAAGGACCTTGTAGACCTGAGGTGAATGTTTGTCTAAGGGGACAAATTTGAATCCACTTTAGCTAACAGAGGGCTTTACGCCCTATTAATCATATCCTATTGATTCATATCTCAAGGATTTGATATCATTAAGGAAAATATTGACTCTGACCATAACAGGTATTTCGTAGTGCCATTTGGCGGCAAAACCACTCAGTTCAGAGGGCCCCGGGTCATAACCATTTATCCTGCGGTGCCATTTGGTGGCAAAACCGCTAGTCAGAGGACACGTACCACGTCATTACTGGCAGGAAATTGTTTGAGAATGAATCCTAGTGATATTTTCGACTAGGCATCAGCTCTATGTGCGCTAAAGTAGTTTTCTAATTTATCCACCTGGCAAACTGTTGCAGAGGGTGGATGAATTTTGCTTTAAGTGTTGATATAATATTTTGATTTGAGATTTTTGGATATTTGGATTTTGAGAAATCATTTGAAAATACTTGTGGACCCCTCTGGTTGAAATTTTTATTCAACACGGCCATCATCGAGGTGTTTGAGGTCATTTCCATTTGAAAATATTTGAATTTTGTGGATGAACCTTGTCAACTCTGTCGAGCTATCGACAGAGGATCAGATTACGTAGGCTTTATGTCTTTATTAGTGAATTCTCATTGTTATAAACCTTGAAGGCCTAATATGAATGCATTAAAATAAATATACTGGTCACCATAACAGTATATTTGTTTAATAGTTCGAACCCTGTCGACTCCTATTGATTCGTATAAAAGAAATAGGTTCAAACTTGAATTCACTTATTGATACGCGCAACATCCCTAGACGTCACATGTGTACTCATAACACGCTCGTCGGGGCCCATGCGAGTCTTGTATTTACTCCTTTAGTGTACCTATGTGCATAAAAAATTACAATGCATGTGCAGGGATATTCTTGGAATATTTGTAGACGCCTTCTGTCCGTTAGATGAACGTTGTGGATCTGGTGGCGTGGTGTAGCAGCTTCTAAGTTGAATTGTTTGCTGCTTTGTACAGGTAGACTGTCGTACACTACTCATTGCTCTCTATATGTGGATTGTAGTGTGCTAAAGAATCTCGTGACTGACTCGTATTCATTTACATTTGGCTTAATCATGTTGTATTTTGCTTATGGGTGGTACATTATATGTATAGGAGTCTTCTACAATAGCTCGTAGGAGTCATATGCTTGTCGTAGTGCTTCGATGTTTTCCCATAGATGATATGGGATGTATATGGCAGCTCTCCTACCACGACTTATAGGAGCTTGCATCTGATGGAACTCTTCTGCACTTGTCTATGAATGGCATAACAGGTTTCCTACAATAGCTCATATGAGCTTGCATTTGTTTTTGCCATATATCATCACGCTTAAGCCTGTAGATGACTAGTATATTTGCTGACCACCACATGCTCCTTAACTGTAAGGATATCGTAATATCCATTGCCTATTATTGATTAGCATTCGTAAGCTCATTGTGTATATGGTAAATTCTCTATCATTATTAGCTGATGCTTGCACTTGCCATTTACTACACGATGTTCATTTGCGGGGACTACTACATCTTCTTGCAAGACTGATATGGGTGCTTCCATCATCAATGTATTATTTGTATCACTCGCTAAGATATTCTCATGCATCTATTTGCAAGTGGATCACATATATTTATTGATTATCCTCGCTCATTGTTTGCATTTCTACTGGCAATAGTACCCTTTAATATTTATTGGAAGCCTTGCATCATTTCTCGCAAGCAATTTCAATAGGTTCATTAGATGTTGACTTTCAGCGTTCGTAGATAACTATTGTATTCATCTACGAGTTAGTGGTCATTGATTGGAGAGAAGTCATAATACTCATTGTATGTGGCATGATGTATACTTATGAATAACTTCTTAGGTACACTTTGACGAATCAAGTCACTGATAAGCTGCTATTGGATGAAAGAAGTATCCTATTGGCTCATTGATGTTGATTGAAGGGAAATTATTGCATTCACAATCTATCCACCATTGTTGCTTGCAAGCTAATATATTCACTTGCACATCATTCATGCTTGTAAGCCAACTATCTCTTTCACTACATGTATTTTGCATGCATTCATAAGAATCTTTGTTTGTTGTAGGCTCTTGGACCTCCTTTGTAGACCATTGTTCATTCATTGATATTTAGTTAGATGATCAAAATTATCATCTACCAATTGTATGAATTAGGATTAATGCTACGATCCAACCATTATCATTTGCATGAAGATTATATTGAAAATCAAATGCCTTCATCATTATCATTAAGTGAATGACACTTGCAAAATCCCTTGGCTTACAAATTTTATTTGTATTCATTTGCATCTTATTGATGATTGTCATTTATCAATTATGAACTCAATCACTTATATTTATTTATTCAAGTTTAAGTGGGTGTTCAATTCGAGTTCAGATTCAAGTTCTAGTTAAGATTGTATATTTTGAGTTCAATGTCCACAAATGCATACTTCAAATTTAAGCTCATGTCATTCAAGTTCATTTGTCATCCTCCATTGTACGAGTTCCTAGTGGTCCAACTCAAGTCTTTGCTTGAGTTCAAGTTTGAGTCCTCGTAGTTATCTTTTGCAAGTCCAAGTTTGTATTCAATTTCATTTTACTTAGGTTCAAATATTTTATAGTTCATTTTTTGTCAAAATATATGTTCGAGTCCTCTGTTTCAGTTTGTCCAAATTCTAACCAAGTCCGGTGTTTCAATGAAAATTTCGGTAGCCTCCCGACGTCTCCCCCGTTTAGGAGAAAAACCAAGAGGCAACCTTCCCCACATCGCTACTTGAGCGCTTCAGATAGGTGTCAAATGACACTGTGGTTGCATTTTTTTTTTAAATCCCCGCCCGCTACATGAGCGTTTAAGGGTTTTTGGTTACTTGTTTTGAAAGAGCACAATTTCTTTCCCCCATTTGCACTACGTGAGCGTTTGGAGGTACTTAATTTTCGTCCCCCTCGTGCTACATTAGCACTCCGGGGATTACCAGCCTCGTTGTGAGCGTCACACCGATTTTCCTCTCCACTACGCTACATGAGCGCGCAGGGGGTTTACCGGCTTGTCGCTAGCGTCGAGAGTAGGATTTCTTTTTAGGTCGTCGCAAACGCCGCGCCGATTTCCCTCCCTACTACGCTACGTGAGCGCGTAGGAGGTTTTTCGGCTCGTCGCAAGCTATGAGAATAGGATTTTTGAGTTAAGAGTTTTATACCTTAGCATGTCTATGGCGGGGACGGCGGTACAAAATACAAAAAATCATACATTTGTTTTTCTAGCTCAACGTCATCAAAACTTCTAACTTTTCAGAGATTTTTGCTTTTAGTTCTGGATACCCCATTTCTTTTAGTTCCTCAAATGAGGTGCCAAAGAAGGTTGACTCATCATCCTTCAAAGTAGACTCTTCAGATAAAGTGGTTAGCTCTCTAGTCATTTGATCACAATAAGAGTTCTCATCTTCCTTTTGATTTACACACCTTTAATCACTTCAATTTCAGTAATTCTTCCTGCATCATGGCCGTCTTAGAATCTAGCTTTTTTTAGTAGTCATATTTATGCTATCCTCTTTAGTAATCTCCATCCCACATTCAATCGCCATTAATTCTTCCTCTGTAAGCTTCAGCATATTCCAATCACATAGTTTTGGCAGAACATAATATTTCATTTCAACTGAATTATCATGTTCATCAATTACCCCATACAACCAATATAATACTTCCAAATTATTGCCATGTTTGTCAACAAACTTGAAGCAACTATTCGGCCTGATTTGATGAAACTAAGAAGTTTCTCAGTTTCGGCTGATACCACTTGGAGTGACCTCAGGATCTTGGAAGATTATCAAGAGTGATATTGCAACATAGATAGTCAGGTACTTCTCTAGGAGTGTCATCCTCCAGAGCTTTACTAAAGACTCCATTCAGAAGTTCAAATTGGTCAACTTTATCACTCAAAGATGCTTGAGAACCATCTCCAGATTGAGGATCTTGAAGAGGTTGATGTAGGATAAGAGCACTTTCATATTCATTATGGATATTCTTGATTGATCGGACTTGCAAAGTATCTTTTCTCCAAATCTCTAAAGAAGGAAAAGGGAAGCACCGAGACATAATTCATTTGAAATCCAACTTCAATTCGGATAAGCTCCAGTGCTCCACACAGTACAAAAAAAAAGAATGAAAATACACAAACATTAATTTCATTTTGGCACGTCTTCTAGCTCTGTTGCATTTGTTATTGATGCAAGTACTTGGTTACAACTTCCAACCATCCAAAAAGAGTTTCATATCCAGAGAGAGAGAGAGAGAGAGAGAGAGAGAGATCCTCAGCATTTTTGGGGCAAAGCTTAGCAGTAACTCGAACTCTTTCAGAATTGGCATCATCATCGTCAAAGGACTCCTCAGGCTTGAGGTCATAGAAGCTTTAGTCCGGCCGCCTTCGCACATGTGAACATAGGGATCCCACCGCCAATCCGCCATAGCCCACACCAACGAGTTTCGTTGAGGTTAAGAGCCCTTTTGGAGCGCATAGATGCAAGGGATTGAAGAAGCAAGGCCATGGCCGTAACAGATGATCAGAAACCATGGGAAAATCTAGGTGAAGAGTGGGAAATCCCACAGAGCTTCTTGATCAAGAGAATGAGGAAGGCTTCGTGGGTTTCATGTTGAGGGAGGAAGCTTTGACGTGAAGTGGGGTCGGGACTGGAGGAGACGAACAGGGAATGTTTTTTCCATGGATTTCGCTGGAGGGAGAAGTGGACAGAACGAGCTGTGTTGAGGATTGAACCGAGAAAAAAGGAAAGAAAAGAAGAAAGTAAAGCCAATTTGGCTTTTTTTACATGACAAAGAGCTCGTTTTAAACGAGACTTGCGGATTTTGTGGGATACGCTGTCATTCATCGGAGGTTTTCAACTGAGATTACGGGGTTTGATCAGAGTTTCGATAGAGCCGAGCTGAGAATTAATTGAGATGGGATTTCTTGTTTGACTTTTGATTTTTATGATTTTTTTTTAAATAAATAATAAAAAAATTAATAATCTATCATCATTATTTTTAAATTGACAGCAACTCGTCCGTCAATCAAAATTTTCTTGATTGGCCTGCATTTCATCGAGATTTGTGCATTCCGCCTCGTTTTATGTGTCGATTTCGCCGAATATCAAAATTGGACGAATTGATAGTGCATTTAGGGTATTGCCGATATTCTGGTCACAATAGCGTAGTCTGTTTCGTGATCAGACTTTGTTTGGCAGACGCCGAGGCCAATTCTCCTCGATATGCATGTTTTATTTTGGAACTGCCTCGATTTGCACGTTGACCTCAATTTAATAAACTGATAGTGTATCTAGAGTGTTGACGATGTTCTGGATGCACCGGCGAAGTCTGTTCGTCAATCGGACATTATTTGGGCAACAACGATAGACCTATTCTCCTAGATATGCGTGTTTTATTTCAAAATTTGTGTCACCTATCTAGATGCTTCAAATTGAACATAGACAGTGTAGATCTTAAGTATTCGCGATATTTCAGTCACAATGGCGAAATTCATTTTGTGAACGAACATCATTTGGATAGCGACGAGGCTGATTTTCCTCAAAATTTGTGTTATTGCCTCAGGATCCGTGCTACAAATATGGATTCTTCAAATTGAATAAACAAAATGTAGTTTTTATAGGTTGACGACATTCCGGACACAACGACGAAGTCTGGTCGTCGATCCGACATCGTTTGATCAACCTCATACTTTAATTTCAGGTGTCGTTATCCCTTTTGACTGATTTCATCCTATTCGATTGCGAGGGGCATCGGCCTAACATAATTTGATGTTCTGATCACAATGCCACCGTCAGTTTGGCAATCAGAGGTCGTTTGACCCTTCAAGTAACGTGTGGCACCAAGGCGTCTATCGCTTTATTCACCTGTTTGGATCTTTTCTCGCGTGGAATGAGGTGTAGGGGTCAACACCAGAGTGGTGATGAATTAGATGGGGATATTATTAGTAAAATTCAAGTTGAATGGTTGAAGTGGAGGAATGCATCTGGCTTGTTGTGTGACATAAAAGTCCCTTTCAAACTTAAAGGAAAATTCTATATAATGGTAGTGAGACCTGCAATGCTTTATGGTGCATAATGTTGGCTATTAAAAGAGAAACATAATATTAAGTTTAGTGTTGCAGAAATGAGGATGCTCAGGTGGATGAGTGACTTTACTCTTAAAGATAGGATACGAAATTGACATATATGTGAAAAGGTTGGAGTAGCTCCAATGGAAGATAAGATTAGAAAGAGTCTCCATAGATGGTGGTCACATAAAACGACGGCCTTCCGATGATCCGGCAATGAAAGTATTTGTCTTAGATTTGACTTTTGCTAAGAAAAAGGTAGATGTAGACCTAAAAATACTTGGTAAGAATATAATAGAAATTATATTTTTTTATTAGATTTAGATGAGAATTTGACCCTGAACAAAACACAATGGAGAAAAAGGATTCATGTAATTGACCCCACATAGTAGGATAAAGGCTTATTATTGTACTTGTTTGTAAATTGATCTAAATAACCAGAATTTCACTGAAGGGGAAGCCAACAATTCATGTCAAAGTTACCCATCCTTCATGTCTAACAGCAGAAAAAACTTCGAATTCACCATGAAAAGTGCAATACTTTCCAGGTGCACGTCATGTTTTATTAATGAATGAAGATGATCAAGAAATATTATCATGTTGAAGAAAAAAAAAACATTCTGTTCCGTTCTATAACCCTGAAGCAAAGCTGCTGTATGCTTTACATGCATTGCAACTCAAAATTATGGGTGTCAATTCGGGTCGACGGGTCGGGTTCGTGTCAAACCCGAGTTGACCCAGATCTAAACGGGTCAACCCGAACCCGACCCGTTTTTGCAAACGGGTCGTACATTTCAACCCGGACCCGACCCAGCGGGTTGTCGGGTTGACCCGACCTGACACGCGCGACCCGGCAGCGGGCGACGGGGCAGCGAGCGCGGCACGGGCTCGACAGCGCGGATGCGGGCGCGGCAGCGGGGCAGCGACGGCAGGGCGGCGCGAGCGCGGCAGCGAGCGTGCGGGGCAGCGGCTAGCGGGGCAGCGGGCAGCGTGGGCGGGGGCAGCGGGCAGAGGGCGAGAATTCAAAATTTTTAAATTAAATGGGTTTTCGGGTTGACCCGGCAACCCCGGGTCAACCCGAACCCGACCCGTTTTATCAAACGGGTCGAATCTGTGAACCCGAACCCGACCCGTTTGATTCCGGGTCGGGTTTTCGTGTCGTGTCAAATATTGACACCCCTACTCAAAATATTGCATAAATACATTATTTGCTTGCAACATAGCAATAAAACTATTCTTAGAATGCATTGATTTGACCTCATTAGCAGGACCATCACCCAGTAGCTTGTTGACACCGGATGTAAAATCCCACATTTCATGTAGAACAACTTAAAATAGATTCTTTAACTAGAAAGAATTCAATTCAAATGTAAGATATCCATCCATTAGTTTTTGAAATTCCATCATATATGATAGAATCATGAAAGATTTGATAGTTTCTAATTATGTTTGTAACTCACTAGAGACTCAAGAAACAAAGAGAATATGTATACGAATGAAATATTCAACAACAACAAGAACAAAAAATATAGAATAGAGGAATTTACGAGCATTTGTTGTAGGCAAATCAACAGTATAAGACTATAATAAAGTACATACCACTATTACTTAAAAACCCCAAAGTTCGGTGTTTTGGAGGACAACTAATATCCAATTGCCATTTGTTATGGAAATAAAAAATGATGATTTAGAATATTTGACTTACTTCAAGTTCGGAGTAGGACATGAGATCTATGCTTTGTCCAACTTCACATTTAACCAGGCGAAACGATCCACCAGCAGCTTCAACAATATCCAAAGCTTCATTAATTAACATTTGATCAAATAAATGGCCACTAAGAGATACCTGTTCAACAAGAGATGTGATGTTCAGGTGATTCTCAAAGCTATTCTAAAATTATAATTGCTTCAAATAATACTGTATCAGGTAACCATATCGCTACACAAACTAAGATTCATGGAAGCATGAAATCTCAAGCACGGATGCATGCAAAATCATAGGTTTAGCATACTGGATCTGGCCACCATCAAAACTTGCATGCATATAGATGGGGATCCATCTTCATGAAAATAGACTCTGCTATAGATAGTTGGATGAATGTAAAATATTGACAGGCAAATAATAAAGAAAATAATATACCAGTGTACTGTACTTTCTCTTGCTAGAAGGACCATCATCAGCTTCTGCTATTAAATCACTGCAACGATAATAAAAGTAGAGATAGAGATTAGAGTATAAAATCAAAAGACGATGATAAGCAATGCTGCAGAAGAAAGATTGCAGTTTCGGTTATAAATTCATCAAAAAATTTGGTTTTAGTAGCTCATTGGTTTTAGGAGCATTAAATATATAATTTTGCCCTTTCTTCAATAAATCAAAAACAAATTTTTTGAAGTTTTAAGGAATTCAAAATTTAAGGATAAAACCTAAGTCAGGTCTACTTAGCAACAAAGTAGTAGATCCAATTTGATCAAAAGATTCTTGTCAACAACAATAGGTTGCATCGTTTAAGAGACTTCATTGACATAGAATGGAAGTTCATCGAAAGGGACAATTTTAAGTTGGCCTTGGCTAACATCGAATTTCATTCCCTATCATGTATCTTTCGATGCATGACTCCTAAACTTAGCCATTGAGAAATATTCAGGCTTAGATTGTAACCATAATGTAGTGGTGAAGTTGTAATCAGTTTAACCGCTGGGTTAAGGGGCATATTTTATGTATTTAGTAGTGTGAGATTTTTAGTGTGATCATACGAATATACTTAATATGACATTGCTCTTAAAGATCTTTAATCAAACTTAATTTTAATCATTGGAAAACTAGTGTGAATGATGGATGGTTGGCTTAAGTGCAAAACGATCAAATATTACTTTTTCTTTTGCATGTGAAAAGATTTAGACAGAAATATCTTTGCTTGCTTATCTAATTTATGTTCATCAGCAGCTTGAATGCCCAAAACATATTTTCCTCAGAGTTTGATTGAGCATTTTTATGACAAGATATCCAGTTATCATATTCTAGTAATTGAAAAAATGAAAGTTTATGCTCATCATCAGCATGAACAGTTAAAATATATTTTCATCAGAGTGTGATTGAGTATTTTTATGATAAGATCTCCAGTAATAATATTATAGCAAATAAAATGAAAAAAAATACTATGAAGTTATACTTCGACAATAAATTATTCACCAACATCTGGCATAAGCTAGCCTAACATGACTAAACCAAATATATAGAAATCGATCGACACTTCATTAAATTAAAATTGAATTAAAAATAGAGAGTTATATCCCATATGCTCAAACACACAAGTAGTTGGCCAACAATCTAACAAAGGACTACCAAGTTAGGTATGCAAAATATTTAATCCACATTTGAAGTGTTAGCAACTTTCCTGGGCCACCTAGGCAATTAGTGGAATGGCAAACTGGAGATTCCTCTTTTTGGAAATTGTGGCAATCCGTGGGATTAAAGGACGAAAATCCCTCTCAAGATTGAGGTTGAGTAAATATTCCAAGTTGTAGAATATCTTTTTTTTTTAATTATTTCTTTAGATGCATATATAGAAACATGATTAAGTACAAGAATATTCTATCCTAGAAGTTTTGTTATATAATTAATATGCAATTAGTTATTTTCATAGATAGATATATCTAGAGTAGCATAGAATCATGCTATGTAAATAGGGGTGTTAATTCCTAAATAAAATATACATATAATTCAAATCATTCTATCTCATTTTACTTTTCAATAAATCGACCCAATATATTGGAGTTTCAATGAATGGTTATGGATTAAATTTTGAATTTATATTTGGGATGCTTGAGAAGCCTCATCTCTTTCATCACGCTTCAATGATCAAAACGTTGTCTTGAGGAATCGTGCAAAAACAATTTGAGAAAACACTTTGATATATGTTTCTTTTTTTTTTCCCTGCTTTCCACCATTCCTCACAGTTTTGTTACCTATATGAATCTGAAAATATTTCCTGTATCTAGAATGCAATTCCAAGTTTAATTCATAATTTTGCATTTATTCAAGTTTATTAAAAGAATAATGATATGTTGCACACAAACGTAAACTATTTACTTAAGTTTTATGATTCCACCGTTATCTGTCATCATTTTGAAGAGATCTTCACACACACCGTCATCTCTCATCTGTCATTATTTTGATTATATAAATATTGAAATCAAAACAAATGACTTATTAAGAATATTCTAATATTTTTTCAAGGATTAATATGAGAAATTCATATCAAGGGAGTAAAAAATGCAAAGGTTCCTTACATTGTAGAAGAGTTTCTCATTCTAGGAATATATTCATACAAGGGGGTAAGTGATCCTCCATGAGCTATGCAAGCTCTTTGCAAGTGCAATGGAAGCTCTGTCATGTTTTTGGCCCAAGCCAAGTTTCTTACGAATTGTGATAGTATATCTCCAAAGTGCTGGGACGACTATATAGAAAAGAGCTTAAAGTTACTACAGTACACAATAGCTAATAACAAAATTTTTTTACCTAAATTTGGTATGACAAAGAAGTTGAAATGACTTACCTCCCTTGAGAACTCAGTTGGTAGAATGTCGACAGCTAGACATATTAAACCATCACCATCCATGTCATCATGGTATGAATCAGCAAAAGGATTATACCTGACAACCACAATCAGAATTTCTAACCATTTTGTAACATCAAAAGAATAAGACAACGGGATATTGGTGAAGCTAGAAAGCATAAAATTGATCAGCCAAATACTCAAGAGGTTTGTCAAACAACACATTATGTGGTAGAAGCTAGAATAACTTGAACCATGTATGTTGCAAAATAGATCAGCCAAAGGGAACATATAAATGGGCCTTAGTAGGCTACTATCACATACATACTACAACAACTATCACATATATACTGAAGAGAGAAATTTTTAAATAAAATAAGCATAGAAAAGCTAGCAGTGGTGATGATGGCCTAGAATGAGACTTTGGCTTCGTTTGGAAAGGCTTTCTTACTTCTTCTTAAAGCAACTTTCTAGTACAAAATAGAAAGCTGCTTTAAGAAGCAGTAAGAAAGCGGTCCCAAACAAAGCCTTCATAAACTATCCAAGAAACACGTTTTCAATAGTATGAACCAGCTTGGGAACAATAAAAAAAATTAAAGGTTAGTTCAGCAAGAACCAGAAATTTAATTCTTTGAAGATATTAATATGTATCTTATCTGATATTATTGAAGAATAAATGCACTCGAGTGAAGTTTCATTCGGCCCATACTTTAATTCTTGGATTTCCTCAAGTGGAAGGCATGATGAGTTACCCATTTCTATAATGAAGAAATGACAGACAACTCACTAACACCTACTTTAGCTAATCCAAATAGTCTGCGTTTTTTCATTAACAATTCTCTTAAACAGCTTTTGGGAAACATAAATTCACTCCAGTAAAACTATTTAAGATTTACACACAAAAGTTAGTATATTTTTTATGATTTAAAATCCTGCCTTTCTAATTTATGCGCATTCATTCATCCAGCCTAAAAAATGACAAGA
This sequence comes from Dendrobium huoshanense, assembly GCA_016618105.1. NCBI lineage: Eukaryota > Viridiplantae > Streptophyta > Magnoliopsida > Asparagales > Orchidaceae > Dendrobium > Dendrobium huoshanense. The sequence continues at coordinate 30,941,877 of CM028346.1, read as the reverse complement.
GAAGCAAAGCAATAAATAACAATTGATATTCACTAACAGGCATCAATTAATGCATAAGATAAAGGATTACGGCAACATCAAGCCTTTATCCCACTATGCAGGGTCGGCTACATGAATCCTTTTTCTCCATTATGTTATGTTAAGAGTTAAATTCTCATTTAAATCTAATAAAGAAATATCATTTCTAATAGAAAATAAGCACTCTTGACATAGTAGAATAAGCATATATACCTGAAGAAAGGCTTCTCAATTGTCGTCAACTGGTTGACAAACTCTATGGAACCCCCAATGTCGCAAGTTATATCTGAAACTCCAACGAGAGGACATCCATTCTTTGCTAGCTCTTGCATTTGCTTTGTAGTAAGCAAACGAAGGAATCTATTTTCCCAATACATGCAATTGACTGACAAATAGTAGATATTAGCTGAAATGTGTGAGCGCAGATGTTCAGTGACAGGAAATCTAATCCAATTATGATCTGATGGATGCAGAAAAACAAAAATAACTAGTTAAAGACATTCAGCGAATCCTAATGAAATGTGTGCAATCAAAACTCTCCAGAAAAGAGCCATTGTCAAAGTATGTTAGGGTACTTTCTATCAAATATAATAAACATTACAAGTGCTAACAAGATATTTGCCTAAATGCCCCGTTTGTTTTTCTAAAACCACCAGGGTTATAAGCCTCACCGATGAAAATTGAGGTTGCAAGTTGTTTCATCTTAAATTCTAACACAGCCAACCTTCCCAAAAGATAATTGATCTTGGATGTTCGCCACTCAAGTCAGATCATATCAGCTGGCCTGTTGTTTCTACAGCAAGCAGATATATTTTGAGCAGCTTCAATCATCAACACAAGCTAAGCTTGATTACCATAGACTCACAACCATCCATTTATATCCAATTAATGACTTCCGTGTACAGAAAGTTTCGTAGGACATTTTGTATGAATGATCATCAAAACTGTGGACCAGAAATTCAAAACCCCAGCATACTCTTTATTTAGTTTTCTAAAACCTAAACAAGCTTAATTATGCCGAGCAGGAGAGAGGCGGAAAAGTAAGAGTCTGCATGCTTGAGCATTCAACCTCATTGCATCTGTGGATTTTTCTTTCTGAAAGTCACAAAAATAATGAAACATAACTGGCAAAGATAATAAAACTTAACTGGGAGTAAAATAATAAAACTGAAGAACAGCGAATATTAAATGGTATATTCCAAAGCTTACTAGACAGGAAAATCTGAGTTTAGATTTTCCTTTAGCAGATTTAAGTAGTTTTTTCTAATTTTTTATTCTTTATGTTGGTATATTCATGCATATGATGATTCCTAAGAGGAGAGAATATGTTCTCTAACGATTAAAGATTTCGCCACTCAAGTTTGGTTCAGCTGTTGGTTCTCTGTTTCAGCATTTGTTCTATTGTTTTGGCCTTCCATTGGGCAGACTGTTGATTCACGAGTTTACTGTTGGTTCACTGTGATGATTTGGGCTTTGTGTTTGTTTAGCTATTGGTTCTCATTTGGGCCTTAATTTGTTTCTTTAAGATGGATGTTAGGCTTTCAATTTGGCTGCTACTTGTTGTAGTTTATATGCTGGGATTTCAGTTGACTGGTCCAATAGGCTGCAGTGATGTCATATTTCTAAAAGCATTACTGTTGATCCTATTAGCCTAGGTGACTCATTTGTGGCTTACTAAGGATTTGATACTAACAAGTTTTAAGTGGAATCATCTAATGTTTTGCTAATAGTTTCTAGAGTTCTGATTTGTAATTAGACTAGCTTCAGCTTTAAGTAATTGAAGATGAGCTCAAGTGGATAATTTATGACGACTTTAATACAAAGATTGATAAAAAATTACTTAGACTAACGTGTGAGCATAAGCGTATTTAAATGTAAATTGATTGAGTTAGACTCTCCTAAGATTTTAAAGATAATAAACCAAGCGAAGTTAGTTTGATTTTTGTCTAAAATAACTTTAAAATATATTTTAGTTGTTAAAAATATATTCTATAATTTTCTATAATTTAAGAATTTATTTGGCTTAAGTTTTCAATTATTTGATTTATTTCCTATTAATTGATTATTAAATTGCTTTATTATTTTATAAGAGAATTTTGATTTTTTCCTTCTTAATGCATATTTTTAACTAACCCCTTATATTAAAAACTAAATACCCCTCAAATTCTTTTGGGACAAAAATACCCCTAATGAGGGACACCTTTATATTTGCAAATATCTACCAAATTGATGTAGAGAGGAACTAATTTAAATTGGAGCCTATGGTTCAAACAAAATTAATGTAGAGAAGAACTAATTCAAATTTGAGCCTAATATTTGAACCTGATTCAAACCCTTGATCCCAAGGTTGAGTTAACTCGCCAGTGTAAGCATAACCTTGAAGATAAGAATTACGGCATCCTTGTAATACTCATTGTTGAGGGCACAATGTTGTAGCACACAGTTGCATGCCTGTATTTCAAAAATGGGAATGAAGCTTCCCAGAAATGAGGATTTCTATGTCAAGAAGCTGAAATGGATCAAGCTGGGTGCAGTCAAGGTCAAGGTGGTTGCTGCAAAAACATTTGGGCATGGGAGTATTGAGGATATAGACCAACGCTTAAGGCTAGATCCACACCAAAGATTGAAACCAAGTGAGAGTGTTGACCTCCGAATGCATCCCCATTCAATTAGATCCACAGGACAATAACGATGGCCATCTAATGCGTGCAATTCGTGTTCAAAATGCCTCGACTGCAATCAAATTCACTCAAATGTCGCCCATTCACCAAAATGGATAGCATCAACGCGTCTAAGGCATTAAAATCTCCAAATAAGTTAATGAAATTCCCTTACCAATTTCTAGCCAATCTGATTTTGGGTTTTTTGTGTTAAACTTAAGGGTGGACAAGTTGTTAAAAATAGGGGAGATTGAGGCATTTAAAATCTTAGTTTCTTGTTTAATAAAATCCGATTGTCTTCTAAAACTTAATGAGTTAGTTAGACTGAGTATTCTTCTATAAAACAAAGCCTGATTGAGAAATCTAATTTTAATATGGTAAAAATAGTAAATAGTCTAGACAATTTACCTATGACAGATGCATATGGAGCGATTCTTTCATGGAAGACGGGATTGTAATGATCTGGATGTGCGTAATAATCAACCTACATAATATGAGAGGAAAAGCCAGCAAATGTGAATACGGCATACAGAATAAGAATACAGATACTCTTCACACTCTAATATGCATATCTGAATAGACGATGTTACTCATTTTATGCCTGTATGTAGAAACACTAACATTAATGAAAATGAGCAAGTAAAAGAGAACATGATAGAATTGGCGTGCAAAACAAAACAATGAAGATTAGAAAAATAAAAAATGGCAACTAGTTCACTGCAGGAAAAGGAAAATGATTAAGTTGTAACACTTCTAATTCACAAATCTGATTGCTTTATTGCTTTCATAGTGTTTTTTCTCTCTTTTAATTAAGAGAAAAGTCCACTTTACGCCATGGGGTTTGAATCATTTTTATTTCAACCCATAAGGCAATGGAAAAATATTGGAATAATATACCAATTTATTCAAAGTACAATAAGGTAAACCATAAGGAGGTGAACGGCAACCTTTTTTGTTGTTTGTACTTGGGAAATGTGGTTTTATTACTTGGACTATGATATTCAAACTTAATTTTACATTTTTTCCTTTTGCTAAGGATTCCTTTTACCTGCAGCTACAATCACAAGGTTCATTTTGCAGATTGTGATGTACATGGTATAGAGTTCAAACCATTCAAGGTGCTAGTTTTCCGCAAGGAAATACTTGTTCACGTTAATGATTGAAACTACTAAAGATTATTTAGAGGAATAGTATAGCTTATACAATATAAACTTGGTTTACTATATTTGAGAGTTCAATACTTTATTGACAATGCCGCATTTCATTTTACAATGAAAAGAGCACCGAAGTTAAAAGTACGACATTCTAACACAGCTAGTTCTTCACAAAAAAAGTGTGCTCCTGCATATATATATATATATATATATATATATATATATATATATATATATATATATATATATATATATATATATATATATATATATATATATATATATATTTTAACCATGCATTTTACCAAATTAGAGTTCAATTCCTTGTTCATCATTTTAGGTTTTCTTCCCTGCTATATTTGGTTCAAATAAGGTCCCATGTTGTCCAATTTTAGGTCCCCTGTCAGTGAAAAATTCGGCAACCTCCCTGCCCATTTAGGAGAAATTTCAAGAGTCATAGTTTACCCGCCACGTCAAGAAAGACGTGCACGGTCGTGTCGGGTTACACCGTAGTCGTAGTCTTCAATCCTATCATGACAAGAAATGTGTGCATAGGTGTTCAGAGGTACATGTTTGAAAATGCGGTTTTTCCCCGCAAGCACGGAGGCACACACGAGTACTTAAACTTTTATCCTGCAACGCTAAGAAAAGCATGCGCAAGGCTTACCTACCTCATTGTAAGCACCGCGACGAGTTTCCTTCCACTGCGCTAAGAAAAGCGCACATAGGTGGTTGCTTGGCAGCTGCAAACGCCGAGGATAGGATTTTGGAGCTTGTGGGCTCCGAAAATTCGGCCCCGGCCTCCGCTCGCTTTTCTTATTCGGCGAGGGAGTTTTAACGAACTAAGTTCCGGGGTAAATTTTGGAAGGCAGATGGGTTTGTAGATAAGACACTACCCAGAGATTTCGCCCTCATTTTGCGAGGACTTTATGATCTGAGTTCTGGTTTCCTATAGGCGCAAGCCCCTATAGTTAATTACCTCTCTCAATCATGAGAGAGAACTTTCGATTAAGGCTAGTCGTCGATCAGATACATAGAGTATACGTGTTATCTGGCATATAGTAGCAACATGCGTTTTGAGTATTGAATTGGATTTGGATTTAAGAATTTGGAAAGATTTGAAAAGTTTCATATTTAAAATAGGAAATTTCACCATCGTGCACTTAAAGCGGATGGTGGGGGAATGGATGATAGACCCGATCAAGATCTCATGGTTCCGTCGTCCCGGGCCATCGTGGTCCCTGGTCTACTTAGTCAGAGGAGGTAGTCGACCCAACCTGACAGAATGATCCTTGTCGGCAGCCATGGGTTGCTTCGTCCAAGGGGACCTTGTAGACCGGGGTTGGATGTTTGTCTAAGGGGATAAATTTGAATCCACCTTAGCTAACAGAGGGCTTTGTGCCCTATCGATCATATCCTATTGATTCATATCTCAAGGATTTGATGCCAATAAGGAACGTATTGGCTCTGGTCATAACCGGTATCTGTGGTGCCATTTGGCGGCGAAACCACTCGGTTCAGAGGGCCCCGGGTCGTCATAACCGTTTATCCTGCGGTGCCATTTGGCGGCTAACTGCCGGTTAGAGGACACGTACCACGTCCTTACTGGCAGGAGATTGTTTGAGAATGGATCCTAGTGATATTTTCGACTAGGCATTTGTCTCTTTGTGAGCTAGAGTTTATTTGAATTTGTCCACCCCAACAGACTGTTGCGGAGGGTGGATGGATTTTGCTTTAAGTGTTTGATAGTTAGATTTCAATATTTTAAATATTTTTGGAATTTTGAGATTTGTGAATTTTTGGATATTTGGGTGGAGCTTTGGATTTTGGATATTTGGGTGGAGCTTTGGATTTTGGATATTTGGGAGACATTTGAAAATATTTGGAAACCCCTCCGGTTGAGATCTGCATTCAACACGGCCATCATCGGGGTGTTCGGGGTCATTTCACTTTTATGGATTGAACCTTGTCAACTCTGTCAGGCTGTTGACAGAGGATCGGATTTCGTAGGCTTTGAGCCTTTGTAAGTGAATTCTCTTGATTAAAGGCTTTGGAGGCCTTATATGAATATATTGAAACAAATATACTGGTCCTCTCAACCGTGTATTTGTTTGAGAGTTCGAGCCTTGTCGACTCCTATTGATCCGTATAGGAGGATCAGGTTCGAACAAGAATTCACTTGTCAGCCTGCGCAGCATCCCTAGACGTCACGTGTGTACCAATAACACGTTCGCCGGGGCCCTTGCGGGTCTGGATTGTATTTTCCCCCTTAGTGTACCTATGTGTATACAAATTACAGTGCATGTGCGGGGGTATTCTTGGAATAGACGCTTTCTGCCTGCTTGTACGGAGGTTGCAGATCCGGTGGCGTGGCGTAGCAGCTTCTGAATAGAATTGTTCGCTGCTTCGTACAGGTAGACTGTCGTGCACTATTTGTTGATTTTTGTAGGCGGGTCATAGTGCACTAACTAATCTCCTGCCTTGCATTGGTGGATGCTCGTGGATAACTTGTTGTATGCGATATGAGTTTCCTACTGCAACTCATAAGCACTTGCACTTGATATATTCACTTTATGTCTTGCTCGTGGACAATAGAATGGATGTACTATGAGTCTTCTATAATTGTCCGTAGATACTTGCATTTGTTACATTTCATCCAATATTTACTTGTAAATGTGATATAGTGCATATGATGAACCCCCATACAATCTCGTAAATATTTGCACTTTGTCATATACTATATACTCTTGCTTATAAAGAGCTATCATATTCGCTTAACATTGGTTTATTGCTGATCGTAGGAGTGTTATAACATCCATTACATGTTGAATGTATCTGCTTATATAAATGACTCATAGGTGTGTTAAACTTACTACGACCCTCTTATTCATGTTTGTTAGTGATTCGTTGAATTCATGAATTTCGATAATCCATCAGAGGTCGATGCGTCTATGAGCAGATTGTTATTGGCCATCAGATTGATTGTGTTTGTTGTTGATTGCTTCACATGTATTAGCCATCCACTTGCCACATTCACTTATGTGCCAATTTCCCTACGTTTATAAGAGACCGGTATATTTGCTTGCATGACAAATCCCTCCACTTGCATGTGGGATGTTACAATCATTTCATTCTCTTCATAGATTATTCAAGTCTCCTAAAGTTCTTGCAAGTTCCCTTGCTCATGTTCACATAGTTCAAATCTTATCCACTTAATGCTCAAATCAATATTCAAATTCAAATCAAGTTTGATTTGAGCTTCCTTTTATTCAACCATATTAGGTCCAAAAATCCTTGTTATTTGCATCCAAGCAAAGCTCGTTTGAGTTTATTGAAGATTTGAGTTTGATGTCAAAGTTCTTGTGACCTATCCAAGTTTTGCTTGAGTTCAATTATTCAAGTCAAGCTTGAATGAAATTCTTTTAGTTGAGCTTTGATTCAAGTCCTTCTTGCTCAAGTTACAAGTTCCCATGATTGTCCAAATCATGATCAAATGAGGCTCAAATTATAGCATGTCCTTTTGTATTTTTTCTTTTAGGTTCAAATTGAATTAAAACTCTTTATATCATTTTGAAGTTCATAAGTCACTCTCACTTGGTTCAAACCAAGTTCAAATACATGTTCACAAGTCCTTTGTTTGAGTCCGAGTTCAAAATGAATCATCTATTCTTGTTTGAGTACAAGTTTTAGTTCTCTTGTTTCAAGTCCAAGCTTATGTTATCATTCAAGTTCATTTAGAGCTTTTATCAATTACATCAAGTCCACAAGTCCAAAAGGTTCAAGTTCTTGTCTTATTTCAGACAAAATTTCGGCAGCCTCCCGGCGTCTCCCCCGTTTAAGGGAAAAACCAAGAGGCCGCCTACCCGCCACGTCAATAAAGACGTGCACGGTTGGTGTTGGTGAGACACAGCGGCGGTTGTATTGTTTATTTTTCTCCCACCACAGCCAACAAAGGCGTGCATGGGGTTTTAAAAAGTATTTTTATGAAAAGATAGCAATTTTTTGACATTTTCCCCCGCCCGGGGGTACTTATGAGCGACCCCGCTTCGCCGTACGTGCCGCACCGGGGTCCCATTCTACCACGGCCAACAAAGGCGTGCATAGGACAGTTCTCCGATTTGCCACGAATTTTGAAGTAGGGTTTTGAGTTTAGAAAATTTTATACCTTCACGGAGTCGTCGTGGTTGGCACATGGATCGAGGGGTCACTCGCCTACCTCGTCGTAGGTGTCGCACCGGGTTCCCTCCTACCACGGCCAACAAAGGCGTGCTTAGGTGGTTTGCTGGTCCGACACGAACGTCGAGGTAAGAGAGTGGGGGGGGGGCACGAAAATCAAGATAACACTTTTTTTTCTGTTCTTTCATTTTATTTTTTTTTTAAATCTCTTTTCTTTCCCACAATCTTTTCTTTCTTCTCTCTCTTTTTTTTATGCATATATATGTGCTTATATATATATGGAAATATGATTGCCAATGAATACAATAGTCAACAATGTCAGCTAACATACTAATTAGTAATGATGACTAGTGCAGTAAATAAAAAGAAATAAAGTATATAAGATAAAAATAAAACAAACTAAATTAAATAAGAACAATGACAAAAGAAAAGGGGCTGTCTTGAATGTTAACAAAAACAAAAAAAAAGGTTGTAATTGGGCTGATTTGGATTGTTTTGAGGTAGGAGTTATGATGTGGAGTTGGGCATCTTGAGTGGATCTGTGAGTACAAGGAGCTTATTTTGAGGGGTCAAATGATTGTTGAGTGCTGTTGGGCTCAGTTTGCACTGGATTTGGGTGTAAAAACTGCTGTTTGGAGGTAGTTTTGGGCTGATTTGGTGAGGTAAAGGGTTTAAGATTGTAGTGGGCTGGTCTAAAGTGACTTTGGACTGTTTTGAGAATGCAATGGGGGCTCTTTATGGGCTGAAATGATGAAGTGGGCTGTTGGGATGAGTGGGCTGCATGTAATAGGCTACGGGATGAAGCTTTGCACGTGAAGAAAGAAGAGATTTCTTGCACATGTTGTTGGAGGTGGTGAGCTATGGGTTTTACCTTTAAACACCTACAGGTTTGCTGAGAGGGAATACGGTGAAGAGGGTTGTTTGGATTTGCTTCGTGTGTGAGGTAAGGGAAGCTTGAGGCTTGCTGCTGTGGTGTTGTGGAGTAGTTTTGCTGAGGAAGAAAGGGGAGAATGGGATGGAAGAGGGCTGTTGGAGCACTTGGAACCTTCAAATAGGAAAGGGAGTTTGCTGTTTTTTTTTTTTTTACCTGAAAGTTAACTAGAAGAGCAAGCTTTATGTGAGAGGGAGTTGTGGCTTGAGAAGAGGAAGAGTTGGAATGGGAAGAGCTGCTGTCTAATTGCTGGAAACGTATGGAGTTTGAAAGGGGAGCCAACAGGGTATTCAGCTGCAGCTCTTAAAGTGTGGAGGGGAGGAGGAGAGAATGACCTCTGTGCGTGAGAGCTGTTGTAGTGGGGAGGAGAGGGTTGCCGTGGGTTGTGTCAGAGAATGGAGAGGTCATAAGGAATAAGAAGGGTTTTTTTTTAAGATTAGATAAGCTAGTTTTTTTTTCTTTTATTCCCACTGGCCTGACCAAATAGGCAGCTGCAGCTGAGATTTGGCAGGATTTTGCTGCAGGATATGGGATGCTGGTACAGCAGGATTTGAGCAGGATAAGGGCAGACTTTGGGGGCTGTTACAGCAGGATTTGGGCAGAATACTAGCAGGTTTTGGGTGATGTGGCAACTGCTACCTTTTGAGGGATTTAATAAAGATTTAGGTGACATGGAAACCACTTGCATTGGATTTGACATGTATGCAAAGGTCAACAGAGCTTTTGAGTTTAAGGGATCATTATACCTTTACAAGCGAAGCGGCGACAGCAGTATTGAAGTCGATGGCACAGGGACCAAAGCACAAAATATATTTCTTTTTTTAATCCTTCCTTTTTTTTTTTTTAACTTTCTTTTCTCTCTTTTTTTTATAACATTAATTAATAATAATAATAATAATTAATGATAATAACAATTAATTAGTAATAGAAAAAGGGAAGAAGATTTCTATAAAGTGGAGCTGTAGGTGTCGAAGATGAATGAGGTATTCAACTCAGGAAGGAAGGTTCATAGATGCAACTAGCTGCAGATGGTGATTCATGTGAATAGAGGAGGAATAAGAGGTTCTTGCGGTGAGTATTTGAGCAGAGGACTATGATGGGCGGAAGTGTCGAGCTGGCTCTGAGGTGCGGATGATCTAGAGGTAGAGAAGATTAAACGAGAGCTTCAGGCAGGGAGGAGATCAGGCTGATTGAGGGTCTCGGTTCAATGGATGTGAAATCGAATAAGTAGGAACAGGAGGTTGGCTGTGGAGTTTGCAGTTGTAGAGGAGCGATTGTTTGAGCGTGGGGAACAAGTTCAGGACAGTGGAAATGCCGAATTGATGGCTGAAGGGTGACGGGAGGATCAGATGGGGCTCAAACACAGACGTGGGTTCAGAGGTGTGTGAGTGTCAAACGGCTGAAACAGGGGTGGATGACTTCAGAAGAAACAGAGGAAGTGGAGGTTGCAGAAGATTAGTTCAATTTCCTTCTATTCGTACAGGATGATTACTGGGACAATTGAAAATCATCTTTGCCGATCGTCCAGTATGATTAACATCATACAGTATATTCAGTTCAAATATCAAAGATTTGTACAATACGATCAACATCGTACTATACTAAATGACTGAATTATTATAAGTTTATGTCATCAAATTTAATATTATCAATTGTATATTTGACCCAAATCAAAACATCTAAAAAATACGGTAAAATCACTTTTATGTTCAAAATTTGCTCATGAGATCCCAAATTATTGTGTCATTGCACGTCAAATTTGAATGAATGTGGAATGAGGCACCAAGTATTTTTTTAAGAGCGCAAAAAATTGTAAAAATGGGATAAAATCAAGAATAATAATCAAAAAAATTTCTCCAAAAGAAAATTGCAAAATAGCCCAAAAAAAAAAAAAGAAAATATATCTATGTATGGCCAAAAAAAAGAAAAGGAATACATAAAATTCTAGGTGAAGAAGAGCCATGTTTAGTACCATGAATCTTCTCAAAATTGCATCGAAGCACGCAATCCCTTATCTTTCAAGTGGTATGATCATATAAATACCCAAAATTCAAAAACGAAAATAAAAATTTGGGTAGAAATACTTGAAAACAAAATATGGGACTCGCCAGGAATCAATCATTTGCATGCAAATGGTGGAGTTGACAGAGGCTGCATTCCAAATCCTCTCCAAATTGTGAAGAATAATTTGTTCAGGCCAGCTAAGTCTGTTCAGGCAGCCCTACCTTGTTAAGATTGTCTTGCAGCCCGGGCACTAGATATTTTATACTTGCAGCTCATTGCACAGATTTATAGAATGTCAACCCTTCTCACCTTACTTCTGATGCAACTTGACAATAATACCTTAGAGGTTCCCGTGGATCAAATAACTAGATTGCTTTTCAAGAAGATTCTCAATTCCAGATTTCCACGCCAACAAACCAAGATCATAAAAAACGAGAATGAAAAGCAACTCAGATTCCTTATATTCATTAGTAGAAGGATTGGTATTTTTTGACCGCAATTTTTCCAATAGAACAAATAAAGCTATTGCATGATATAAATCTCCCACTACCTTGCTTAATATAGGGCATGGATGCAATATGAAGCTAATGTTTAAGAAATACATGTATTGTGCAGCTTTAAATGAGAATCAATGAGATTGTAGAGTAAACTTCAATAAAAGCAAGTGCATTTGCATACCTTATCAAAAGTTTTAGTCGGATATTTGGGTTCAACAAAATCCTGAGAAGTTACGACACAGCCGTATACTTTAAAAACTCTTTTTCTTAATGGAGAATGATGAGCTAGATCTTCAACCTACAAAACATAAATTTGCTAGTTACTGATTACAGTGAAAATATAATACCTGTTTATGTATGCCAACCTGAGGAAAAAAAGTTGGTAAAATGTAAGGAAAAAACTGAAGGGGGAACCAAGACCAAGCGGAACTGTAAGATGCTACAAGTAGTCTGAAAATTGACTTCCCATGAAAACATAGGTACCACACTCCAAGAAAAATGGGGTTCACATTGTATTATATTATGTAGACACCATGTTATATTCAAACCATACATGGCTGAAAACCAATAATTGTGCCTGTATATCCATATTTGACAATGAGTCACTTGCAGGCAGCCAAAAAGGTTTGCACCCAAAGGGAGTGGCCAGGAGGGACAATCGCCTAAAGCAAGCCTCGCTCGGAGGGGCAATCACCTGAACTAGGCTATGGAAAAGGAGGTATTCATCTTGGTGGAGCTTGCAGCATATGAACATGACCTCGGAGGATCATATCAGGGATGTGCCCATTCCCGACGATTTTCAGCTAGACAATTCACTTTAACAAGCCTTCATCCTAAGAAACTTTCACTACATTTGAACTCGGCTTTCTTAGCAGTTTTCCCCAACTAAAGTCATCTTTCTTCCATGAATGTCCCATATCAAGTTACATGAAGCACACACACCGTAGAAGCTCATGATTATGGCTCTGTTAACTATGCTCATCCCCAACTCACCGTCACACCCATCTAGGAGACCCATCACTCACCTCGAGGGACTTACCTTCACAAACTCGCTAGTGGCACTCTCTTATGAGGACTCGCCAAAGGAACTTGTTCTTGATCTCTCTCCCAATGTATTTTCCCTCGATGACTCGCCCAAGATACTCGTGCTTGAGAATTCGCCCAAGCAAGGAAAAACGCCAATTGAAGAATTAAGAAATGATCTATCAGACGATTCGCGTTGTTGGAGTGGTTCCAGCTATTCTTAGTTGAGCAGTAGCAGAAGCTTTGCACCAAGCTAACCTTAAATAACTTGGGTCAGGAGAGGTTAACTTGTCCAGTACATCAAGAGTCCAAAATATTGAAGTGACACCTTTTATTTCATTAAGATCGACAAACCAGCAAATGAAAACCCCCATAATGACTTCGTTGTTGTCACAACCTTGATTATGAACTACCAAATTGGTAGAATTTTAATTGACATCAGAAGTTTAGTCAATATTATTTCCAATAGTACTTTTGAGAAGATGAAGTTTGAGCTTCTCACCAAACCCCAACCTAGGTCTTCTTTTTGGCATCTCAGGAGAAAGAAGAGAAAGCTGAGGCATGATTGCACTACCAATTCCTTGGGGAGAAAGAGAGACAATTTATAGTCATGGTTGATAGCATCATAGTTGGCGTACCAACTACGTTTATTATGAACTTTACTAGCCTCTTCTAGAAAATTTTTTAGGAGTCAACTCCAACTACTGTATCACTATAAAATTCCCAATAGGCAAGAAAATGGTTACTGTGATATGCAATTTGCTACAATTAAGAGCATGCTACTTGATTGATGTAGAAAGTATGCAAGAAGAAATAATCTAACTTGAAGCTTAGAGAGCATATGGACTTGAAACTTCTAAAGTTGTAGAGGAAGAATCAATTTCTGAGGAGAATCAAAATCACAACTTTTGAATCAACATTATATTTGACAAGGAAAAATGGTCTAAGTTCATTACAACTCCCAGAGAGAATGTTGCAGATTTCAGTGGTCAATAGATGAAATGCTCGTGGTCAACATAAATGTCACCTACACAAACTTAATTTTGGACAAAAACATGAGGCCGATTAAGAAAAAAAAAAGGAGAATCAGCAAAACTCTGGCTAAACCAATTAATTATGAATTGCCAAAAACTTTTGGAGGCTAGATTTATCAAAGAAGTATAATACCCATTTTGTCTACCATTAAATCAAAATGTATCCTGTAGGTTGTGAAGTTACTGTACAAAAAGTTGCTATACAAAAAACAGTATATATTTTTTTGTTGTGTAACTGCAAAACTGTTTTGCTACAGCCGTATAAGAATAATTTACATTACTATCCTCGGTATACATAAATTTAAACTATATAAACTTAAACATTTTTTTTTGTTATTGTATAGAAATACATAATTGCATATAAGCTGAACGGATATCCAAAGAATTGGCAACGGAAAGGAAGGTCCGGAAATCAAAACTTTCGGATATCATAATTGCATATGAGAAGAATGGAATTATGAAACACATATATGATAGTAAATTCTATATATAGCCTGTATTGAGATGAACATTGTAATGCATAATTTTTGACACAGAGAAATAATATTCTCTTTTATTTTATTTTCCTTTTTTCTACTTTACTTTTTCTGTTAGGTTACACAGTGCTTAGCAAGCACTGTCTTCAGGTTATATTCCCCTTCTTGGAACATTAATGTTTAAATGTGCAGGATCTTCCTAATTAAACACATATGTATGTTGATTGTTGATAGAGAAATAACCATAAGGTGATTGATGGTTTGATGCATTTTGTTATCCATATTGAATTTGTTTAGTTAGTTGGTTCTGTTGTTTGACATGAATCAAAACATTTAGTATTGACATAACAAAAGAATTTGTAGTTCTATCTTTATAATCAAGATCCCGAGAAAGCATATTTTTTGTCTGGTGCACAAGTAAAACATAATGCTTCTTCATTAATTAAACTAACAAAATAGTGATTCTTTGTAAGAAAATTCCAAAAATTTCATCAGTTTCTTCTACCATCTTCAGCACGGATTGTACTTTGTTGTAGAGAGAATGAATGGTTTGTTAAATGCAGTGTGTACCCAAATATAAATGTTATGAGAGAGAGATGAAAACAATTTGTGGTGGATAATAATCTAAAGATTAGAAATGATTGTGTTTTTGAGCTAATAAATAACAAAGAATCGAAGTTTAAAGTTTAGATTCTCAGTGGAAATTTACCAAATACTAAAAGTACTTGTTTTACAATTGGAAGTAACATTGATACTCCAATTTTCTTCCATCATTCATAACAAAGTTGATCCCTTACGCAAACATATAAATAGTATAATGGTATATAGTTCATCTTTTTTTAACTATCAAAGTCAATATGTATAAGAGAAAAAATTGAAAAACTGATACTGAGAAGTTTGTGTAGATCAAATGATATCACTCTAATCTTGTAAAATATATAAATAATGCTGCTAGAGAAGTTTGTGTAGAAAGATGATTTCTAATTCATTTCAATAATCAATGTAGATGTGATTTGCTCCCGTAGTTGTATTATTTCCTCAGCACCTTCCCCATTTTGCGCCTCATGATTTTTCACATCTCCTTCGTGATCTAATAATGATTGGCCAATTCGATACTCATACGCTTCCGGAGGTATATATGATTGATCCCTATCGCAAACATTGAATTCTGGAACAACGTGAGAGGGATGACATTGTATATAGTTATATAATGTCATTGTTGTCACAACTATTTTCACTTGCTTCTTGAATAGATATATAGGCATATCACACAATATAACACACTTCTTTTTTCAAATACCAAATGACCTCTCAATCACACCGCGTAGTGAACAGTTACGCTTGTTAAATATTTTTTCTCCAAAGTATGGATTGACTCCCTCTTTGAAAATCAGGAATATGATACTTTATCAGAAAATGGCTTCAAAAACCCTCGTTGTATTGGGTACCCAGCATCCACAAGATAATATTTATATGATGGGGACATCATAGCACGAATCGTATATCAGAGGCGTGTGGCCGTCGATCTACGACCACGATCGCGTCGATGTATTTTGAGTTATTTCATGTATTGGTTTTATTATGTTATTTGTCTTTTATTATTACTATTTATGTTTTTTTTTTTTTTTTCATTTTTACCCCTTAAAGGGAGGTCGTAAGTAAGCCCTAAGGGCATTGTCGTCTTTCTTATTTTGAGTCCTTTTGTACGAGGTTATTTATAGCCTTTATGTTGCTCTTTAAAAGTTAATGAATGATTATTTGAGAATTTTGTCTTCTTGCTTGGAGTTCTTGAGAGAGCTTGAGAGATCGGAGAGAGATCCCTTGGAGAGGGAGATGGCGCATCACCCATCAACCTTGGAGACAGCCGGGTTCGTGGTTTCCTATCTTTGATTTCCCTTAACCCTATCACCCACCTTTTCTTCACGATCTTACTTCTCCCTCGTCGTTTCCTTCCACCCACCAAAACACCACCAACATCTCCACCTTGCCGCCGGCCCCTTACCCACCTCCATTCAAACCGCCAGCCTAGCCCTCTCCCACCCCCATTGCCTATTTTGGATACTTCCTAATTTTGGATTGTCATAGTTTAGTTGATCTTTGAATTCAAATTTTCCCAAATTTGAAATTCAAATTTTCCCAAATTTGAAATTCAAAGTCTTTCCTAAATTATAAAATCTATTTTAAGAATGTTTTCAAGTTTTCTCTCCTCTGAGTTTTTTCCCTCCATCACCAACTCACCATTAAACCTTTCCTAAAATAGTCTTTTATATTTTAGATAACTCTTTTCATGAGTAAATTCAAATCTATTTAAATTTAAAATAGTTACCTAAATTATAATCCTATTTTTGATAACTTCCTAATTCATAACTTATTTAAATTATAAATTAAATTGGATGAAATCTTTCGTTCCAAATTTAATTTCTTAATTTAAGTAAGCATTGAATGTCTCCCCAATCTCCTCCCTCATCATCAAGCCGCCGGCCCCACCTTATAATAAATCATAAGGATTTATTTCCTAAAATCCCTAATCCCTCTTGGAAAGAACTTGAAATCCTCCACTTCACCTGGCCGAAATTCTTACCTAGGCATCCCCCTCATTAAATCTTTCCAAAACTCATTATTCCCAATTGGAAATCCCATTCATCCCTTCTTTCCCCTGCTGGTTGAAACTTCCCAAGACCCGTATACTAATTTCCCTCCACACATCTCTCCCCAAACTCCATCTGACGTTGAGTTTTCTGCCTTCTAAGGCTGCAGCCAGAGAATTCCAGCAACTATTATTGTTTTTCCAGCAACTTGAAGCTTCAAAGCTGCTGTTTTACAAGACCAACCTGTTGTCCATCTATTTCCACTAGTCTGAATCATCATAGCACCGTTGGAGAAGACTTCCCCTACTGATCAACACCACGCCAATCCAAAAACAGCAGAGTACTTCATGGATGACCGACCTCGACACTGATTACGGGATTGTCTACAATGAACATGGATTCGTGCATGATCTCCATTCAACCTTCTTCGACGTTTGGAAGAGATCTCTTCTCCTCCAATTGAACCTCCACGAGAAACTACGTCAAACTTCGTCAACACATTGCCTACTTGTCTCCGGATTTTGATAAGGGTGAATTACTTCTCCTTTTTATTTACTTTTCTAATCCTCCTAATCTTGTAGGTGATGGAGATTCACAAGGAACCGAGCTTCACCTTTGCCTAAGCTTAGTAAACCTAGGGTTTTATCTCACTATTGCCAAAGCTTAGTAAACGTAGGATTGAGTGCACTTTTATTTGCTTCTAATCTTATTGTTAAATTAGGGATTTCTGTTGAAGACTATTCTATTTGCATGACTTGATTTTTTTATGTTGTTTTGATAATCCAAGTGCTTGGCATGTGGCTTAGCCTAAACGTAGGCATCCCCTTTTGTTTTCTATTAACGTTTTGATTGCTAATAGTGGTAGTCTTACGTGCTTAATTCAAGAACTCTTGCAAATTCTTATTTCATCATTTTGAAGCATATAGTTCTACATCATCTTAGTATCAGAGCATGGCTAGCATGCATTACATGTGCTAGATGTATCCTAGGAGTCTACTTAACTATCCCTTAGCTTGTTTACATGCATACCATCGCATTATTATTTTGCATCACTGTTTTATTTTGCTGTCCATTGTTTTCCTGCACTCATTTAGTGAGTTGTAAGCTAATTTCTTAAGTGTTTAAGTGTTATCCACATCCTAAAATCCATCCAAAACACTTAGGCAACTTCCTCAACTGCTGTAGTTTGCTGTCCACACAAAATTCTGCATTGTTTGGTAGCATTTAAGTGAGTCTAACCTTTGATTTGAGTGCTGCCCAAGCCTTAGCAACCTCCCTAAACACCTAGTGACTTAAACCACTAGTGTAGCTTGCTGTCTAAACCGTTCCTACACCATCTAGTGACCTTTAGGTGAGCCTGGTTAAGTGGTTAGGTGTTGTCCTCCCAACAACCATCCCAAATGTCTAGATCACTTAAAACTTTCTTGTAGCTTGCTGTCCAGTATTTTCCTGCACCATATAGCAAGTCGAAAGGGTGTTTTCTCTTTGTAGAGTGTGGTCCCTTGCACCCAATCTTCATTAGGTTTCACTTAGCGCTTCCCCATGGACCCGGAACAACTAGGAAGGACTTTAGACCTCTTGGTAGGTCAAATGAACACTATTAGCCAACAACTCAAGGAAAACAAAGTCAACCTAGCCGAGCTTCGTAGGAACACCATTGAGAGATTTAATACACTTGAGCGAGCTAGAGACCACCCTACTCCCTACACCCCATCAAGACCGCCTTATGTGTACGGGGATGATACTTACCCAGATGAGAGGCAACATCGTGCCAATCATCGAGCTCCCTACCACGGACATGACCAACGTCATGATCTAGACTTGGATGAGAGGCAACATCGTGTCAATCATCGAGCACCCTAGCAGTGGTGATGGCCTAGAATAAGAGGGGCGCCTCAGTACAATTTCATCCATTTAAGCCTCAAAGCCCACGCAATGAGTTCAAGATTTGAGGCGTACACCTCAAGTTTACTGAGGCGCGCCTCGCCTCACGATTGGCATCTGCCTCTAAAAACTATGCTCGGTACTGAGCAGTACTTGCTCGGTACTGAGCAGTACATGCTCGGTACCGAGCCAGTACCGCTTGGTACCAAGCAGGTATATGCTCGGTACTGAGCAGTATATGCTCGGTACTGAGCAGTACATGCTCGGTACTGAGCAGTACATGCTCGGTACTGAGCAGTACATGCTCGGTACTGAGCAGTACATGCTCGGTACTGAGCAGTACATGCTCGGTACTGAGCAGTACATGATCGGTACTGAGCAGTACATGATCGGTACCACTAGGTACATGCTCGGTACCGAGCCAGTACCGCTCGGTACCGCTCAAAATAACTCTTACAATAAAATTTTGTTCCGGTACCGATCAAAATAACTCTTATATGTTAATGAAAAGAATACTGTGATTTGGGAAAGATGGAGTTTGAGTTGAACTATATTTCATGTTGTTTTATTATTGGGATATTTTGATTTCACTTCATATCTTATGCATTTTTATGTTTTATATATTATTTACTCATTACTATATATAAAATTTATCATTTTCTGTTTACACATTTTTTTGATTTTGAGGCTTACGCTTCAAAACGTCTTGAGGCTTACGCCTCGCCTCACGAATGAAAAATGCCTCAATACCCGAATACGCAATTTTAAACATTGGGAACTTAAGCAGAAGTACTTGCCTCCCTAATACTG
This sequence comes from Dendrobium huoshanense, assembly GCA_016618105.1. Lineage (NCBI taxonomy): Eukaryota > Viridiplantae > Streptophyta > Magnoliopsida > Asparagales > Orchidaceae > Dendrobium > Dendrobium huoshanense. The sequence goes on along the minus strand of CM028346.1, from coordinate 30,922,622 downwards.
CCCCAGACTATTGGATAGATGGAATAGGCTGACTCAAGACAACAAATCAGTTAAGGAATAAATCGCCTCTTTCGATGATTTTCTGATTCGCTGCAAAGGGGAGGCCTCTATCACCCCCGCGCAGATCTTATCTATGTTTCGTACCGGGTTGCGAGAGGATCTTCGCAATGAGTTGTTTGTCTGGAACGTCACTACACTGGAGAATGCCTACAGCCTAGTGCTTGACTTAGAGGAGACTCGTTCACAGCACCCGAGCCATTCACATAACTCTAGGCCTTCCTACATACCTTATGGTAGTTACATCCCTCACATCCCCATTGCCCAATCGACCACAGGGAGCACTACCCGACCCTCTTCTAGTCCCCCCACTCCTCGTCCTGATATTAAAAGTAAGCCTCCCACTCCGGATACCCCTCGATCTAACCGTAGGACCAAATGTTTTAGATGTCAGGGGTATGAGCATATCACCTCTCAGTGCTCTAGTCCCTATAAAGTCATGATTATCAAAGAGATCATTGAAGCGGAACTAGAGCTTGAAGTTGATCAAATTCACCAAGTAGACAACGATGGTGAATTCTTTGAGGAGGACGACGACACTGCTGTCATCCAGTACATCCAGAAAATTGACACTTCTCTCACCTGCGTGGTGAGATGTGCACTTTCACAGCCCATTACCACCGACGACTGGGGTAGGACTACGATCTTTCACACCTACACTAAGATTAAGAATAAGAACTGTAAGGTCATCGTGGATAGTAGCAGTTTCATCAATGTTGTCTCCTCCAGCAAGGTGTCTAAGCTTGGCTTGTCTGTCGTTCCCCACCCCAACCCCTATAGGTAGCTTGGGTCAAAACCACTGCCTTGGAGGTAAAGGAACGAAGCTTCATACCCATCTCCTTCGTTGATTATAAGGAGAATGTTTGGTGTGATGTGTTGATCATGAATGTTGGAAAAATCCTTCTATGTCGTCCCTGGCTATTTGACAACGATGTCCACATCTATGATCGTTCAAACATCTGCGTGTTTGAGCATGAGGGCAAAAAGATCAAGCTTTTTCCATCACAGCCCCGGATTACGGATGAGCCTGAATCCAACCCTGTCAAAACCAAGAAGGGACTGAACCTGACAGCTGCCATAACCCAGAGCGTGCCTTTACACACCTTAGTCGATCGTGAGACTCCCACTGAGTCTGACGAATCAGTCCCTCATGAGAGTCAGCTCATACCTAGTAGACTTGTTGCAATCAGTCCTGATGGTCTTCCCGATCCATTACCCCCGATTAGAGGCATTTTATATATTCTAGATCCAACCCTTGGAGCCTCCCTATCTGATCGTATCCCAGTTAGACTTGACTATCATGATTCAGTGACTTGCACCCTTAGTTTAGGTCCTTCTAAAATTATTTATGGGTTCACACCTAGACTGCCACTAGACCTTATATACATGTGTCCTAGGCATAGGAATTGTGAGTCTGCATCATCATTTTTATTTCATATGCATGAGGTCTCATAAAAAAATTGCACAACAACTTGAAAAGAGCAATAAAGATTACAAACTATATGTCGATCTGAAACGAAAATTTAAAACTTTTGAGGTTGGTGACTCTGTGATGGTGCGGATTCGTCAGGAATAGTTCCCGCAGGGAATAGTTAAGGAGTTGTATGCAAAGAGTGCTGGACCATTCAAAATGACTAAGAAATTCTATGATAATGCTTGTAAAATAATTTTGCCCGCAAAATTCAACTTCAATCCCTCTTTTAACATAAAATATCTAGTTGCATATGAATGTCCTAAATTCAACACACCAGATCCACTCATACAGCAGCCTTGTGTGACCCCACCATGTGAGAACCTAAACCTACCCCCACCCCCAGATATTCCCAAATCACCCATGGCAGAAAAGGTGGACTCGACTCTGAGTGATGACATCATCTCCATGAGAGAAGGTGGACGATGGAAGTATTTGATCAGGTGGAGAGGGAAGCCCAAGTCAGAAGATATATGGTTGGATCGTGATGAGCTGCAGCAAATTGACCCCGGCATATTGGAGATCCCTAAGAGCACCATAGATGTTTACTCGACGGAGTCAAGTTTTCCTCCCACCCCGAGAGAAAGATGGGGACATCAGAGCACGAATCGTATATCAGAGGTATGGCCTTCGATCTACGGCCACGATCGCGTCGATATATTTTGAGTTATTTCATATATTGGTTTTATTATGTTATTTGTCTTTTATTTTACTATTTATGTTGTTTTTCCATTTTTATCCCTTAAAGGGAGGTCGTATGTAAGCCCTAAGGGCATTGTCGTCTTTCTTATTTTGAGTCCTTTTATACGAGGCTATTTATAGCCCTCATGTTGCTCTTCAAAAGTTAATGAATAATTATTTGAGAGTTTTATCTTCTTGCTTGGAGTTTCTTGAAAGAGCTTGAGAGATCGGAGAGAGATCCCTTGGAGAGGGAGATTGGCGCATCACCCATAACCCTTGGAGACGGTCGGGTTCGTGGTTTCCAATCTTTGATTTCCCTTAACCCTATCACCCACCTTTTCTTCACGATATTACTTCTCCCTCGTCGTTTCCTTCCACCCACCAAAACACCACCTACATCCCCACCTTGCCGTCGGCCCCTTACCCGCCCCCATTCAAACCGTCGGCCTAGCCCTCTCCCACCCCCATTGCCTACTTTGGATACTTTTTAATTTTGGATTGTCATAATTTAGTTGGTCTTTGAATTCAAATTTCCCCAAATTTGAAATTCAAATTCTTTCATAAATTATAAACTCTATTTTAAAAAAGTTTTCAAGTTTTTCCTCCTCTAGGATTTTTCCCTCCATCACCAACTCGCCATTAAACCTTTCCTAAAATAGTCTATTATATTTTAGGTAACTCTTTTCATAAGTAAATTCAAATCTATTTGAATTTAAAATAGTTACTTAAATTATAATCCTATTTTTTGTAACTTCTTAATTCATAGCCTATTTAAATTATAAATTAAATTGGATGAAATCTTTCATTCCAAATTTAATTTTTTAATTTAAGTAAGCATTGAATGTCTCCCCAATCTTCTCCCTCATCATCAAGTCGCCGGCCCCACCTTATAATAAATCCTAAGGATTTATTTCCGAAAATCCCTAATCCCTCTTGGAAAGAATTCAAAATCCTCCACTTCACCTAGCCAAAATTCTTACCTAGGCATCCCCCTCATTAATTCTTTCTAAAACTCATTATTCCCAATTGGAAATCCCGTTCATCCCTTCTTTCCCCTGCTGGCCGAAACTACCCAAGACCCATATACTAATTTCCCTCCACACATCTCTCCCAAAACTCCATCTGACGTTGAGTTTTCTGCCTTCTAAGGCTGCAGCTAGAGAATTCCAGCAACTATTATTGTTTTTCCAGCATCTTGAAGCTTCAAAGCTGTTGTTTTACAAGACCAACCTGCTGTCCATCTATTTCCACTAGTCTGAATCGCCATACCACCATTGGAGAAGACTTCCCCTACTGATCAACACCACGCCAATCCAAAAACAGCAAAGTACTTCAAGGATGAGCGACCCCGACACTGATTACGGGATTGTCTACGACGAACAAGGATTCATGCATGATCTCCATTCAACCTTCTTCGACGCTTGGAAGAGATCTCTTCTCCTCCAATTGAACCTCCACGAGAAACTACGTCAGACTTCGTCAACACATCGCCTACTTGTCTCCTTCCCCTTGTTATTTACTTTTCTAATCCTCCTAATCTTGTAGGTGATGGAGATTCACACGGAACCGAGCTTCAGCTTTGCCTAAGCTTAGTAAATGTAGGAATTTATCTTGTCATTGCCAAAGCTTAGTAAACGTAAGATTGAGTGCACTTTTATTTGCTTCTAATCTTATTGTTAGATTAGAGATTTCTGTTGAAGACTATTCTATTTGCATGACTTGATTTTTTTATGATGTTTTGATAATCCAAGTGCTTGGCATATGACTTAGCCTAAACGTAGGCACCCCCTTTTGTTTTTTATTGTTGTTTTGATTGCTAATAGTGGTAGTCTTACGTGCTTAATTCAATAACTCGTGCAAATTCTTATGTTATCATTTTGAAGCATATAATTCTACATCATTATATGTGTATAATTACACATTATTTAGTTAAAGAAAAGGTGGTTGATTAAAATAAAAATATATATATTTGATGGTGACATAAGAAATTGATATTGTTGATTATGTATAACAAATTTAAAAATACAATTATCATATGCATTACCCTCACATTCTAACATTACAAAAGTAAAACAAATGTTAAACTCATAAATTGCCATAATAATTTGCGTCGTTGAATCACATCGTCCTATATAAGCCACATTTTCAACAGTTGAAACACGAGCATTCACATACATTTCATTGATAGCTCTCATACAATCCTGATTGATAATAAAAATTATATATTTCATAAATATTTACAAATCATATAAGATCATAATAATAACATTTACCTTAAAATATGACATATATCGATCATCATACAAAATCTTTTTTGAAATATTTTCAAAACTAAAATCTATAAGCTTGATAACGCAACTTGATAGTTTCACTAAAACTTTCAGTCAAATAGAGAAATACTTATTAATAGTCTCAGTTGAGTGTTAAAATTGCTCACATGTCGACCTTATTGATTCATTATGTGATAAAATATAAAAGGTGATCACAATTACTTCTCTAGCTGTTATCCTTGATGATCCATATAGACTATGAACACTTTCCAAATCCTATATAAGATCTAAAAAATTATTTGAGACATATAAAACATATTATGAAATTTCATTGGATGGCCTTGCAGTAACTCTCCAATCCATCTGTCTCCTCTATACGACGAGATCATGCACGGAGTCATATAAATATATGTTTCATAATACTCATTTATAAGACACATAGTTACAATTCTAACTTTTTTATGTTTTGCAATATCGGGTAACTCACTTGTATTTTTATTACATCCCATTCCTGTATACATATAACGGTAAGAATTATTTTGTTGATTGTATGTGAACTTGTAATTTGTTATTGCCTGCAACTTAGTTGTGTGGTCAAAACCTGTCATTATTCAACATATTTGAATTGTTTAAATTAAATTTTATTTAGTTATCACAAATTACAAGTTCATATACAAACAATAAAATAATTCTTACTGTTATCTATATGCATAAATAAAATGTAATGAAAATACAAGTGAGTCACCAGATATTACAAAATTCAAAAAAGTTATAGTTACAACTATATGTCTTATAAATGAGTATTATGAAACATATATTTATAAAATTCTGTGCATGACCTTGTCGTATTGAGGAGACAGATGGATTGGAGAGTTATTACAAGGCCATTCAATGAGGTTTTATAATATGTTTCGTATGTCTTAAACATTTTTTTTAGAACTTACATATGACTTAGAAAATATTCATGGTCTACATGGATCATCAAGGACAACAGCTAGAGAAGTACTTGTGATCATCTTATATATTTTATCACATAATGAATCAATAAGGTCGACATGTGAATAATTTTAACACTCAACTGAGACTATTAGTAAGTATTTTTCTATTTGACTGGAAGTTTTAGTGAAATTATCAAGTTGCATTATTAAGTCTATAGATTTTAGTTTTGAAAATATTCCAAGGAAAATTTTGTATGATGATCAATATATGTCATATTTTAAGATAAATTTTATTATTATAATCTTATATAATTTGTAAGTATTTATGAATTATCTAATCTTCTATTCTCAATTAGGATTTTATAGGAACTATCAATGGAACGCATATGGATGGTCGTGTTTCAATTGTTGAAAAGGTGGCTTGTATAGGACGATGTGGTTCAACGACGCAAAATGTTATGGCAGTTTGTGACTTTAACATGTGTTTTACTTTTGTAATGTCAGGATGGGAGGGTAGTATACATAATAGTCATATTTTTAAATTTATTATATATAATCAACAATATCAATTTCCTATGTCACTACCAAGTATGTATTTATCTATTATAAATTTATAATCAATCACCTTACTTATTCTTTAACTAAATAATTTGCAATTACATATAGATAAATATTATCTTTTGGATATTGGTTACCCAAAAGATAGTATCCATGTATGATTTTTGCTGATGATATTCTTCTTGTTGATAAGACTAGAGAGGGAGTTGAAGGTAAAGTTGAATTATGGAGGTCAACCTTAGAGTCTAAAGGCTTTCGCTGAGTAGATCTAAAACGGAATATATGGAGTATAATTTTAGTAGTAATAGACCTAGTGAGAGGATTGTGACTTTGGGCGATCAAGTCATTAATAAGAGTACACATTTTAGATATCTTGGATCTATTGTTTAGAGTGATGGTAAAATAGATGGGAATATTATCAGCAGAATTCAAGTTGGATGGTTGAAGTGGAGGAATGCATCGGGCTTGTTATGTGATAGAAATGTATCCCTCAAACTTAAGGGAAAATTCTATAAGATGATAATGAGGCCTGCAATGCTTTATAGTGCTGAATGTTGGCCATTAAAAGAGAAGCATAATACTAAGTTAAGTGTGGCAGAGATGATGATGCTCAGGTGGATGAGTGGTTTTACCCTTAGAGATAGGATACAAAATGAGCATATACGTGAAAAGGTTGGAGTAGCTCCAATAGAAGATAAGATTAGAGAGAGTCGTCTTAGATGGTTTGGTCACATAAAATGACGGCCTTCCGATGACCCGGTTAGGAGAGTAGAGATATTAGATTTGACTTGTGTTAAGAAAGGTAGGGGTAGACCTAAAAAGACTTGGTTAGAAAATATTAGGAATGACCTTTTTTTATTAGATTTAAACGAGAATTTGACTTTTAATAGGACACAATGGAGAAAAAGGATTCATGTAGCCGACCCCACGTAGTGGGATAAAGGCTTGATGTTGTTGTTGTTGTTGTTGTTGGATATTGGGTACCCAATGCAACGAGGATTTTTGAAGCCATTTTTTGATACAAAATATCATATTCTTAATTTTCAAAGAGGGAGTCAATCCATACTTAGGAGAAAAAGAAATATTTAACAAGCATCACTCTTCACTACGATGTGTCATTGAGAGGTCATTTGGTGTTTGGAAAAAGAAGTGGGTTATCTTGTGTGATATGTCTACATATCCATTCAAGAAGCAAGTGAAAATAGTGGTGGAAACAATTGCATTACATAACTATATACGGTGTCATCCCTCTCGCGATAATCCAGAATTCAATGTGTGCGATAAGGATCAATCATATATACCTCCAGAAGCATATGAGTATCGAATTGGTCAATCATTATTATATCATGAAGGAGATGTGACAAATCATAAGGCACAAGATGGGGAAGGTGCTGAGAAAATAATACAACTACGGGAGCAAATCACATCTACATTGATTAATGAAATGAATTAGAAATTATCTTTCTACACAAACTTTTCTAACGGCATTGCTCATATATTTTACAAGATTATAGTGATATCATTTGATCTACACAAACTTCTTAGTATCAATTTTTCAGCTTTTCTCTTATACATATTGACTTTGATGGTTAAAAAAAGATGAACTATATATCATTATAATATTTATATGTTTGTGATCGGGATCAGCTTTGTTATCAATTGTGGAAGAAAATAGGATTATCAATGTTACTTCCACCTATAAAACAAGTACTTTTAGTAGCTGGTAATTCTCCCTTGAGAATATGAACTTTGAACTTCAATTCTTTGTTATTCATTAGCTCAAAAATACAGCCATATCCAATCTTTAGATTATTATCCACCACAAATTATTTTCATCCCTCTCTTATAACCTTTATGTTTGGGTACACACTGCATTTAGCAAACATTCATTCTCTCTGCAACAGAGTACAATTCGTGCTGAAGATGGTGGAAAAAACTGATGAAATTTGTATGGAATTTTTTAACAAAGAATCAACATTTTATTAGTTTAATTAACGAGAAAGTATTATGTTTTACTTGCGCACCAAACAAAAAATATGCTTTCTCAGGATCTTGACTATATAAATGGAACTAAAAACCATTTTATTATATCAATATTAAATGTTTTAATTTATGTCAAACAACATAGCAAACTGACTAAATAAATTCAATATGGATAATAAAATGCAGCAATCACCTTATGATTCTTTTTCTATCAATTCTCAACATATATATATATATATATATATATATATATATATATATATATATATATATATATATGTGTGTGTGTGTGTGTGTGTGTGTTTAATTAGGAAGATCCTGCATAGTTAAATATTAATATTCCAAGAAGGGGAATATAACCTAAAGATAGCGCTTGCTAAGCACTGTGTAACCTATCAGAAAAAGTAAAGCAGAGAAAGGAAAAATGTTATAAAGGATAATATAATTTCTATGTATCAAAATTCTGTATTACACTATTCATCTCAGTAGATGCTATATATGGAATTTATTATCATATATGTGTTCCATAATTTCATTATGCTCATATGCTATTATGATATCCAAAAGTTTTAATTTCCGGACCTTCCCTTCCATTGCCAATTCTCTGGATATCCGTTCAACTCATATGTAATTATGTATTTCTGTACATTAACAAAAAATGTTTGAGTTTATATAGTTTAAATTTATATATAACGGGAGTAGTAATGTAAATTATTCTTATACAGCTGTAGCAAAGCCGTTTTACAGTTATACTATCCAAACAAAAAATACTATTTTATATACAGCAACTTCAGAAAGTAGCTTTTTGTATAGAAACTTCACAACCTGCTTTACCGACAGCTGCAGCCATCCCAAACGCACCCTAAGAATCACAATCAAAGCGCAAAAGAAGAAGCAACTCTGAAAAATGATTTGTTATGGAATTTGTAAATTGATAGAGCCTCTAGTATTGAAGGCATTGGAATCAGCATGTTGGAAAAAGTCCAACAGGAATCATACCTACTCACGCTATCAAAATATACTTTCTAATTGAAAACAGCCAAGCCAAAATATGAAGCATTAATTGTTGTCTTAAGGTTTGCAACTGGAGTTGAAATGAAGCACTTGACAATGTTGTTTCTTACTCTTAACTCGTTCTCAATAAGGGAAATGGGGCCAAAGAAGTCCTCCAAAAATATATGTTCAAAGTAAAATTTAAAATTAAGAAATTTGAGTACTTCAAAATTAAGCAAATTCCAAAGAACAAAACCTAAGTCACAGATCTACTTCCTAAAAAAGTAAGTTTTACTAATGATATTAAGCTTATTTTGCCATGGCTCAATAGACGACTTAAATTCACAAAAAAGCATTCATCGTCTTCATCCTTATCTCATTCTTTAATTATATGTAGAAAATAGTTGCTTTTTTTTTACTTTTCTTTTTTTGAGAAAAAGGAAATACTCTAGCAATTTGTTAAAGAGAATAGGTTGTGGGCAATCTCCCTGAATATGTGTTAGATAAAGAAACTTAAAATCCAAGAAATAGTCCTGTTCTAGTAAACTCTTGGAAAAGTTGAATTTAGTCAAAATGAATCTATTATCATGCAACAAACCTAGTTTTGTTATCAAGAAGAACAGACTCCTCTGGGCATAGGCTAGTTTGGGAAATCCGTGTAAACAATGCTTACAGATTTTGTTTCTACACATCAAAATTTAATTATTGAGCAATCCACAGAGGAAGTAATGGAAAAGAATGGATCGGTCAAGTTCATAAAATCTCATCTAGCTAAAGCTGATGCCTCAACTGATCTCACTAAAGCCTCCAATTCATGCCATTTTTCTTTCCAACTTCTGCAATATGCAAGCCAAGGTTTTAAAATTGAAGAAAATATTTGCTTGGATTGGAACCTCAGCCCATATGATATAAGGAAAAGTAGTGAACAACTTATCAGTATAGTTCTTTTATATAATTTAACACATTGGCTAAAATAAGTGTTGGAATTAGCTCAAACAACTGGAGCCACAATAAATATCAACAAAAACATTAGTTTAATGGGAAAATCCCACTTTGCATGAATTAAATTCATGATATCAACAAATTGAAAGGGAAAAAAGGTAAATAAGGAAAGGAAATTTTAGTAACCTGTCCAACAATTTCAGGAAGCTTGCTTGCATCGACAAAGGTATGTGGTAGGAGCTTAAATATTTCTTGTGCACCTTGAGATACTACACAAAGGAAAATTCAAGTACATTAGCAAACACAATCACAATGCAACATTGTACTTAATAAAAACATGTTAAATTCAATATAAATCTGAATAAAATTTATCAAAACTGAATTTTTCATTATCGAGGACAGCATTATTGACATTTAAATATCAGTAATAAAACTTCAATATTAAAGATAGGTTTTTGTATGATAACATGGCATGGTAAGACGTAAAAAGAGCATCATCAGTTGAAGAAGTATCTTATATTAAAAACAAATTGACCAAGTGCATGAACTTAATATCTTAAGCATAAGATCTTTAATGAAGAGGATTAGTCTATGAAAATAGTGTGAGATAGAGGATTATAAATTTAGATATAGAGAAGAAAGCATGGTTGATGACAAAGATGAACATATATAAGTAAATATTAGATTATCCTCCAGCTATATAGTCACCAAACTTAATTATTCTATTTGCACTTGTTTAAAATAATTCATTTAGAAAACTTTTCAAATTAAGGATGCAATGGAACTTACAAATTCATAATATTATCCAATTTAATTGAATTTGTGATTATCATAAATTTATAAGTATTATAAATATTTTTTAGCACGTACTTTGCTCGAGTGTCTCTTATAGTGGTGTCTAGAGCCTCAAGCAGCCATATTACCTTTCGTGTGTCAGGCCGTTTAGAAAGCACTTGCTTGATGGCAAACAAACTTAATATAGCAAAGTCATTTTTCAAAGAGATTGAGCCTATCAAGATAAGAATTGTACCAAGAGTTAATTTTACAAACATGCATGTTTGCATTTTAAAAGAAAAATTCAAGTCGAGCTAAGCTTTTATTCAGGACCTCGAGATGGCATATACAAAATCATAATGGCCCACAAACTTTCTAAAATAACATCATTACGAAGTTATACCTAAACGAGCAACAAGCCTTAAGGCCCCAAGCAGTGAAGTGAGGGCCTTGTCTTGATTTGATTGATGAATGTTAATGCTTTAAATGTTAAAAACTAGTTCATTCTTATGATCATAACCTGAAATGTGATGATATAAAAGATCATCAAGTGTTGGAAAAACAACCATGCATCTTTAAAATAATTTAAAGTGAGAGTGCAAGAACTTAAGTTCTACAAAATTAATAAATAATATAAAAGAAGATGGTGAGTTCAATAAACAAAGGAAGATAAGGGGTATATAAATTCAAAGATAGGTATGGTGAATTGATAATGAATAGATGCTAGTGAAGATTTGATTATTCCTAAGCCGTGCACATTGCAAACCTCAAGAAATTAACTAAAATTGTTTGAAATAATCTATTTTGAAATATTTTTTATTTTTAATGTAATGAAAATTGAAAAGTGGTCATTTTTTCAATATGATGACTATCAGTTTATACTCTTCAAACATATTCTCATAATTCATATAAACTCATAAATTATATAACTATTTTTTTAGCATCACGCTACACTCAGGAAAGTGCCTTGGGCATTGGTAACCATATCATCTTTAATGTTCCAAGCGCTTTTGAAAGCTCAATAATAGTACATAAACACAATCCGTCCAAGTATAGTAGAATAAAATGCTACCAAATTGTTTGTCTTGAATATCTTTAACCAAGTCCATACCTTAATTTCTTGTTAAAAACTACTTAATAAAATGTTTGATGCAGAGCTTATCATGGCTTGGCGGCACAGCAGAACATCTTAGCAGAGCTTAGCATGGCTCATCATGCCACACGTTCCCCGTACCATTTCCGTTATTATAGTAGTAGACTGCCTTTTATTTGCTCTGCCTTAATTATTAATTTTCTTTTTCGGTAATGTTAGAAAATGCAAATGATAGCAAATACATATAGGTAGGAATGACTGTAAGTGAGCAGCTTTTGATAATCTCCTAAAGAACTTTGTTCTGCCGAACTATCTTCTTCTCCTTAACGAGAGGTGAGCCTCTCTTTTTCTCTGTTTCAGGTTCTTGTTTTCCTTGTCTGGAATTCCTTGCAGGTCTTGGGGACATCAGGTGGTATCAGAGCCAGAGAATTCAGACGAGAAGGATGACGGAGCGGGGCAAAGAACAGGCTGTCGACGACGATCGGAGCTTCGAAACATTATGGGCAAACCAGACAGCCATCTTGCGCCAACTTGAGACGTTGTCCGCTGATGTGCAACGTCTTTCCCTGACACTGCACCGAGAGTTAAATCTCAATCGGGCAGCGGAGGCAAATTGTCAACCACGCCGGGAACAGGCGCCGCCAATCATTCCCGGTGGCCGGAGTGGTACGGGTATTGATCGACAACGGCGTCGATTTCCCATTCCTGTACAAGGAGAATCGGATTCGGAAGAAGAATTTGAAAGGCAACCGGAAGGAGGCGGAAGCGAGACCGAGGAAGAGAATGTTAACTTCGACCATCCTGGAGAACACTTCTGGCATAGACGACGCCCAGCACACCATCAGCATTAGGCGGAATTTAAAGTCAAGGTAGACATACCTTTTTTGATGGCCATTTGCACATTGAAGATTACCTAGATTGGGAGAAGACTGTTGAGAACTTCTTCGATTACATGGAAATTGAGCCGACAAAACAGGCCAAGTATGTAGCCTGTAGATTGCGAAATGGAGTGAGTGCTTGGTGGACTCAATTACTGCAAATGCGGAAAAGAGAAGGAAGAGGCCCAATCCGCAGCTGGATTCGAATGAGACAACTCCTTCGCGCTCAATTCCTACCAACTGATTATAATCAGATCCTCTACATGAAGTATCAACAGTGTGCACAAGGTAATCGGTCAGTAAGTGAATACACGGAGGAGTTCCATTGATTAAGCGCCCGAAACAATCTGAATGAGTCCATGAATCAGCTGGTTACTAGATATATTGGGGGACTCAAGTATAGTATTCAAGACCGGCTTGAATTGAACTCGGTGTGGTCACTGTCGCAAGCCATCAATTTCGCCTTAAAGGCGGAAATACAGGTCAGTCGGTCTACAAGGACAAATTTTACTCGGCGGAAGACTCCAGATTTCGTGCCGACGCCTCCAGGGAGAGCTCCCTTCAATTCCAAACTGTAAGCAGTGGCCCTCCCCACTTGCCAACGCCAACGCAGTCCAAACAGACTGCATTGGTTACTTCGAATGTAGATACCAAGACACAACCCAAATCAAGATCCCCTCAGCAAACCAATCCATACGCTAAGCCGGGCACCCTGAAGTGCTTCCGTTGCTTTCATCCTGGTCATAAGTCAAACGAGTGTCCGCAATGGCAGCAACTACAAATGTTAGAAAATGAAGAAGGGGAAGCTTCACAGGAGTTTGGTGAAATGGATGTTCGGGCTGTAGACGAGCTGGAGGGTGATGAAGGGGATCCAGTGATCTGTGTTTTAGAAAAATTGTTAATCGCTCCTAGACACCACAATGCTTCGCAACGCCACGCTATTTTTAAAACAAGGTGTACCATTGCCGGAAAGGTTTGTGACCTACTCGTTGATAGCGGGTGTACAGAAAACATAATCTCCCGTTCGGTAATTCAAGCCTTACAGCTCAAAACAACTAAGAATCCTCAACCCTATAAAATCAGTTGGGTCAAGAAAGGAATTGATATTCCTGTTACAGAGATGTGCCAAGTCACCTTTTCTATTGGCCGCCTTTATGTGTGCGACGTCCTCTGCGATGTTTTGGACATGAATGTGTGCCATTGATTTTAGGCCGACCATGGCAATTTGATTCAGGTGCTATTTATGACGGTCGGGCCAATGCATATTCGCTAGAGTGGAAAGGCAGGCGTCTCAAACTACTACCTGGTCCCCGTGAAAACAAAGCTCCCGTGGCTGAACAATCTCCTTCAGCTGTCATGCATGTGGTCTCTGGACCTAATCTTCTACTCACTTGGAAGGAATCAATCCCAATGTGGGCATTGGTTGTCACTGAGCCTTTTGTTCTAGACTCTCTAGACGTCCCTGAAGAGGTACAACAATTGTTACGAGAGTTCCGTGACATCTGCCCAAACAAGCTCCCCGACACTCTTCCTCCCCTTCGAAATATTCAGCATCAAATAGACCTTTTGCCAAATGCAGTCTTACCGAATCTCCCTCATTACCGGTTAAATCCCAAAGAACAGCAAGTATTGCACGCCATCATTGAAGACCTTCTGAATAAACAGCTCATCCAGACAAGTATCAGTCCCTGTCCTGTTCCCGCGTTATAAGCGACCAAGAAAAATGGTGAATGGCGTTTATGTGTTGATAGTAGAGCCATAAACAAGATCACTGTAAAGTACAGATTTCATGTACCTCGGATCGACGAATTGCTGGATGAATTGGAAGGCTCATGTATTTTTTTCAAAATTGGACCTACGTAGTGGGTACCATCAGATTCGAATTCACCCCGGCGACAAATGGAAGGTAGCCTTCAAGACCGGTTCCGGTCTGTACGAATGGCGAGTAATGCCGTTCGGATTGTGCAACGCTCCCTCCACCTTTATGAGAATGATGCAAGACATTCTCAAGCCAGTTTGGGGAAAATTCTGCATCGCTTACTTCGACGACATCTTAGTATACAGTGACACCTTGTTGCAGCATATTGGCCACCTCAAACAGCTCTTCCTTATTATGCAGGAGAATAAGTTGTTTCTCAACCTACCGAAGTGCGAGTTTGTCACGCCGCAAGCACATTTTCTGGGATTTGTTGTGTCAAAAGCTGGTGTCCAAATGAACCCCGATAAGGTAGCGGCAATACAAAACTGGCCACCTCCCCGATCCTTTTTTGAGGTTCGTAGCTTTCATGTTTTAGCAAATTTTTATCGCAAATTCATAAAAGGATTTAGTGTGATAATGAGCCCTATCACGGATTGTCAAAAATCCAAAACTTTCCATTGGGGAGAGCAACAACAACACAGCTTTGCTGCCATCAAGGAGGAGCTCACATCCGCTCCAGTTCTCAGCCTACCCAGCTTCGACAAGCTTTTTTTGGTAGAAACGGATGCCTCCTCCGTTGGCATTGGAGCAGTTCTGTCACAAGAGAGTAGACCCCTTGCTTACCTCAGTGAAAAACTTTGTCCGTCACGACAGTGCTGGTCCGCCTATGAACAAGAGTTGTATGCACTTGTTCGTGCTTTGAAGCAGTGGGAGCATTCTCTTACACCAAGAATTCATTTTGTGTACAGACAACAGAGCTCTTCAATTCATAAACAGTCAAAAGCATGTAAATAGAATGCATGCTCGTTGGGTGGCCTTCCTCCAAAGATTTTCATTTGTCCTTAAACACCATGCCGGGCAAAATAACAAAGTGGCGGATGCTCTCAGTAGAAAAGTTTTACTAGTCAACCAACTCCAGACAGAATTCTCGGGATTGGCATGTCTCAAAGAGCTGTATCAAACTGATCATTATTTCTCTGACATTTGGGCCAAATGTCAACAAAATGAAATTGTTCCCTGCTACTCTATTAAGCATGGATTTCTTTTTTACAACAGCCTACTGTGTGTCCCTTTGCCCTCCTGGCGGCAACACCTCATCCGAGAAGTTCACTGTGGTGCCCTGGCTGCTCATATGGGGAAAGATAAATCCTTAACTCAGATGAAGTGCTGGTTCTATTAGCCACGCCTCCGCCGGGATGTGTTCCGTTTTGTGGATCGCTGCGCCGTGTGCCAAAGCTACAAAGGGGGTGCATAAAATACAGGCCTCTACACCCCCCTACCGGTTCCAGATTCAATTTGGGAGGACCTCAGCCTGGATTTTGTTCTCGGGCTGCCTCGCACATCGAAAGGCAATGATTCAATCATGGTTGTCGTCGACCGTTTTTCGAAAATGGTGCATTTCATCGCCTGTAAGAAAACTTCAAACGCCCTTCATGTTGCACATCTTTTTTTTCACCAGGTTGTCCGTTTACACGGGATCCCACAAAGTCTAACATCCGATCGGGATGCTAAGTTTATAAGCCACTTTTGACGGGAGCTTTGGAAGAGATTGGGCACCGATTTGCGACTTAGCTCAGCTTACCATCCTCAATCGGACGGACAAACTGAAGTCGTGAATCCACATTGGGGAGCATGCTTCGTTGCTTGGTACAAGACCACCCAAGACAGTGGGAAGTACTCAGTATTGCGGAATTTGCTTTCAAGATGGTGCATTTCATCCGGTCATGAATCTTACAATATGGCGCATTTCATCACTTTGGTAAAACCGCTCTACCAGTAAGCCACCATTCAACATAGTTTATACCAAATCTCCTAACATTGTTGTGGATGTAGCTGTTTTACCAAAGTGCAAGTCCGGGTCCGCAACAAACTTCTCCAATCAGTACGCCGACATGCTCGCGGACGTTCACAAACAGCTAGAGAAAGCCAATTCTAAGTATAAGGAGGCCGCAGATCGCCATCGGAGGCAAACTTTGTTCAATGTGGGCGATCTTGTTATGGTTCGCATGCGCCGTGAGTGTTTTCCACCGGGCACCAACAATAAAATCAGCCGCCGTAAGATAGGTCCTATTCCAATCATTGCAAAAATCAATGATAATGCCTATACGGTTGATTTACCAGCTGGTCACAACATAGCTCCAACCTTTAATGTCTCTGATATATGGTCGTATCAACCACCGGATGCCTCACCAATACAATTAGCTCGTCGGAGTCGAGCTCTTCGGCAGCCGGGGAGGACTGATGAAGAGCTTATCATGGCTTGGCGGCACAGCAGAACATCTTAGCAGAGCTTAGCATGGCTCATCATGCCACACGTTCCCCGTACCATTTCCGTTATCATAGTACTAGACTGCTTTTTATTTGCTCTGCCTTAATTAGTAATTTTCTTTTTCGGTAATATTAGAAAATGCAAATGATAGCAAATACATATAGGTAGGAATGACTGTAAGTGAGCAGCTTTTGATAATCTCCTAAAGAACTTTGTTCTGCCGAACTATCTTCTTCTCCTTAACGAGAGGTGAGCCTCTCTTTTTCTCTGTTTCAGGTTCTTGTTTTCCTTGTCTGGAATTCCTTGCAGGTCTTGGGGACATCAATGTTGGCCTCAAAAGCTTTGAACCATTGAAGAATTGCAGCAATGTTAAACGGAATGGCATACAAAATCATAATTATAATGTGTAAAACAAAGCATTTTCCAATATGAATAAAAAAAAATGATAGATGCACTGCAGTACAACCTGCATAACTATGACTAAATGAGCTCTAAAGTCTTGTGACAACATGATAGAAAGTAATGTTATGTAGTGAAATCATAGGAAACAAGTAGAGAATCAAATAATCAAACAAGAGTTTCTAAGATTGAAACTAGAATCAAGCTCATAATCATGCCATAGGTTATCTTCGAAGCTCAACCAGGATGTGTTATGATAATGTTCTAAAATGGCATTCATTTGTGCATAGGACAATGCAACCACCATAATTATGAATGAATAAGCTATAGCTCTATAGCAACACAAAACCTCCTAATTTTGTTGATTTAAGAAATTAACTGCACAACAGTTCATCAGATGATAGTGTGTATGTGTGTACGCACGCAACATCTATCTAAGTTTATTTGCCCTTAAGAATGTGCCCAAGCCAAAAATAGTACTACAAGTTCAGCAAATGTAATGAGTAGCAGTAGAGTAGGAAGCTTGATCCAAAGGGTGAATAAACATCAAAATTAACACAGCAAGGAAATTGATACCATTTCCATTCCCAACAAACACAAAGACTATAGGAGAAACCCCAAGTGGTAATCCTTGTGTAGCTATTTCTTCTCCTACAGAAATCACTGCAGCCTTTGCAGCAGCAAGAGATGGATACATATGAGAAGCTCCCAAAGATAAAAAAGGTGTCGAATATCCAAGATTTAGATATCCTGAAAATTTGATAAAGAAAAATTCTAGTCACTTAACAATTGACAACGAGCAGGTAGATAAAAGATATTCCGCATTTTTCAACAACTAGATTTTGAGAGAATTGTGTAGCTATTTAGTGAGCAAATTGTTAAAAAAGCTATTACATAAATGCTACCAATTCAAATAATTAACTGAAGAAAGCAAAGAAAGTAAAGAGAAGTTTTGAGGCGAATGCACCACGGCTATACGTTTTCCAAGCCCATGTAAGAAATCAATTAATCCAGCTCTACCAGCAAACTTTCCAAAGGCAAGGAGTCGTTTACCATTATCCCCAACTATCAACTCATAGTCATACAAAGTAGCTCTTTGAGAAAAAATCTGAAAAAGAAAACAAGATCATCAAAACAAACGGTAACAGAAGCAAAAAATTCAAAAGATGAACAGGTAATTGCCTTATCTAACATAGGCATGTTTTCCTTTTGAGCCTTATGGGTGTGGGAAAAAAATGCATATGCTCTATCTGGAAGAATCATCTCTAACTGTACAAAATAATCAAATATGAACTTCAGAATTCACATACTAAGACTTCGTTTGGGACGGCTTTCTTACTGCTTCTTAAAGCAGCTTTATAGTACAAAAATTAAAATTTTTATACTAAAAAACTGCTTTAAGAAGCAGTAAGAAAGCTATCCAAAGCATAAATCTTTAGGAATTGCGCCAACAAATAAAAATTTAGGCCAGAGAGTCTCCCAGACCTTCGGCTGTTTGACACCAAGAATGAGACCACACTCGGATAAGTCATCTGATACTTCACACCCAACATCCTCATATTGAAAATCGTGATATATACGCCTTGTACTTGGCTGCACAATTATCCTTTGAACGCCATTTTTACCCTTTCCGCTGTGCAAAAGACGGGCGCAGTGTGCAGGAGTCAATGGAGCTCTCCTCTCCCATATATTTGAAGACTCAGAAAGAATACCAACAATTCCATTACCCAACATGGTGCCAGTTACCAATTGTCAACTGCAAGAACAATTCAGAGCGTCACTATCTTGCGTATAAGATCACACAGTGGTGATTGTTAAATCGTGAAGATAAAACAGAAACCAGTTTAAATTATTTAACAACTTAGATTGCATCTGTCATCTGATACAAGAAAACTAACAGTTTTAAGAGAGAAATTCAATGATCATTACACATTGTGCTGCAGTACTACAAAATCGTTTGAACTCCGTCTCAGTAAATTCCAAAAAAAAAAAAAACCAATTTCACTAATTGCAGATAAACCAAAAATAGCAGTCATGGTTTTCTTTAAATTTGATATATCTGGCTTGCATCATAGTAAAAATATAGAAATTCAATACATGCATCCACTCCAAAAGATGAGAAAATGCCCCAACACAGTTCTCACTGATAAAAGACCAAGCGACCAAATCTGAAAACTTGAAAACCTAAACGTATGATGAATCTCACCTACGCACTAGTCATGCCAAAATTTACCAGCATTGGCCCTAAATAAGAAAAAGTTCTAATCACATACCAGAGTAGCCCTGCCCTTCAAAGCACAGACTTTTAACGTCGACCAATGGAATCCCCTGCGAGGTCTTCAGAAATCAAGCAAACAAAAATAAAACTGAATTAGTTCCTGAAATCAATATCAACAGGCCACGGCCTGAAGAAGGGGAGAAATTAGACTGTACAAATTCTCAAGAAAGTGAGTCGGGCGGAGGTTTTTCCGGTCTCCAACGGCTCGAAAAGTATCGAATTTGGAGCCGAGGAACCGCTTATAACGTGATACGACGAATGGGAGCATGAAATGGAAATGGAAGTATCAACCACCAAAAAAAAAAAACAGGAAGCGTCTTTGCAACGGATGTTCGGCTTCCGTCTCGTGTTTCCTGATAATGGCCACGTGTATTTCCTGTCCTTTCCAATTTCTTTTCTGCAACAACGACGTCATGCTAACCATTGTCGATAACTATAAATTTGGAAGAAGAAGCAAAAAGTGGTTTTACATTTGCGCTATTTTAATTGGTACATTCAATTTAAATGAAAAGAGAAAAAATCGGCTGGAGAGAGAGTAGGCAAAGAAACAAGTAGAACTGCAAATGAATTGAGAGTTTGACGAGCTGCTCATGACTAGGCTCGATAAGGGCTCGTTCATTTCTGTTTGATTACATAAACAAATAAGTTTGAGCATACTTGATAAGTACTCTATAGCTAAATAAACGAGCTTGAACATCACGTTGTTCGATTCATTTATGTTCACAAACAATCTCGCTTAGAAGCTCGTGAACAATCTCGTTTAGAAGCTCGATTAGAACTCGACTAAGAAGCTCAATTAGAGCTCAATTAGAGTTTTAAAAATAAGTACTATTTAGCCTACAAATTTAATAATTTATTTTTAGTAATTTAATACTTTTAAATCTTTCCTCTCCATTAACTGTTTTGTTTTACTAAAATTTTTATTGTCCCACCTCTATTCCCTCCCTCTCTCTCTATATATATTTTTTTCATTTTTTTTAAAACCGCCTACTCTCTCTCTTCTCTCTCCTCCATGGTGTAATCAAATTTTAAAAAAAAATTTGTACGCGCTTTAGTCCCACATCGCCTAGAGGAAAATGATTATGTTGTATAAAAACTAGCATGTGTAAACTCAGCGTGAAGCTGTAACGAGCTGATCGGTTTGTCTAACGAGGCACTAGACAAACAAGCTCGAATTCGAGCACGAGCAGAGTTCAAGCACTCTCTTTTTTTTAAACGAGCTCAAGCTCGAACAAGTGTCCGAGAAGCTCGATGAGCTTCGAGCCGAGTTTGAACTCGATGTGGGTCTCCGAAAGGATTCCGCTCGTGTGGTTCGAATGCAAAGGGTACGATCACACTATCCCGTAGGACAAAATGGTCGTAGGCCTTTACACTCGGCACAAGCAGGCCGATGGAAGAGCAGATGGAGTTATAGATACGATTAGCCATAGAGGATAGCGGCTTTCACCTATCAACCTCGATGGATAATAATATCTATAGCCCAAAAGTTCACGAGATTTCCCCTATTCGATACATCAGCATCGAATAGGGTTTATTTGATTGTGGGGATCGGTTTCCTACGGGCGCAAGCCCCCGTAGTTAATTACATCTTAGACCTCGATCTAAGAAAACTCTCGATTAAGGATGTTGGATTATTCACTTCTTAATTTGGTGCACAGAAAAAGTTCCTAAATTCTATTCCAAAGAATCTCTTCTATTTATCTTTAATGATGATTAGGCCTTTTGAATGGATAAAGATATGATTAAAATTTTGAGTTTAGAAGATCAAAGACCAGATTACTATCCTAAGAGAAACGACAAACTCAGAACACAGATGAAAGGAGACACACTGAGGGGTGTACAACCTGGGCTTATGCTTGCCTGGAGTGAGCTGCCAGCTAACATCCTAAACACAATCAATCGCCTTATATGTATACAATATAAGAAGGCTCTATCCTAGGAAATCAAGGATTCGTAGTTTAAAAGATTTCAATCAGGGACTCTACAATATGCAAAAGGATGTACCTAGCGCCATGTATGATGTATGAAACAAATACGAAACATCCCTAAATCTATTGATATGATGCATGTATGTGAGTGAAGCATAATGTGAGGTAAAGTGTGTAAAAACAAATGCATGCATGACATTCAGAGTACAGAAAAAGTAAATAAACACACCCTAAGGGTACCCTCCAGGCAAGGTACCCGCACAGAAAATCATTCAAACGGTGCCCACTGGCACAAATAGGTGGCCTACTCTACAGGCCTAAATGACCCTAATGGTCTCTAAGGCTCACAGAAAAAAAAGAAAGAAAAAAGGGGGGTATCGTACCCAAAACCAGAAGGCCAAAAACCTAGCGATGCCCACTTCGTGTGGGAAAACGACGATGCCCAATGGCACAAGTAGGTGGCCTACTCTACAGGCCTAAATGACCCTAATGGTCTCTAAGGCTCACAGAAGGGGGGTAAGCTTTGACCTATAGGGTCAAAGCTTCGTCAGTGAACTAACCTAAGGCTGGCTACCTAAACATGCTAGAATACCTACTAACAAGCAGTGTGTGATGTGAAGCAGTTCGATATATAACTAAAAATTTATTTTTACAAATTGCAGAAGTTATACCTGACTGTATGTGGCGCTGCCACTTAAAAGCTTATAAGCAAATGATGTCGCTCGCTCCTCGATCATTAAGCTCCGATGTACCTCGCAAAAATAAGATAATAGAAAAATAGATATATGAGCGTAGATGCCGTTCAGAAAAGAAATGCAGGTAAATGAAATAATATAACTGACAGAAAATTTAAGCATTGCATTTAATATAATATGTGCATGTAGTAAATACTAAACAACAAAAGAAAGACATTAGCCTAACCTAAAGCTAGTAGTCGTGTCCTAGCAAATCAATCTAAGTTTATGTATGTTGTGTAGTTTTGGATGGGTCCTATGTAGGGAAGTTTAATTATGATTGTTTTCATTTGATTTGTTAAAGGTTAAAAGAGAGATTTTAATTTAAGTTTAAATATTAGTATTTTAGGATTGATTTTAGAGATTTTATTTTTAGTATTTGATTGAACTATTCAATAGTTACAAATTAGAAAGAAATATGAATTAGACAGTTTATTATCAATTAAGGGATTAGATTAATTAAGTTTGCTATCAACTGGTTCGTGGCGTTGTGCCACCAGGCTCGAGGAACCAGGCCTCCTTAGGACATTTAGCCCCGCAGCCCGGAGTAGTCCATCCTAAAAACCAAGTTGATATAGTTATATTAAGAGGTTTGTTGATTGATTTTTAGCAGATTAGCTTAAGATTTGATTGAGTTTTAGATGAGTTATTAGGCTTTGGATTATAATGAAATCTCCTGATAAATTCTTTATGACTCATTTAGTTTAGGTTAGGTTTTGATTCACTTGATTTAATATTAGAGGTGTTTTAGACTAGGTATGTTATTAATAATAAGTGGGTTTGATTAAAGCTTTGATTTTTATAAGTCTTTTATGTTGGGCCAATTTTAGTTTAGGTTTAATCTCCTAATTTAGTCTACATCTTTTGAGACTTAAGTGTATTAGAGAATGATTAATAAATTAGTTAGACTTGATTCAAGTGTATGTTTTAGATTTGAAATTTAATGATTATATATTGATCATGGCTTAATTAGGAATTAAGTGTTCTAATGCCTTTTAGGAGTTAGATTATGATTAACTTGTTGGTCGATTATTAATGAATTAAAGAACACCAAACCTAGGAAAAAGTGTCACTAAGTTTAAGTTTTAATGTCTCTATCCTATAGGGAGCATGCACCCTAAGTCTATGTTATCTAAGACTCAACCCTTAATTTTTGTCCTTAGATGTCGCTAGTGTTATAGGGGATAAAAGGAAATGTTTTCTAACCCTCTAGACATTCATATGTGTATCAACATGTTTAGGAATCTATGATTATAATGACAAGTAGGAAAGCAATATAAATGCGAGAAGTAAAGAATAAAAATGACGAAATGCCAAAAAGAAAGGAGTGAGAAAATAAAGTGATAAAGGAATATAGGCATTTTGTTATTGGACATGCTTCTTCGAAGCCAAGCATGTCACTAAAACGCCCTTCACTCCTATTCAATATAATATGAATAAAAGAGAAGATGTTTAAATGCCATTTACTGTCCCCATCATCCAAACACAGCACTTGAGAAAACTCGACTCAAATAACCAAACTATTTCCTAGACAAAACTCAAAGTACCCAAGGGGAAAGTAAACTCCCGGAACTAAAATCAGAGTAGACTTCCAACTCACGTTCTTCCGACCCAACCTTCAAATAGAAAGACAATTCAAATTGAGAAAGAATCACACTAGAGAAAGACAAATTAAATTGAGAAAGAATCATTCATTCCCAAAAGATACTAAAAGACGCTACCACGCAAAGTCAATCACAAAATTATAAATCCCAAAATAGCTTGTAAGAACTTATAAATAAAATGCTAGATAAAACACTACAAAAGTCAGCCACCAAAACCCTTGTGACATAAACAAAACCTTCAAGTGCTGTCTCAAATTTGGCGTGGGGTATAACAACTAAAATTTTCTAATAAGAAAATTTCATAAAACTCCTCCGTCGTAAAACATTCACAAAACTCATTAAAACTTTCTAATACAAAACGAATCTAAAACCAATCATCAATCATTTTAACATAAGCAAATCCAAGTCTTTTCCAACATAAGAAATCCGTAAAACTTCCACATTAGACAAATTCATCAATAATCTACACAAGGAAACTTTCATGATTCATATAACCCACTTAGTAGGAAAACACCCACGTTTACATATAGAAAAGAGAACCAACGAAATGCTCATACTAATAACATCATAAAGCCAGCAATACATCACACTACATGAAACGCAAGCCAAAATTATCTCTCTCAAATCTTCCATGTTTATGATAATTAAGCAATACACACTTAAGCAATAAGGAATAAAATTATACTTCTCTAAAATCAAGTGACAAATGAATATTTCAATCTAACCTATATCACAGAAACGACAGTTTAGTGCAAATGGCTTTTGCCACATTCAAGAAATATACTCTAACCATTCGACATAATGTTGAGTCAATCCTATGCCAAAATCGTATTTGAAACAAACACTATATGAGAGCTTTCCAATTGCTAGTATCACTTTTCAAGTTTCCATAACATATTTCATCAACCCAAAGCAAACTTAATCGTGAAACCAAGTGTAAAATCCCTTTTCTTAATAAATTGCTGAAGCATACAACTGCCTTCACTAAGCACCTCTTATAAAATCATCAAAGCAATTAGAATACAAATGTCTGCATAACAAAACTCTCAATGTAACAATGACTAGTGAGGTAGAAAACCACTTCTTATAAATAGCGCCACCATCTCATGATCATGCTTAGTTTGTTTCAAAGTGAATTCTTCATTCAATAACTTCTCAGAATCCATAGCACAACAATTTCTTTTCATATGGGTAGAATCGATCCAAAATACATGCTTCACAAACATGAGGGTCTATTTCAATTGAGAACAAATCTCCATTTTTGGACACAAAATCAAATAACAAGTCGAAAGATATGTTGTAGGGGGATTTATTGAAACAACAAAAATATGGGAGCCATCATTCTTCCAAATGTTAAAACAGATTTTTTTAGCATACGAGGTTGCAAGTCACTCTTGGTAACCACAAGGAGAATTTAGCAATGTCAAAATCCAAAGAGTAATCTAGATGAACATAAGCTCAGAAACAATTATTAAACAACCATAGCCCGTTCCACAGCCACCTTTTATAAAATATAATGCCAAACCATCCAACTAACTTTGTACAAATCTTTTAACAACAAATGATAAATGGCATGTAGAAAGATGCTTTGAGAAATTGTGAATAAAGCTCCAAACTCGTAACAAATTATCAAATATAATTCGACAACAGACCCCAAACTCCTTGATATAAAATACCTCACAAAACTTTCCAATCATGAAACCACCTATAGAATTCTCCAACATAACATAAGTCATCCAACTTTCTTTTGAACACGTGAGTAAGACATTTGAAACATAGAGTATATGTAGGTGTGTACTCAACTAAATCATAGATTCCCAGATTAAGCATATGATTTCGTGGTTTGGGTATACCCATAAATTTTCCAACAAAGCAATGGGCCTTTGACATGAATATGAACATAGCCTCTATTAAACAATACTAACTAATTTCCCTATTCACTTTTCCATCAAAAGTTTTCTTTTTCAAGACAGGGAGAGGGAGGAAACAATCAAGTATTATGCTCGTATCAAACTTAAACAACATATGAGAACCATTATGATTAGCTCATAAACGCGTTGCCAAAACTTTCACATCTTTCTTATTTACAAAATGGAAAGAAATCCAATGCTCAATTTAGATGCTGCTGACAATGCAAAAGAGCACATGAACTTTATAACACGATTATAATTCATACTATTTTCGTCAAACATTGAAATACGACAAGAATCTAATGTCGCCCAATTCTAATAACATGCATGTATAATGGGAGAAATAAATTTACTTCCTTGAAAACCACTTGAGACCTCATTTCAATCATCCTACAAACTTGACGAAGATATATCATATTTAAAATTTCCGAAGTGCTTGAAGTAATAACAAAATTTTAACATTCATGTAAGATTTTGATCAAACAAACACAACTCAAAAGAAAAGAAGAAACCTCATCATAACATTTTGTTAGGAACGTCTCATCAAATAATTGATATGCAACATATTTTATTAAGATTTCCATGAATAGGTACACGTTATTAAAACTAGGAATGAGAGGGTTCCATGCACAACAATGTCACTGCTACTTTTTTGTAGAAATTTCAGTAGTTTAGAAACCTTAAGTTGTCATGCCAAAATTCTAAAAGATAAGCTTCTACCAGGTCATTCATATACAAGGAGAGCACAAGCGACAAATGACAAATGTGACAGAGACTAAATAATAGCAGAACCCATCGGGTAAGACAGTCCAAGTAACTATCTCTCATATTTTATAACATCTAAACTTTAGATAATCACACACAAACAACAAACAGGAAGAAAGGAAAGAAGGAAACAGGTTAAGAGAAGAAGGTAAGGAAGTAGAAGAAGGAAGGGGAAGTAGTTATGAATAAGAAGAAATAGGGAAAAGGGGAAGAAGAAGAAAATACTCACTTTACACAGTGGATCAGCTCGGGACAGTCCAGGTGCTGGGTTCGGAGGAGAGAGATCGAGCAGCTGTCGTCGGCCTCGATCCTGGAGGTCGGAAGGGCTCGGAGGTGTCGGGCTCGATCTCCAGGCGATGGAGAGGGAGCGGGAAGCAGGGTCGGTCCAGGTGGACTCGGGTTCGGTCTTGGAGGTTTGACGAACCTTGGCTTCGGTCGGCGTCCGCGAACAAAGGAAACAGGGAGGCCGGCGTCGGGCTTCCTGGCTTGGTCCGGACAGAGGAGGACCGGAGAGGGAGAGCTGGACGCGAGAGAAGGAGATCGGGTGGGAGGTTCCGCCTGGATGTCCCAATAAGAGGAATCGGGAGCCATGGGGAAGCGAGTGCTCAGTCGGGGTCCTCTACACGGGAGAATAGGAAGAAGATGAGGAGCTCGGCCTCGTCTGGAGCTCGTGAACCCGAGAGAGAAGGGAGAGGTCGGGATTCGCCTGGGATCTCCGGAACCGAGAGGGATAGAGCGTGAGAGGGAGTCGGCCAGATTGAGAGCGGATGGAGGCTTTAGTCTCAATTAGGGCGCCAAGGGAGAGGGTAGATCGGAGCCGTCCGATCAAATTCTTTGATCCAACGGTGGGATTCAAACCGGTTTGGAAATTCAATCAAATTTTGATTAAGACTTAGCTAGACTCAAGGGACTGAAATCAGGTGCAAATTTGAGTCAAATCTGGTTCGATCCGGGTCAACTCGAGCTCGCCTCGACTCAACCAAAATTAATTCAATAAAATAAGATAAAATAAATCGACCACAAATCCATGCCAATTTGACTTAAATCAAGCCCGACAAGGCCCGATCAAATCAATCAAACATGCTAAAGAGCAAATCAGGCTAAAAACGAGGTCAACACTCGATTCTGACATGCGAGCCCGAACTCTAACAGATCAAAGCTCGACTCAATTCCTTTGCAGCCCTAGAAACAGGGTTGGGTAGTGGGAGAGAGAAAGAAGGAAAAGAAAGAGAGCGCAGAGTGCGAGAGAGGAAAAATTTTAGTTTTTTGTTTTTAATAATTTTATATAGAAAATTTAAATAAAATTTTATAAAATTAAAAATTAAAAATAGAATGGTCATAAATACTTTATAAATATCAAAATTAAATATTTTAAAATTTTTCTTTAGAATTTAAATTTAATTAAATTTTAAATTAAAATTAATATTTTTTACATTTTTGTGGACAATTATCAAAACATAACAAAAATCTAAGTTTTTTTTAGGATTTATATTAAATTAATTTAATTTTTTAATTCGAAGAAAAAACATTAAAAATCATTATTTTGATATTTATTATATATATGTTTATGTTTTTTTAGCGGCCGATTAAATTTTTTTATGGATATTTTGCTGTCGGCTTTTATTTTTATAACTATATGATGAAACTTTAATAAAATTTAATTTTGATTTTTTATTATTTATTGATAATTGCTTACTAATATGCAAAAAAAAAATTTAATTTGTTATCAAATTTTAATTTTAATTTAATTTAATTTAATTTAATTTAAATCCTAAGGAAAGTTTTTTAATTAATTTATTTTTTATATTTATTATATATTTTTAACAATTCTATTTTTATTTTATAAGATTTTAATTAAATTGTCTCTTTAGAATTATTAAAAACAAAAAATTCCTCTCCCGCCCTTTTTCCCTCTCTCGCCATCTAACCACTCTTTCTCCTTCTATTTTCCTCGTTTCTCTCTCCCAGGCCACCCACCATCATTTCTCTTAGGAGTGTCAAATCCGGTCAACGGGTCAAATTCGGGTCCAATCAGAGTTGACCCGGACGTAAACGGGTTGACCCGAACCCAACCCATTTAGCTAAACGGGTCAGAATATCCAACCCGGACACAACCCGCGCGGTTACCAGGTTGACCCGACCCGACCCGCGAACCCTCGAGGGCATTCCTGAGTCTCGACGTGGAGGTGTTGCGCGATGCGACATAACGCGGAGCGGCATGGCGCGACGCAGTCGAGCTGTCGAGGATAATCGGGCCAACCGGCGGAGCGGTCTTCGTCAGATCAAACCCTAGCCAAGAAAACCGAACGACATAGTGGCATGATGCAACGCGGAGGCCTCTGGCATTGCCGGCTTGGCGACCTAATGTGACGGAGCGATGCATGGCTTGGCGGAGTGGCAGAGCAGCAGAGCGCAAAGGTCTCGTAGGCTTGGCAGCCTGATGCGACGGCAAAAAGGCTACACGCTACCATCGCGAAAGCAACTGCGCGATGCGGTTAGACGCGACAGAACAATTTTCCGGGTCAAAACGGTTCAACATAACCCGACCCGTTTTTCAAACGGGTCAAAAATCCGAACCCGGACCCGACCCGTTTCACAAACGGGTAGACCCGAACCCGGATTTTTTCAGGTCGGGTCCGGGTCTTGTTTCGGGTCGGGTCAAAAATTGACACCCCTAATTTCTCTCTCCAGCCTATTTTCTCTCTCTCCATTTTAGTTGAATGTGTTAATCAAAACAGTGTCTATTTTGTTTGGTAAGTTTTCTTCGTATTAAATTTTGTATTAAACATGTTCTTCTTGCTAATCATGAGGCGTAACGTGCACCTTTTCCCTTACGCTTTTAGGTCCCAATCAGGCCTATTTTTTTTTTTTTTTTTGGAACGTTGAGCAACTTAAATGCGGCATCTAGCGAGAGGCACAAATGCCCTCAACTGCAATGCAACAGCACGAACCGCAAGCCTTTTTTTTAATATAATATTGTATCTAAACATCATCTAATACATTTTAATTTTGGAATTTACAAGCAAAAGTTTTTTTTTTATAAAATTATTATATATTTAATATCTAAATATTTATGAGATTAATTTTTAAACTAAGTGCAATTTAATGTTTAAGTTAATGACCAACGTTTTAAAAAATTTAAAAATTGTCAAAGTCGTTTGTTTAACGGGTGACTGGACGTCGCCTGTCCAACGAGCAACATTTCCAGACATAAAATTTCCTTCCCATAATCGTTTGATCATTCGTTTCTAACCTAGGATGCAAGAGGGCACGGGCGATTCGGCAAAGATTGCGTCGCATGTTTGTTTTTTTTAATTCCTTTAGTTTGTATTGTGTAGGTTTAGTTTTTCTCTTCTTAGGCGATAGTTTTAGCTAATGTTACTCGTGAATCTCAATATTTTTATTTGTTTTGAATTTTTTTGAAATGATATTTTGTTCGTCAAAGTGGTATTTATTTGCTTGAGATAGTGTAAATTATGCACAGGGGACAGAACCACATTGCTTCTAGCGAGAGACACGAATGCCCTCAACCGTCATGCAATGTGGACCTCCGAAAGAGCATCGCGCGAACGGGTCGATTGGAAGGGACAGATTGGATCGTGCATACGACTAACCATTGGGGATAGAGGCTTTCACCAACACACCCCGATGGGTAGCAATATACATGACCTAATCACGGGTTTCCCCCACCCGATGGAAGAGCTCGAATGGGGTTTAATAGATGTGGGACCGAGTTTCCCACGGGCGCAAGCACCCGTGGTTAATTACATCCCAGGCCGGAGCCTGAGAAGACTCTCGATTAAGGATCATACATTATCCTCTCCTAAAATGGGATCGGCACGAGGGTATAGACTAGGAAATCCTACTCAAAGGGAAGAAAGGTCCGGAGGGCTGAATCGACATGCGTGGCTCATACCAGCATTCGGAGGCTCTAGGGTACTAGAGAGAAACTGGAAAAAGAAAGACAAACAATCAACCACATGCGTGAGAGAAGGATGTAGGTGGCGTCATCCTGTAACGCGGATAAGTAGGATTTAGGGTCCCTGAAAAGAAGGGACATACCTACTATTTAAGATCTACTACGAGACCGAATGTAGTAGCCTCGAATCCTAAATCTAGGTTGGACTTAGTGTTCGACACACACTAAGACCAGTGTCCTAGCTAATGCGATGCAAAGATCTGGACTTATCCCGGCCTGGATTGGGGGAGCCAGCTAACCACCTAATCGATTTAAAACCATGCTGTCAAGTCAATTATGAAAGATGGGTGGGAGGTGCAGTTTATTGAAAAGAGGACCGACATCTAGAGAATTTCCTAAGTGGTCATGGACTTATGTTGGGTGAATGCCCCTAACCAATGCAATTAAATTTTAATTAAATTGATTTCTAATGCAATGCATGCTAGTTGAATCGTCAGCTCATGAATGCTATAGAACTTTAAAAATAGGCTTATAGAAAATATTTTTTTTTTTTTGAAAAGACTGAGTCTCCCTAGGTCCGGCACTTCATCCTCATAGGCCAGATTATCCGGACTCTACCCGCAGGCAGGGAGATGTCTTATTAGAAGGAGAGAGAAGATGCAGTAATATGCATGCGACCCCGGACGATTCTGGCAATTCCCTAGGTTCGTTAAGTTTCTATATTATTTAAAGCCTTAAAATATTAGAAAATTAATTATGAGTATAAAAATTTTATAATCCTTAAAGAGCCTAACGATATCCAGGCGAAAACAAAGATCGGCATGCAATGAATAAACCTAGAAAAGCAGGTATTTCTACTGCACAATCAGGTAAACACATCAATATAAATCAAACTAATCAAGTAAATGTCCATAGGCCAACTGCCCTTTAATTACAACCCAGGGTATGCAGAAAAGTAAAGTGGCCGGGCACCACTGCCAACAACCCAGATTTCTAAGCCTATGACAGACGCCAACAACTTTGAGTGGGATATTGGGTCTTCAAATCTTTAGTCTTCTGGATATCTTCTCCTTGGACTTCTTGGATCTCTCCTCCTTGGACTTCTTGGATCCGTCGTGGCTTGAATATCCAAACGAAGAGACAATTCCCCCAGTATGGGGGTATTTCCTTTTCTCTTTAGATATCTAAAGCCATCCAGCTCGATCTTCCAAATGGAAGAAGACTCTCCCCTTGGGGATGCCTTCTTCTTTTAGAATTCAAGCTGGATAAGAATATCCCAACTCAATAGTTGTTTTCACAACTCTTAACAATTATTACAAATAAATTACATGAATTGAAAGCAGTAAATCTAAGAATCCCTGCAATGTTATCCTAGTAAAAATCATCCCAAGCAGTTTATATAGAAGTAAAAATGCTAACACCATTGACCCTGTGCCAAGCCATGCTCTTAATTATGAGGGCTAAGCAGCTCCATCTGTGCAGTTATAATTATTAATTTTAGCCCTCATTTTTATTTAGGGGGAGCTGAGCAAGCACCTGCATAAAATATTATTAGAAATAATCATAATACTCCCCCCTTTTTATTAGCTTGAGCATGGCCACCTGCACGGAAGAACAATATATATATGGCGTTCCTAACCTAGGGGTAAATCTAGCGCTCACATCTATAGTGCAGAGAAAGTAAGCAAACACACCAATCATTTTTCAAACAGCATGCAATGAAAAAACCACGGAAAGCTCCGGCACACAGCAGAAAAATAAAACCCAGCGGCCTAACCTAGATCTAGAAGTGGTGCCCTAGCAAACCATTCTATGTGTGTGTAAGGCTAGTGTGGTTTGGATAAATCCTAATATGGGTAGTTAGTTAAAATTGTCTAAAGTTCAAGTCTGTTGAAGGCCAGAAAAGGAAATTTTTGTTGAAATTCAAATATTAATGAATTGTGGTGCATTTTAGTTAATATAGTTTGTTGATCAATTTTAGGAACTTAGGGTGATGATATTTGAAGTTAAAGTTATATTAGCCAATTTTGGAAAGTCCTGGGTCCTCCTAGGAACTAGACTAAGGGTCCAAAAGGTCACTATGGTAAAAAGGCTAAGTCTGGATCTCCTATCACCTTAGGAAAATACTAGACCTTAATACGAGTAGTTAGACAGGTAGTAGGCTGAAATCGGAGTTCTCTAGGCAAAGTTATGAATTTTCTAAGTTTCGGGCCCTAAATGAAATACGGTTGACCAAAATGTTGACTTTCTAATCTAGGTCAATTTCTGGAAACCTAAGATTTTTAATAAATACTAGGCCTTAAATGGAGTCTAATGCAAGTGAGTTTGCCTAATTTGGAATTTTCTACGATTAGTTATGAATTTTTAAAGATCGGGTAATTAAAGGAATTTTCTAAATTAACTAGGAAAGGGGCCCTTTTTACTGTTTTGATCCAAATGAGCTCCAAACTGATTGGAATCACTCCCAAAAGTCAGGGATGACCTGAGAAAGTGATCCCAAGTGTTTGGAGAAAATTTGGGATTTTTAATAATTTTTAATAATTTATTAGAGGCAAAAAGGTAATTTCTACCTATGGTCAAATTAAGGGTCAACCTAAAGTCAAACTAGGGAGCCCTATTTATCTAAGGTCAAGGGTCAGATTCTGAACAAATCAAGCTATTATGGGTAATTTTCTGACCTAATATGTAATTATTGTATTTTTCGGAAGGTCTCGGGGCCTTATTTAACAGATTAATTAGGGTTGGTTAATTAAGGGCTCTAAAAGCTCCTAAAAATTCCTAGAAAATTCTGAGGGGTTTATGATGTCACTAAGTTTAAATGTTGAAGTTTTGGTGTCAATCAGTGATCTATTCTAGCTCCTAGAAAACTTCTAAGTTCGCTAGACGGATCCTTAATTATTGTCCTTAAGGTGTCAATACGTTATATGGGTTTAAACTGAAGTTCATACTAACCCTCAAGGTAGTAAATGCATGGAGTACATAAACAAAATAAACACGCCATGTCCTTAAATCTAGGAGAGCCTAGACTAAGTGCTCGTGGTGCGACGACCTACACATGCAATCTACGAAAGATAAAAAAATAAAGACACCTAAAGAAAGGATTAGTGAATGATTGGGACTCAATCATTCACTAACCCACTCCCCCATGATTGCTCTTCATCCATAGAATCCATGCCTAAAATTTCGTGAAATAGCGGGTCTTCCGGAATTAGGATTTAAAGTATATATAGTTTTAAAATACTTTAAAAATACTTAAAACTAAATAAATTTTTGGGAAAATAGATAATTTAAAATAAATCCATTTATAATAGATATATGGGAGACCCGCTGACCACTCTCACATGGCATCAAAAAGATTTAAAAATAATTTGTATCCTGAAAGTAATTATTATACTAATTGAGTAAATAATAATTAAATAATCAAATAATGCCCCAAAAATAGAAATCTGTCAAAACGGCCAAAATCAGGGGCTGGAAATAGTTTCAAAACACAAAGCTCGCTTTTCTGAAAAGAACGAGGGGTTACACGTCAAAATCCAACTTAAAACGGCGAAGATACGAAATTTACAAGTTCAAATACAATAAAATAATATTTTAAAATAATGCAGTTTCACTGTTTTTGAAATGACAGAAAATACAGATAAAATTTTCATCTGAAAATAGTTTTAAAATATGCAGAATTCAGAGTACATCCAAAACAAGATGCTGTACGTCGACAGCGGACTTAAAACGACAAAGTTATGTAATTTTGGAAATTCAAAGACGATAATTAAATATTTTTAAATATTGCAGCTGGCTGTTTTGAAAATAATTGCACATAGACCCAAAAATTTGAAGTAAAACCAATTCCAGAATGTGCATAATCTAAATACATTCAAAACAAGACGTTGTACGCAAAAATCTGATTTGAAACGGAAAAGTTATTAATTTTCGAAGTTTAAAGGGCATTAAAGCCTATTTTAAAAATAATTTTTTAAAGGAAATAATAATAATAATAATAATAATAATAATAATAAAACATAATTATGATAACATTAAAACAGTAAAACACTAATCTCAATAATAATATAATACAATATTAATAATAATAATAAAATAATAATATAAATAAATTAAAAATAAAAGTTATTTTTACTGTTTTATTAATAACTTAAAATATATTCATTATTTTTATAAAAAAAAGTTTTTATAGAGTAGAGAACGAAAATACGAACAAAACGAGGTATTGTACGCAAAAATCGGACGAAAAACGAATTTTCTATGATTTTTGGAAGTTTCTGGATTTAAAATATGCTTAAAATATAATTTAAAATGAATTTTTAATATTAAAACCGGCGACGGGACACGTGGCGCATCCCGGTTGGCTGGCGCGGTTCGGGCTATCATTGCCAATGATTGCGCGGCGGCGCAATCATTGGCAATGATTGCCGCGGCGTCGGAATCAGCGCCGGGCACTTAACCACGTCGGCATTCAATCCAGACCGTCCGATCCGCGAGGTTTGGATGGACGGCTGTGATGGCGCCATGTGGCCAACCAGACCGCTGGCGGGACTCCGCGGTCGATCCAGACCGCGGGAACCAGAGGATCGCGACCGTTGATCTAAGGATCAACGGTCCCGATCGATCCACCTGCTTGCGAACACGTCCGAGACCCTAGAGGGGATTTTTGTCTCGTTCTCCCAAACGGCTAAACCAAATCGCGTAAAATTTTAAACACATGTTCTAGGGATGAAGAGCATCCTTGGGGGGTAAAGTTTCAGTTCTAAAAAGTACTTAATGAAAAGCTATTTAACCCTAAGTGTTCTAAACTAGAGTTTGTGATATACCTCAATCCACAAGGTGGATTCGGGAGATCTTGGGCTTGTTGGACTCGTGGGCTCCTCTAGAACAATTCTCCTGTTGAAGTCGAGCTCCAAAAATCTTTCGATCTAACGGGATTCGCCTCGGAAGGATTTCACGTTCGGGTCGCCGGAGAACTCGCCGCCGCCGGCTTGGGGTGATCGGGTTCGACGTGGGAAAGGGAGGTGAATCTCTCTAGAGCTCTCACAAGAAGTTTCAAGAGTTGAGGCGGTCTAGAGAGGGAGTATCAATGAGGGAGCCTAAAATAACCTAATTTTCACTATTTAAGGCCTCCTCTCTATGATTGACGGTGGGGATCAAATCCCTGGCTAATTGGGAGGGAAACTAGGCTTTGGAGGCCGTGGTTTGTATTTGAAATTGATTGTGAATCAATTGGGCATTAATTTGGGTATTAATGGGCTCTTAATGGTTTATTTTTAACACATTATGACTTGGGTTGACCAAGTCAAGGGTTGACTTGGTCAACCTAGTCAGTTGGGTCTATGGGGAGGAGGCTCGAGCTCGAGAAAGGGTTTAAAATGATTTAAAAATTGATTCAAGCTCTTAATGGGCTAGGTGGTCAACCCTGGTTGACTTGGTCAACCGGGTTGACCTAGGGTCCAAGTCCAGGCTCAACAGACTCGACTCGACTCACTGAACCCATCGGAGAGGGTCTTGGGGTCTGGCTTGGTCAATTTGACCAAGTCAACCCTCCAGGCCCGGGTCTGGGCAAAATCAAGGTCAACATGCAACAACACAAACCACAAGCCTTTTTTTAATATAATATTTTTTCTAAGCATCTTCTAGTACATTTTCATTTTTTAATTCACAAGCAAACATAAATTTTTTATAAAATTATTATATATTTAATATCTAAATATTTATAGGATTAATTTTTTAAAAAAAATACAATTTAAAGTTTAAGTTACTCACCAATGTTTTTAAAAAATTTAAAAATTGCCAAAGTACCCCGTTTGACGGGCGACTGGTTACTTTGCGTAAGTCGCCCGTCCAACTAGCGACTTATCCCGACATAAAATTTCCTTATCGTGAATCATCTGTTCGTTCATTTCTAACCTAGGGCTCGAGAGGGCTCCAGCGATTTGGCAAAGATTGCATAGTAGGTTTATTTTTTTTTAAATTTTTTTATTTCTTTAGTTTGTATGATGTAGGCTTAGTTGTTTACTCTTCTTACGTGATAGTTTTAGCTAATGTTATCCGTGAATCTTAACATTTTTATTTGTTTTGAGATTTTGTGAAATGATATTTTTGTTCGTTAAAGTGGTGTTTGTTCGTTTGAGATAATATGACTTGTGCTCAGGGGCGAAACCACATTGTGCCTCACCCTCTCTCCTTTTCAAAATTTATATTCTACAAATAGAGCCTACAATAAGCCTTCCCCTCACAATCTCTTATGCACTGTTTCGAATGCGAAGAACTCTACCTCTTTATCTTTCCTTGCTCTCTCATTTGTATTATGAGCTCATACCATGAAGAAATTGAAGTTTGTCACCCCATTAAATATTGAATGGCTTGTCCCCACTCCCACTTAATATCCTGAACCAATTCTACTTACCTACTTGGAGAGAGAAAATGCACATTCTTTTAATCCTTTGGTAAAAGCCCATTGGCCCACCATCTTGCACAGATCATTAACCAACGAGTCAACTAGTCTTTACATATATTTTGCACACACAATAGTATCACAGTAATTTTAATCATATATCCACATTCATTTTCAATGCAATGCAATAAATAACACATAATTGAGCTTAAGTTAAAAAAATGTCCAAAATATCATAACGGTAGACAATAAAGAATCCTATTATAAAAAAATACATATTTTTATAAAATTACTAAAATACCAGGAATAGTATAAAATGATGTTTGTATTATACTACTATTTTTAGATGTCAAAATAAATTTTGAGTTGACAAAATTCATTGTATTTTCAAAATCACATAGTGAAAAATCTCAAATAAATAGTCAAAATGTTTATAATCTTGATCTCTATAACATACAAAAAGTTACGCAATTAAAGTTTTACCAATAAAAAATTAATTGCACTTTTCAGTACTGAAAACATAAATTTGATCAAAAAAATACCAAAAACACGAATTTGATCTTAGGTTCGATCTGTCACAATTCTATACGGCTTGACATATTCTGTATGTGGGTCATATTAGGTAGTATTGTAACAATCAGAATCAGAATTTCTCTTAAATAATTAATATAGATTAAATTATCAACATTTTAATTCAAATTCTAATTTATAGGTTCATATTTTTGTTCTGTATTTGTATTTTCCTTTAGGATATTTTTCTAGTATATGCATAATGCAAAAAAAAAGTCGGCATTGATTTCTTTAAATTTTGAAATTGAAAGAACTTTCAATAGAAATAGAAAGGAAATTTATGATTTGCTGCAAAATCAAATAAGGATAAACCCACATGGCCACATAATGCCATAAATGTACATAAACCCTTCAGAGATTATGTTACACCACTTTGGATAAAATTCATTGAAGTATTTAGAGGCTCGATATCCAAGCTAATAATTTTGAATTCAAGCCTTTAATAATTTAGATAATTCAAAATTCTTGATTTATGGGCTCGTCACTTGAATCTCCTAATCTCCATAAATCTATATATTTTCTTATAAATATACATAATATTTAAACATAGTTGTGTGTCAGATGATGCAATGAAACTTTGGTTTTTTTTTTTTTCATTTTCTTTAAGAGACAATATTTAAATATTTAAATGTCCATTTATATTAAGTTTATCAAGGATATTTGTCTAAAAGATGAAAAATGTTAACACTACGCTGACGTGGCATCTCACACTCCAAAACATCTATCTTTGTACTTTCTTGCTTTACCGTGTATGTACCTTCTTGGCTCTTATTTTCACCTTTATCATTATATAGACAATGTATGATGCACATTAGAATGCAATAGAAAGTTTTCTCTATCTTTCCCATTTCTCTTCTTTCATGTTCTGCATTAGTTTTTCCTTTCACACCATTCTACATGGTATCGGAGTACTGATTAAGCCCTTCTCTCTCCCTCCCAATGCATTCTTCTCCAGCCATGTCCTCTACAAATCAAATCGAAACAACCCATCTAGGCGATCCTTTCACCTCCCGGCCGAAAATCTCCTCCACCCTCAAATTCTTGATGAACAACATCAAGCACGTTATCTTTCAACCCCTCACAGCAGAGAACTACCCTCTTTAGCGTTCTCAAGTCTCAAAATTATTCTGCGCAAATAGCTTCGAAGGGTTCCTAGACGGCTCCACCGCCTATCAGCCAAGAACCATTCAAAACAATGACGGTTAGATTACTCTAAACTCTCTTTCCATGACATGGGCTCTGCTAGATCAAAATATTGCTGTTGCACTCTACTCCATCATCTCACCAGCCGTCCTATCATATGTTCTTTCGATCGAACATTGCGTTGAAATCTGGACCACATTGGATCGAAGACTTCAATCATCCACTCGGTCAAGAATTGTCCAACTTCATTCCCTACAAATCTCAGGAAGCTCCATAGCTCTCACGGCTACCCGCGGACGGGGTCGTGGTCAAAACTCCTCCTCCTGTGGCAGATCCAATGGTCGCTCCTCTAATAATTCATATTCCTATCACAGTGGGAAAATTCCAAGATCCCATGTTACATGCCAAATCTTCGGCAAAAACGGCCATTCGACCATCAAATGTTGGCATAGGCACGATGACAATTAACACAGACCCTCAATCTACATTTTTTACCTCTTCGACTTCTCCCAACACGACGGACTAGTTCTTGGACAGTAGTGCGTCCACACACCTCACATATGATCCGACTCACATACAAAATCCACAACTCTACAATGGATCTAGCCAAGTTGTTCTTGGTAATGGTAATTAATACCCATTCATACTATCAGTAAAGGAATCTTACCCACTCCTGCAGGTAGCCTCCAACTAACTAATCTCAACCTTGTCCCAAATCTTTCATTTAACCTTTTGTCTATTCATCAATTAGTAAACATATAATAATTGCCTAATCACTTTTTCTTCTCATGGTTATCATATAAAGGACAAGACGACCAATTGCCTTCTTCTCAAGTGTCCGTGTATTAACGGCCTCTACCCGCTTCCCAATAATCTCTCTAAAGACACAACTCCATCTCAGCTCGCACTTCTTTCCATTCAAGCCATCCAAGATCTCTGACACTGTCGGCTAGGACACTCGTCCTCTACGACTCTATCTACAATAGCAAAGACTCAGCCAAACATTTGAATTTCCATGAAAATTCATAATTGCAACACTTGTCAAATGGCGAAAAGTCATCACTTACCATTTTATAGCTCTCAAACTGTAACTACTTCTCCCTTATCTTTCATCCTTTCTAATGTTTGGGGCCCCTCCCCAACCACTTCTACTGAAGGTTACAAATATTACATCCTATTCACTGATGACTTCTCAAAATATACTTGGGTATACCCTCTTGTTAATAAATCTGATGTAATAAATAAATTTCTAGAATTTCAAAGAATGGTCGAGAGACAATTTCCCTACAAAATTCATTCACTTCGTGCAGACGGCGACGGCGAAATCATTAATATTAAATTCAAATATCTACTTCAGTACAACGACATTACTCACCAATTCACTTGTCCCTACACACCCTCTCAAAACGGAGTGGTGGAACATAAACATCTTCGTTTAATTGAAACCACTTGATATCTTCTCCTATAAGCCTCTCTTCCAAAAAACCTTTGGGTTGACACCCTATTAATTGCTACTCTCCTAATCAACCGTCTCCAATCTTATAACACCGCTAACAAATCCCCTTACGAGCTCCTCCACCAACATACACCCAACTACTATTACCTTCTGGTATTTGGATGCCTTTGCTATCCATGGCTAAAACCTTATTCTCAAAGCAAACTATCTCCACTCTCATATTCTTGCATTTTCATTGGGCATGCCACATCCAAAAAGGATATAAATGTTTGGATCCTAACACAAACATAGTTTATACTTCTCACCACGTTGTCTTTAACGAAGCAAATTTTCCTTACTCAAACCGACTCACTCATCAAAGATCTACATATGTTCATCACATTCCAACTCCACCCCTCCTACTGTCTCCAACATCTAAACTCCCTTCATCCATAACAAATACCCTCTCATCTCACGGGCTCTGTCACTTTCCAGCACCCTCAACATCCACAAACACTAACAATTCCCAAATTCCACCTACATCTATGTCCACCTCACCCTCTCCTATCGCTCAAACAATGACACTCGATTAAGAACCAACACCTCAAGCGGACACCCATGCACCTGAAGCAGTTGGTCTAACTTCCTCACACCACATGCTCACTCGATTCAAGACCAGATCCCTCAAACCAAAACAAATATTAGACATTGTCCACGTTATCCAAACTAATGACCCAACCACCTATAACCAAGCTGTCAAACTCAAACAATGGCGTACAGCCATGTCATAATAATTCCAAGCTCTTCAAGCTCAAGGAACCTGGGATCTTGTACCTACAAATCTAAATCAAAATGTCCTAGGATATAAGTGGACCTTTCGAATCCAAATCAACATCGACGGCTCAATCGCTCGCTACAAAGCCCGACTGGTTGCTAAAGGTTTCAATCAAGAGTATGGCATAGATTATACTGAAACCTTTAGCCCCGTAGCTAAAATGCACACAATCCGAGTTCTTATTTTCATAGCGTTATATCACCACTTGTCAATCCATCAACTCGACGTCTCAAATGCCTTCATCCATGGCAAACTCTCTGACATGGTTTTCATGCATCAGCCTCCGGGCTTCCAATATTCCCTTCACCCCACCTACGTTTGTAAACTAAACAAAGCCTTATATGGTCTCAAACAATCCCCTCGAGAATGGTATGCCACCCTCTCTAATCACCTACAAAGTATTGGATTCCTCATTAGCACCTCTGATCATTCCCTACTCACATATCACTCTGGAACGGTACGCATCTACATACTTATCTATGTGGATGACATTCTTTTAACCGGAAACTCTACCACCGACATCAACAAACTCCTATCCAACTTCCATGACAAATTTCACATGTGGAAAATCGGACCTTTATCTCAATTCCTTGGCATTCAAGCCATCCCCACCTCTTACAGCATTTTCTTTCACAAACAACCTTATACACACAACATCATAGAACGAGCAGGCATGCAAAACTCTATACCTGTCTCAAGTCCTATCTCCTGCAAAATCAACACTATCGCCAAATCCTCACAATCCTTAATTGTACAGACACTTAATTGGATATCTTCAATACCATACTCTCACTTGCCCATACATTCAATTTGTCATCCACCAACTATGCCAGCATATGCACAAACCTCTCAACATCCACTTTGACTCACTCAAATGACTTTTTCGTTATATTCATGGATCAACCCACACAGGCATACCTCTACGCATGAACAATCTCACTCTTCGTGGCTACGCGGATGTGGATTGGGCTAACGACAGGAAATCAATCTTGGGCTATTGTAATTTTTTAGGTAACTCACTTATTTCTTGGTAGGTCAAGAAGAAAAACACTGTTGCTCGGTCATCCACAGAGGCTGAATATCGAGCCTTAGCTACGTAAGCATCCAAGGTTATTTGGCTCCGATGACTCCTCGAAGACTTTCACATACCTCAGATCGATCCAACCATAATCTACTGCGACAACACATCAGCAATTTCCCTTGCCAACAATCCTGTGTTCCACGCCCATATAAAGCACATCGAAGTCGATTGTCACTTCATAAGAACATAAACCATGCGTCACATATGCACCACATACCAACTAGCAGACTTGTTCATTAGACCTCTCACACAACAACGCTTCAAAGAATTATCTAACAAACTCATCGCCATCACCCAGCCATAAGTTTGCTGGGGGCTGTTAACACTACGCTGGCGTGGCATCTCACACGTCAAAACATCTATCTTTGTACTCTCTTGCTTTACCGTTTATGTACCTTCTTGGCTCTTATCTTCACTTTTATCTTTATATAGACAATGTATGTTGTACATTAGAATGCAATAGAAAGTTTTCTCTGTCTTTCCCATTTCTCTTATTTCCTGTCATGCGTTAGCTTTTTCCTTGCACGCCATTCTACAAAAACTAGGATAATTTAAAATAATAGATCCCATTGAGGAATGCAATGCAATTATTCTACGAAAACTTAAAATTTTTTGAAAGATCCGAGAAATTTTATTGTATTGAATATATATGAAACAAGTGATTATTTGATAGTAGTTTTATAGCATTCTAAAAAGGTTGATATTTTACTTGATCAAATGTAAATAAAGAAGAAATAAGTCAGATTGAAGACTATAAAACAAGCACTTTTTAAAAGGCAACCAAACTTTTTATATAAATTACTTTACAATTTGTGCATATTTTTAATATATTTATTACATGTGTTGTGGTGGCAGGATATCCTCCTGCAAGCTAATCAAGAAAATGAAGATAACTTTGAAGAAGAGCGGTGTTCTATAGGCCCACCGAGCGATTAATTGCGCCATCGTGTGCCTCCTTTGAGAATGACAGCCGGTAGATACCTTCCCACAAGCTAAACAAGAAGATGAAGATAACTTCGAAGAAGAGCAGTGTTATGTAGGCTTACCGAGGAATTAGTTACGCCGACATGCGCCTCCTTTGAAAATGATAGCAGATAGATACCTGTCTGCAAGCTAAACAAGAAGATGAAGATAACTTTGAAGAAGAGCGATGTTATGTAGGCCCACTAAAGAATTAGTTACTCTATCACGCGCCTCTTTTAACAGTAACTACGGGTAGATATTCCGTTCAAAAAAAAAGAAAAAAAAGAGCGGTGTTATTTTTCAGTGAAAATTCTATCTTCATATTTATTTTTAAACAGTCATTTACTTTATTAATAATTAGTTTGGTATGAAAGACAAGTCTTGGATGGCCCAAAAGCAGCAGAAGCCGTGACCATTTCTAATTTGAAGAGTATTAAATTAAAATTTTAAACAGTACGTTGCCTTTTTGTTATGATTTTACTTTGGAAATAGTATTAAATTATTTGATAAGTCCTTTATGCGAATACTGACATGCATAAGAGTCAATGGGAATAACTATGAGTTGTCATGACAAACAAAGAGATGAGATTTAGGACAAATTCAGAAGGTAATGCTGATTTGTGTGGTATGTCATCATCAATTATTTATTGATTATGTATGTAAACAATATTTTTATATTTTGAAATTTTTTATTCTCTTTGATAGACAATAGTCTGCGCATCGAGAGATTATTACGTGTGGAGTTTAAATATAGAGAATCATTCGGTTTTATGATAATGATCGGCAAAAACATAGTAAAAGTACACTGGTCAACAGTAAAAGTGCAGTAGTGAATAGTAACTGCCCTTTTACTGTTCGGGGACATAAAATCGAATGGTTCTGTATGTTCGGACTTCACACGTAATAATCTCTCATGTGCATCACAACATCCTCTGCCAAGCCTAACATCAGTTGAGCATAAAGAAAAAAAATTATAATTTATGCAGCTCATTTTAATCTGTTAATTAGGAGCACTGGTTACAATTAAGAGGTATTGGGTTTAAGCCTTGATAATTTAAAAGCAAATCAACCTCGTTTATTGGTTGAAAGTTTTGGCTTCAAATCAAGAGGTCATGCATTTACATTTTGCGTATGTGATGTATGTATGAATTTGCTTTAATTAACCGAAATGTCCCCAAAAAACTTTACAATTTATTGGAATTGTGATCCATAAAAAATTGGAGAGCTATTTTGTTATTTGATAATAGTATGTCATTCTCAATATAAACAAGGAGTTAGAGTTGATCAATAAAAATTAAAATATCACATGATAAAATGTTAGACAATTAAATAAAGCTTTTTTTTTTTTCAAGTATTACTTCTCACACAAGCTCTCTCATTTTTCCCCATCTCC
The DNA here is from genome assembly GCA_016618105.1 of Dendrobium huoshanense. NCBI lineage: Eukaryota > Viridiplantae > Streptophyta > Magnoliopsida > Asparagales > Orchidaceae > Dendrobium > Dendrobium huoshanense. The sequence continues at coordinate 30,878,437 of CM028346.1, read as the reverse complement.
TTCATTTTCTCCTGCTTTTAAAATGTTGAGCAGTTGGTGATAAATAAATGATCAATCAATCATTAATAAAATTAAGTTAAAATGTAAATATGGAGCTTATAGATTTATGCATTATATATGAGATTTTTAGGAGTGTGAAATGCATTTGAAATTGTTGTATGAACTTAATCATTTGAAATTAAAACCTCGGGTTGTGTCTTCTTCTTAATATAGGTTTTATTTGGAGCAATTTTCTTACTGTTTTTTACAGCAACTTTTTAGAGCAACATTATTTTCTTAAAGCAGCAAAAAATTAGTTGTCAAAATCTATCCCAAACGAAACCATAATATCTTTGTATTAGGAAGTATATGTGGATTACTATAAAGTTAATAAACCTGTTATATTTTAGGTTATATCCAAATTATACAATATATCTTGATTGGATACATTCATTTGTCGGAATTAGGAATAACAAATTCCTTTGCTTGAGGATAATTATTCTGTGTGGACGTCGAATGTTGTCCGGAGATCAACCAAAATGAGCCACCTCACCCGTGCACATAGTACCACGGCTCGGTATTTCTCGGTACCGCTAATGTGGCGCATTCTGGTTAGTCTCTAGACGGCGTTCTGAGTTCAGTCTCCACACAGAATAATTCACTTTCCTCGTTTTTCCTCTTACATTTTATTGAGCACCTATCTACCCTTATCTCACTTCCTTTTGCTAAGATAGTGAAGGTGGTCAAATTTTGACCTAATTTCTCTAATTTATTCATAGATTTGAAAAAAAAAAAAAAATTCTCCTATGCCTTATAGAAGTTTTAATTTGAGATTTAGGTTTCGTTTGGGATGACTTTCTTATTGCTTTCTAAAATAGATTTTTAGCAAAAACATTTCTTGAGCTAGAAATTTTTTATACAAGAAATTGCATTAAAAAACATTAAGAAGGCTATCCCAAATGAATTCTTAATCTATAGTCTTCTCCAATTTTTGCTTGTGAATGTTATATTATGTGTGCGCGCGCTCTTAATTGACTCAAAAGTCCAAAAAAAAAAAAAGGCCTTAACAGCTTCGGCCTACTAACAACCAAGCCCAAAGTGGCTATATTTCTAGTACTAAATTTTATTTAGTTTATATTTAAGAGCATGTGACGAGGATAAAAATTTATAAAGACACTAAAGGGAAAAAATAAAATAAAATAAAATAAAAAAATTGAATTTATTTTAATAAAATATCATATTAATTTTTAATTAATTTAAATGTTTAATAATCTCATCTCTGACCCAGTTTTCTCCCAGTGAGAACTATTACTGATTGACGGGCTGAATCAACTCGCAGATCCAATGCCCAATTGGAGAAACAAACTACTGGGCCTGGCCCAATTAAAAACAAGGTAATTCCATGCAAATTCGTCATGCCCATTAATCGAATATGTTCATAACTATAATTTCTCAATGGTATGATTGGGAATTAAAATTTGGTTTCGGAAATATAATTAAAAATATTCTATAAATTTAATTATAATAAATACTTTATATCTTTAAATTCAAATTTAATTCAAATTATGCATATAATTAAAGCTTCACCTCTCATAAAATTTTAGTGAATTTTTTTGGCTCCCACATATCAAAATCTTAATTCCACACTACTTGTTGAAAAAGCATGGGATTACTAAGGCTCGCTTTGGGTGGCTTTTTATTACTTCTTAAAGCAGTTTTTTAGTTAAATTTTTTTTATTTTTATACTAAAAGATTGTTTTAAGAAGCAGTAATAAAGCCATCTCAAATAAACCTGAGGTTTCATTATAGAATTTACTTATATAATTTGAACATAATTTACTTCTTTTATTTGAAGAAAAAAGGCTTCATGTGGGACGGCTTTTTAATGCTTCTTAAAGCAGCTTTCTAGTAAAAAATTTAAAATTTTGCACTAGAAAACTGCTTCTTAAATTTTTACAATAGAAAGCTACTTTAAGAAGCATTAAAAAACCGTCACAGACGAAGCCCAAGAAGTGCTCATTTAGATGTTTAATTGAGTTTTATGTGTCGAAATTTCTTGCTTGGTGCGAAAAAATACAGCCATAAGAGTTTTCTTTGCATTCAACATTAGATTTATAGAGCTTGTTTTTAACTACTTAAAAATGCCCTAAATATGTATAAAATTTTTCATGGATATGATATATTGAATTATAATAATCTCAATGTAAATTTCACGACTTTGTAATCCATCATGATGCATTTTGTATATATATAAACATTTTAGTGTTTCAATTAATGAAAATATATTGAAAATTTATATTTTATAATAAAAATATTAATGATTGAAATTTTAAGGTGTCATACATTATCTTTATATCATTGCTTTTGGGCTTTAGATGCTATATGATTGATATTGAAGTTTGAAGTCAAAATGGTGTAGTGTCTAAAGCAGGGCTGTCAATTCGGGTTATCGGGTCGGGTTCGGGTCGAACCCAAATTGACCCGAAGCTAAACGGGTCGACCTGAACCCGACCCGTTTAACTATACCCAATAGCAGAACCCGGACCCAACCCGAAATTTTTTGGGAAAAAAATGTTAAGCAGAAAAAATTGCAGAAATTATATGACTATTGACTAATAAAAAAAACAATGAAATAATAAATGAATACAGTTTGAATACAAGATAAAAGATACAAATATTGAATATAAGATAATACAAGATACAATGATACATTATAATTTTTAAATTTTTATAATACAAGATACATTACAAATTTACAATTTACAATTTACAATTTTTAAATTTACAATTTACAAATACAAAATACAAATATTGAAATATACAAATACAATGATAGATAATAGATTGATAGTATGATTACAAATTTATAATTTACAATTTGCAAATACACAAAAAAAAATAGTAAATCACAATTCAGAAGTCACAACCAGAGTTGTTGGCTGACATGGTTGTTGGCCACTTGGCCTGTTGCTCATTTCCTCATTGGACTATTGGAGTCATTGCTCAAGCCGTCAAGCACTCAAGAGTCAAGCCTCAAGAGTCAAGACTCAGTCACTCAAGTAATTAGCTTCTTTAAATTTTGAAGTTTGAACTTTGAACCATCAAGGCATCAAGGCATTAATTATTAATGAACCTGCAAGGCTACAAGTCTGCAACAAAATTAAGTAAAATGTACAAGCTCAAGAGTCAAGTCAAGCCTCAAGGTCAACTGGTTAAGGAATCAGTGAATCACCGCCTAACCGGCTTAGGCTTTACTGCTTTAGGGCCTTCGGCTCAGAATAAACCTAGTGAAAATTGAAGCATCATTTGCTAGTCTGCAACAATTTTAAAAATTTGCCCTCCAAGATTACAAATTGAGCATACAGATTTTATAAGTTTAGTATCTATTCAGTGAAATAGTATATGCTCAAATAAAAAAAAAATCTTATTTCCTCAATTTGTAAACTGGTTGCAAAATTTTTTTATTTATGTATTGGCACTGTTCTATATATTCACAAGGTTCTTCATCATTGCCATTCTATAATAATAAACTGCATTGCTGCCAGTAATGAACAATCCAGCACAATAAGATTTACTATATGTGCGCAACATCGCATGTGGAAGAATTCACCATTGCATATTAGTGCATTTTGCAAATTCAAATGATTTCTTAGAAAATCAACTGAGACAGTATTCGCTGATGCATTATCTAGAGTAATACTGAAAAGCTTACTATCAAGTTTCCAATCAATCAAAAGCTGTTGAAGTTTCTCAAATAATGCTAAACCATCATGGGGGGTGGCATATAATCAAAACTTATAATCTTCTTCTGTAACCACCAATTATTGTCAATGAAATGTGCTGTTAAGCAAATAAAATCATCAGTGTTAATGGAAGTCCACAAATCAGAAGTTAAGGAAACTCTACTCTTACAAGTACATAGAAGTGCTTGTATCTGAGCTTTCTCCTTAATGAACAATTTCTTACAGTCATTTCGTGCTGTATTTCTGGATACAATTTGTAAATCAGGACGCAAGTATCGAAGTAATGTTCTAACACCAGACCATTCCACACATTGAAAAGGTAAGTCATGCTTAAGAAATTCATGATAATCAAACTTATTTTCAACCATAGAAATAGAAGTGCTTGTGTTACTTTGAAGAATAAGTTGACCAATATCATGGGAGTCCCGCTTCTTACAGTTCTGAATGTGACGTCTCAAATTACCTGTTCCATTTTTACTATCAGATAAGTAAGTTGACCCACACTTCTTACATTTGCAACGTTGTTTGCCATCATTACCAACTGGCAACATATCATAATGTCCCCAAACAGTAGAGGTCAACCTCCTTTTATTTTAATTTATTTGTTCATTTTGAATTGCATTACCACCAACCTCACGGTCCTCACCCACATCCACATTGTTATACTCATCACTGCCACATTCAACGTCATTATCAATAGGCTCTTCCTCATTTTGCTCGAGAGGATTACTGTCAACAATTGTATTAGAACACTCCATCTAAACACCAAAAAAAGTAAATAACACTTACGAAATATTAAAGAGGACAAGAAAAGAGAAAACAACAGGGAAACATAATCGGAACTATGATAGTATTAGTCTATTCAATATTCACTAATCACTATTTATGTATTTCATAAGACAAGAAACAACAGGTAATTTGAGAAAGATAATGAAAATATAAATGACTGATTCACTCTCACAGTCTCACTGAGTCACTGTAATGGCAAAATAATGAAAATATAAATGAGAAGTTGTAAACCATATTTCCCCAGTCCCGAGTCCCAACCCGCAGAGGCGCAGAGTCACAGACGGCATGCCGATTGCCGACATATGAGATGCCAAAAGAATATGATAAACGGTGCTAGACAGAAGTTGCAGAAGACCTTAAAGGTCCAAAACCAAATGTCAAAAACATCAAACTGAAAACCCTAATCTACAAAAACCGCAAACCCTAACTTCCAGATTGATAAATTGTGAAATAAAGGAAGAATAGAAATAATGTAGATTCGTATAATAGTAGATCTGTAGAATCATAGATCAGTCGATCAGAAATCAAAACTCAACAAAATGCCAAAATACTCCTAAAAAAATGAAACGAAATCTTACAGACCAAGCCAAAAGTGCGAAACTGCGAACGGCCTGGAGGCTGGAGGCCTGGAGGCTGGATCCCTGGACTCTGGACTTCTGGAGGAAGGCAAGAAGCAAGAGAATCAGAGATGGGAGCCGGAGATAGAGAAACGAAACCCTAACTCAGAAATGAGAAATCCCTAACTTATCCGCTGATCCGCTCGATGGCCTCGACCGCTCGACGACTCGACGTTATTAAAACTTTGACGCGGGTTGTAATCGGGTTACCGGGTTGACCCGAACCCGACCCGATTTTTATACGGGTCCAAAAGTATAACCCGAACCCGACCTGTTTATTAAACGGGTCGACCCGAACCCGAATTTTTCGGGTCGGGTTTTCGGGTCGGGTCATTTGTTGACAGCCCTAGTCTAAAGTCTTGTAACATATATATATATATATATATATATATATATATATATATATATATATATATATATATATATATATATATATATATATATATATATATATATATATATATATATATATATATATATATATATATATATATATATATATATTGCTCTAATTTTTCAATAATTAATATTCTTAAGATTAAAGATAAAATTTCATCCAATATTTTCATTAAAATGTTATGTAAATAGATATAAAAATATATACATGATATATATAAATATATAAAAATCATGTGATATATATATATATATGTAAATCTTAAATAAGAATGAGAGAGACATTAAAATGTTATATAAAAAAATATAAATTTATACCATAGGATCCTTATCTATTAATAAGAGAGAGAGAGAGAGAGAGAGAGAGAGAGAGAGAGAGTGTGTGTGTGTGTGTTTTATTATGTTTTAAACAATATTATTCAAATTTATAATTTCAGAAAATAGCACATTCTTCTCCGCACCCTTAAAAAATTCTTATTTAGCTTAATGGACTAATAGAACCAACATGTATTAATAAAAAAATTTGACTCAGAATTGTTGCAGATCGGAACATTCGCTACGATAGAGAGATAAAGAGTTTAATGTCTTAGCTTTGAATGAAGATCCAACACATATAAATAAAGAGAGAGAGGGGTGCGAGAGTCATAAGAGAAACCCTAAAAAGTGTAAAAGTCACGAGGCTTGGCCAAATTGAAATGATTCAATTAGTGTTTGTAGTCAATTACAAATGTCTGGTGCCCTTTCTTGAGGGAATTGCCTTGGCTCATTATATCATATAGAGCACATTAAATAGTTGGTGTTTAAAGAATCTAATGATAAAGTAGTCATTTCTTAGGAGAAAAGTTGTACTATTCATTTGGTTGGCAAGACGATAGAGGATGGAGTGATCATAGTCGGCATACGATGGAGGTCAGGGAGATCATAGTCAGCAGGCGACGGTGGTCAAAAGGACAATAGTAGGTGGGTGACGGTGGCCGGATAGATCATGGTTGGCAAGTGATAGAGGTTAGAGGGACTGTAGTTGGTGAGCCAAGGTGGTCGGAGGGACCGTAGTGTCACACTTCATAATATATTTTGGAAGAGTTACATTTATCTTCCATTTTACGTGGTGCTGGAGCTCTTGAAGGTTTGGAGTCCTCTTTAATCTATAACAAAAGATCCCCCTTCATGTAGAGAGTGTGAGTCTATTTATAGATTTTTTAGAGTGGTATGCCCCATAATTATGGTGAAGATCTAGGGCAGATTTGGAGTGCACCATTAAACAACCCATATTGATCCTTCGATCATAGAACATTTTTCATAATTCAGCGATCTTGGGCTCGTTGGATTCGTTTCACAGAGGCGCTCAATTCGACTATAAGCATGCCATATTTATGCATCAATTGGTCATCCAATTTAGGCTTTGAACCTTAAAATAAGCTTCAAGGTCTCGATTTAGACTCATTTGAGTTTGGATTGGACCGATTTTGGTGTGGTTGGGTTCAACTCTTCGAGACATTCTGTTTGACTATAAATTTGTTGAAATTGGAGTTCAAATGACCCCGAATTTAATATTGAAAGTTTTTGTAATATTTCAATCTGCTCCAGGATCGTCCAGGACGATCTGGATCGTCCTGGGACGATCAGTTGTAAATCAGCTCCAGAATTTGCCCAGTTTTGCTCCATGTGATTTTCTGTATGTATCGTCCAGGCCGATCGGGGACATCGGCCAGGCCGATTGACACTGTTCATAAGGATCGGCCTGATAATCGCCCTGGAGTATCGGCCAGGCGATGTTGGTTTGGTCTGATCGTCCAGGACGATCGAGACGATCGGCCAGGCCGATCTGAAGAGGATTTAAGGGGTTTCAGCCGATTTGAAGAGAGAGAAAATTAAAATAAAATATCTGATTTTCAGCTCTGAGGAGAGAGAAAAAGAGAAATTTGGAAAAGTTGATTTCGGGAAGACGCGGAGCCGTTTTCGTTCGAAGTGACTGTTGAGGAAATTGCTGTGCTCGAGGTAAGGCACATTCCGTCTTTCTCAATTTTCAGTTCCGTCGCGATTGGCGGTATTTTCTGTCCGGATTTCATTTTCGTTACGGTTTTTCGTCCGTATCTTTTGATTGGTTCAGTTTTTACCGCGTAAGTTTCTGTATATCGTTGCCGTGCCGGGTGTGCACGTTTTGACCATATTTTGAAGATTTTTGTCCAGGTATTTTTGATTCGGCGATGTTTTTCGTAGACTACAATTTTCTGTGAAATTGGAAATTTTCTGTGCAGTAGAATAAATGTTCTGGAATATGATTATCTATGTTCTGTGCGAATTCGGTGAATTTTCTTTGCAGGAAATTTTGTGTAAATTCTGTATACTGCCGTTGTGCTGCCCGATTTTTGGGTAATTTCTGAATTGTTCGGATTTCTTCTGAATTGAAATGCTATGTGTATAAGCTATAAAAAGGGAGTTATAAGGGGCATGAATCCTATGAGATTCAGTTAGTGAAACGGGAAATCTGAAATGAGCTCAAATCTGAAATCTGATATCTGTTCTGTTCCGGATCCGATGAATTCTGTTCTGGTGCTATAAGCACATCTATTTTGGTGCCGTGAGCACAAAAGGAGAAATAAGGGGCCTGGATCCTATGAGATTCAGTCAGTGTCTTGGAAGGGAGGCATAAGGGGCCGGAATCCGTAGAGATTCCGTCAGTGTCAGGGCATTTAGTTATATGTATCTGTTCTGTTTTCTGTATCTGTTCTGTACGCAATTGTGATTCTGATGTGATATGATCTGCAAGTTCTGATTTCTGATTTCTGTATAATTCTGACTCTGTTGATTTATTCTGTTCTGTGATCTGATCTGTACGACTCTGATTCTGATTTGATATCCGTCCGTACAAGTTCTGATTTCCGACTCTGTTCCGATTTCTGATCTGATTTCTATCTGATGAGTTGGTTTTGGTTTTTGAGAATTTAGATTGGTGGTTTGTTGCTTTGCTGAGATGTTGAGCTCACCCTTGCTTTTTGGTGGTTTTCAGGTTCTGGGAAAGGCAAGGAGGTTCAGGATTAGTTCAGAGTCTGATCAGTATAGGTACTTTTGTACTTTTGATTTTTATACAGTCATGGCTTTTCTGTTCTGTCTTTCTTTCTGTTTAAAAGCCATGTATTGTTCTGTAGATGATTATTTTTGAGGAAATGAAAAGATAGATGTTTTGTTCCGCTGCATTTGATGATTTTAGTAGCTCTGTTGTTCTGTGTGTGTTTGTTGAGTTAAGTATTTGGAAGATCAGTTCAGTAACCTAATCCAAAGCCAGATCCTGGATAAGAAGGTCTCTCGTCGCGATCCGGCTCGGGCGGGATCCGTCCCCGTCGGGTCGGGTCGTGATAAGCTTTTGTGGTATCAGAGCACTAGTTTTGGAAACAGGTTGGATTGTAAAACAGAGCTCTAGGAAGTGATCAGTGAGTCTGTCTGGGAGTAGTTTTGGGTCGTTTGGCTTTTTATTGTGTTGTTTTTTTGTGTTGTTTTTGTGATAGTTTTCCGGATTTTTTGGATTTTTCTGTATGGATCAGCCAGACCCAGACATGACAGACGGGCAGAGTGCAGATCAGGCAGCACCAGTGGGGAGTACAGCCCCAGTGGTCGGTGCAGATACATTGTCTCAGTTTGCTTCACTTGTTGCTCAGATGATGAGCGAGACTCAGAGCAGAGCTTCTACTGTTAGATCTGAGGACATTGATTGACATCTGCAGTTATTTTTGAGGTTGAAGCCTCCGAGATTTGAGGGCGCTGTTGAGCCCAGAGCAGCCGAGGAGTGGCTGAGGAGATTGGAAAAGACTTTTGATGGGATGCAGTGTCCTGCAGACAGGAAGGTTCCGTTAGCTGTTTTTCTGTTGGACGGAGAGGCTGAGCACTGGTGGGATGGCCAGCAGGCAGCCAGATTTCAGGGTAGACTGAACTCTTTGATCACTTGGGAAGAGTTCACTGAAGTGTTCCGAGATTGGTTTGTTCCCCCTTCTGCACGACAGCAGATGCAGGAGAGTTTTCTGAGGCTGGTTCATGGGAGCAAGACGGTGATGCAGTACGAGGCTGAGTTTACTGCATTAGCCAGATACGCTCCGCAGCTGGTTAGCACTTCTGCTGAGAGGTGCTACAGGTTTCTGAGAGGATTACGAGACACTTTGAGGCAGCCTTTGATACCATTCAGGATCACTGATTTCTCTGAGCTTGTGGAGCGAGCTCGTCTGATTGAGAATGACATGACGACTACTCAGCAGCGGTGGACTGCGAGTAGGAAGAGGTTTGGAGGTGAGACTTCTAGCAGTGGTTCCTCTGGAAAGAGGAGATTTGTTTCTGGTTCTGGATCTGGAGATTCCAGGAGGAGCGGAGGGTCGTCTGGTACTGCTACCAGTACGACTAGTTCTGGATCTGTCAGTATGGCACCTGTGTGCCAGAGTTGTGGACGGCGACACTATGGCCAGTGCTACAGGATAGCTGGTCTTTGTTTCAGATGTGGTCAGCCGGGACATATGATTGCAGAATGTCCACAGATGGGATTTGAGCAGCGATCTGAGGGCTCAGTCAGACCTGTTGGTTCAGCAGCAGGAAGACCGAGGACTGTTCCTCCTCGCCCTGAGGGATTTACTGGTAGAGGTGGTAGTACTAGTTCTGCACCATGGAGACCACCTACGATTCAGAGGGAGCAGAGTTCTGTTGCTTCAGCTCCTGTTCCAGTTCAGCCACGAGTTTACAGTCTGAGTCAGCAGGAGGCTCGTGATGCTCCGGATGTTGTGACAGGTACGGTTTACATTTCTGATTAGCCCTGTCGTGTTTTGTTTGACTCTGGAGCGAGTCATTCTTTTCTGTCCGAGCACTGTTTTGAGATTTTACATTTGGATTCGATGATTTTACCGGTTTCTTTGTCTGTGATTTTACCGGCTGGGAATCCTTTGATTGCTCGACAGTTTTGTTTGTGTGAGATTGAGATTTCTGGCAAGAAGTGGAAATCGAGTTTGATTCGGTTGCCGATTTCATCGTATGATGTAATTCTGGGAATGGATTGGCTGAGTCAGTATGAGGCTCAGATTGATTGCCTGAAGAAGCAAGTGAGTTTGCTTGTGGCAGGAGAGAGAGTCGTATTTCAGGGATTACGAGGTGTTCTCTCCAGTCTGATTTCTGCGTTGGAGGTGAGCAGGATGTGGAAGAAAGGATGCCCAGTATTTTTGGCTTCGGTGCGAAATCTGAACCTAGAGGTTGGTTCTGTTTCTGAGATCCTAGTGCTACGGGAGTTTGCTGATGTTTTTCCTGAGGAGTTGGTTGGTTTACCTCCGGATAGAGATGTGGAGTTCTCTATCGATGTTTTTCCGGGTACAGCTCCGATATCGAAAGCTCCGTACAGGATGGCACCGAAAGAACTTTCTGAGTTGAAAGTTCAGCTTCAGGAGTTGGTTGACAGAGGTTTTGTGCGCCCTAGTGTTTCACCCTGGGGAGCACCTGTTCTGTTTGTGAAGAAGAAGGACGGTACACTCCGTATGTGTATTGATTACAGAGATTTGAACAAGGTCACGATCAAGAACAAGTATCCTTTGCCTCGGATTGATGACTTGTTCGATCAGCTTTCCGGATCTTCAGTATTTTCGAAGATTGATTTGAGATCCGGATATTATCAGGTGAAGGTGAAGGAGGCTGATGTGGTGAAGACTGCTTTCAGTACTCGGTACGGGCACTACGAGTTCTTGGTTATGCCTTTTGGGGTAACCAATGCGCCCGCTATTTTCATGGATTTGATGAACCGAGTATTCAGGGAATATTTGGATCAGTTTGTGATCGTCTTCATCGACGATATTCTGGTATATTCTGCATCTGAGGATGATCATGCCAGACATTTGAGGATTGTGTTGGAGACTTTGAGGAGGAATCAGCTATATGCCAAGTTCTCCAAGTGTGAATTTTGGCTGAAGAGTATTTCTTTTCTGGGGCATGTGATTAGCGGAGAAGGCATTTCTGTAGATCCCCAGAAGATTCAGGCAGTTGCTGATTGGCCAAGGCCGACTACGGTATTTGAGGTACGTAGTTTCTTGGGCATGGCCGGATATTACAGGAAATTTGTGAAGGGATTTTCACAGATTTCGACTCCTCTGACGAGACTAACTCAGAAGTCGGTTCCTTTTGTTTGGACACCGGAGTGTGAAGCTAGTTTTCAGAGATTGAAGGATTGTTTGACTTCAGCTCCAGTGTTGGCACTTCCGTCAGGTGCGGAGAGTTTTCAGGTGTTCAGTGATGCTTCACTGAAAGGACTGGGATGTGTCCTGATGCAGCATGGTCAGGTAATTGCTTATGCTTCGAGACAGTTGAAACCACATGAGAAGAATTACCCGACACATGATTTGGAGTTAGCTGCAGTTGTTTTTGCTTTGAAGATTTGGCGTCATTACCTGTATGGCGTCAGATGTGAGATTTTTACTGATCATAAGAGCCTGAAGTATATTTTTACTCAGAAGGATCTGAATTTGAGGCAGAGAAGGTGGCTCGAGTTGATCAAGGACTATGATTTGACTATTCAGTATCAGCCTGGGAAGGCGAATGTGGTAGCAGATGCTTTGAGCAGGAAGTCTTCTGGATTATCAGGTATTCAGCTTACCTGTGATGACTTTCTGATTCGTGATTTGGAGAGATTGCAGTTGGAGGTGATTTCCTCCAGTGATTTGAAGTTGGCTCAGATGAGTATTCAGTCTTCTTTGGAAGCACGGATTCAAGAAGCCCAGAAGTCAGATTCTGATTATTCGAAGTTGATAGCACAGATTGGATCTGGTAAGACTCCTGAACTTCGAATTTCTGATTCTGGTGTTATTTTCTGTAAGAACAGGTTGTGGGTACCTGTGTTTGGAGATTTGAGGCGGGAGATTCTGTATGAATCTCATCTTTCAGGCTACACTGTTCATCCAGGCAGTGGTAAGATGTACGCTGATATGAAACTTTTGTTCTGGTGGCCTGGGATGAAAAAGGATGTGGCGGAGTTTGTGTCGAGATGCGAAGCCTGTCAGTTGGTGAAGGCAGAGCATCAGCGACCAGGTGGACTGTTGCAGTCGTTGCCTATCCCTGAGTGGAAATGGGAGGAGGTAACAATGGATTTTGCAATGGGTTTTCCTCGATCACGACAAGGACATGATGCCATTTGGGTAATTGTGGATCGATTGACGAAGTCAGCCCATTTTCTTCCGATCAGACAGACGGATTCAGTTGAACGCTTGGCACAGATTTATGTGAAAGAAATAGTCAGATTGCACGGTGTGCCTCGTGTGATTGTTTCAGATCGAGATGGACGGTTTACTTCCAGACTTTGGAAAGGCATTCAGCAAGGCTTGGGTACGAAATTGCATTTCAATACAGCCTTTCATCCTCAGACCGATGGGCAGTCTGAGAGGACTATTCAGGTATTGGAAGACCTGTTGAGGCTTTGTGTTCTGGACTTTAGCGGAAGCTGGGAAGATCATATTCCGCTAATTGAGTTTGCTTATAACAACAATTTTCAGTCCAGTATCGGTATGGCACCGTACGAGGCTCTGTATGGTAGGAAGTGTCGCACTCCTTTGACTCTGACAGAGGTCGGAGATAGACAGGCTTTGGGGGCCACTTTTGCTGATGAAACTGCTCAGAAGATCAGTTTGATAAGAGAAAGATTGAAAGCGGCTCAATACCGTCAGCAGAAGTATTATAATCAGAAGCACAGGTTTGTTGAGTTTCAAGTTGGTGACTTTGTGTATGTCAAAGTCAGCCCGATGAAGGGTGTGAGCAGATTTGGTCAGGTAAGCAAGCTTAGTCCAAGGTATGTTGGACCGTTTGAGATTTTGGAAAGAATTGGAAAAGCTGCTTATCGACTATTGCTTTCTGATTCTATGCCTGACGTGCATAATGTGTTTCATGTATCCACTCTAAGGAAGTGGGTATCCGACTCTGGGACGAAGGTATCAGCTGATGAGGTTGGGATTCAGGAGAATCTGGCGTACAAGGAAAAGCCGGAGTTGATTTTGGCGTACGACGTCCGAAAGTTAAGAAATAAAGAGATTCCGATGGTTAAAGTCCAGTGGAAGCACCGGACTGCACGGGAAGCAACTTGGGAAAAAGAGTCTGATATGAGACGGTCGTACCCGTACTTGTTTTGACTGAGTTTGGATTGGATAATGTCGAGGACGACATTTTTCTGAGTTGGGGAGATTGTAATATTTCAATCTGCTCCAGGATCGTCCAGGACGATCTGGATCGTCCTGGGACGATCAGTTGTAAATCAGCTCCAGAATTTGTCCAGTTTTGCTCCAGGTGATTTTCTGTATGTATCGTCCAGGCCGATCGGGGACATCGGCCAGGCCGATTGACACTGTTCATAAGGATCGGCCTGATCATCGCCCTGGAGTATCGGCCAGGCGATGTTGGTTTGGTCTGATCGTCCAGGACGATCGAGACGATCGGCCAGGCCGATCTGAAGAGGATTTAAGGGGTTTCAGTCGATTTGAAGAGAGAGAAAATTAAAATAAAATATCTGATTTTCAGCTCTGAGGAGAGAGAAAAAGAGAAATTTGGAAAAGTTGATTTCGGGAAGACGCGGAGCCGTTTTCGTTCGAAGTGACTGTTGAGGAAATTGCTGTGCTCGAGGTAAGGCACATTCCGTCTTTCTCAATTTTCAGTTCCGTCGCGATTGGCGGTATTTTCTGTCCGGATTTCGTTTTCGTTACGGTTTTTCGTCCGTATCTTTTGATTGGTTCAGTTTTTACCGCGTAAGTTTCTGTATATCGTTGCCGTGCCGGGTGTGCACGTTTTGACCATATTTTGAAGATTTTTGTCCGGGCATTTTTGATTCGGCGATGTTTTTCGTAGACTACAATTTTCTGTGAAATTGGAAATTTTCTGTGCAGTAGAATAAATGTTCTGGAATATGATTATCTATGTTCTGTGCGAATTCGGTGAATTTTCTTTGCAGGAAATTTTGTGTAAATTCTGTATACTGCTGTTGTGCTGCCCGATTTTTGGGTAATTTCTGAATTGTTCGGATTTCTTCTGAATTGAAATGCTATGTGTATAAGCTATAAAAAGGGAGTTATAAGGGGCATGAATCCTATGAGATTCAGTTAGTGAAACGGGAAATCTGAAATGAGCTCAAATCTGAAATATGATATCTGTTCTGTTCCGGATCCGATGAATTCTGTTCTGGTGCTATAAGCACATCTGTTTTAGTGCCGTGAGCACAAAGGGAGACATAAGGGGCCTGGATCCTATGAGATTCAGTCAGTGTCTGGGAAGGGAGGCATAAGGGGCCGGAATCCGTAGAGATTCCGTCAGTGTCAGGGCATTTAGTTATATGTATCTGTTCTGTTTTCTGTATCTGTCATGTACGCAATTGTGATTCTGATGTGATATGATCTGCAAGTTCTGATTTCTGATTTCTGTATAATTCTGACTCTGTTGATTTATTCTGTTCTGTGATCTGATCTGTACGACTCTGATTCTGATTTGATATCCGTCCGTACAAGTTCTGATTTCCGACTCTGTTCCGATTTCTGATCTGATTTCTATCTGATGAGTTGGTTTTGGTTTTTGAGAATTTAGATTGGTGGTTTGTTGCTTTGCTGAGCTGTTGAGCTCACCCTTGCTTTTTGGTGGTTTTCAGGTTCTGGGAAAGGCAAGGAGGTTCAGGATTAGTTCAGAGTCTGATCAGTATAGGTACTTTTGTACTTTTGATTTTTGTACAGTCATGACTTTTCTGTTCTGTCTTTCTTTCTGTTTAAAAGCCATGTACTGTTCTGTAGATGATTATTTTTGAGGAAATGAAAAGATAGATGTTTTGTTCCGCTGCATTTGATGATTTTAGTAGCTCTGTTGTTCTGTGTGTGTTTGTTGAGTTAAGTATTTGGAAGATCAGTTCAGTAACCTAATCCAAAGCCAGATCCTGGATAAGAAGGTCTCTCGTCGCGATCCGGCTCGGGCGGGATCCGTCCCCGTCGGGTCGGGTCGTGACAGTTTTCAACAAATTTAGATGCCTCAAGTTTCATGCTAGATCAAGACTATTTTTGATGATGTTTCAAGGAAATTTAATCAAATTTTTAATTAGAATAAATTTTTAAATAATTAAATCTCTCTAAGTATACTAATTTTCAAATAAATATAATAATTTTAAAATTTATGCTAAATATCATGAATTATATATATATATATAATTCGTTCATTTGTCGCTCCGAAGAGCGTCCACTTTAACGACAAATCAAAAAGTATTTTTTGGATTTTATCTGAATTAGGAAAAGTATAATGTTAATATTAACATCACACTATTTAGAATGTCATTAGTCTATTTTGTTTTAAAATAAATATAATCAAATATATGTAGAATATATATATTTGATATGATTATTATTTAATTTTAAAGTAAAAATAAAATAAAATTTTCCGTTAGAAGATGCCCTAAAAAAAGTAAAAAAACCCTGAGCCGAGATTCATGGACCTGTCCATGTTATATTGTAAGAGCAATGCGCTGCAATATTTATGACAGCAATAAATTGAACTGAAAAGAACTTGATATGGAGCACAGAGCTGTTGGAGATTCAAGTGGGCCCCACACCACGTGGCAAGTAGATAGAGAGAATAAATACGAGTAGTTTGAGCAGATGGGGTGGGGCGGGCTGGGCATAAATGAAGAGGGAGGAATACGCTTTAATTCGACGCGGCGATGGATAAAGCTTGCACGTAGAGAAAAAGCCAGCACACGTACCCAAATATAATTTCATTTTTTTCTTAATATATTTAATTCAATTCCATTTACATCTATCTTATAATTATAGACTTTTGAAGTATTTTAATTACAAACAAATACGTAGAGCGGAGGTGGCTGACAGCGATGGAATTATTTCATTTGACAACTATTTATTTATTGGCATTTTATATTTATTTTAAAAGATTTTATGATGAGGAAATATTTTTGCAAATTTATTTGGGAGATTATAATATTTTTTAAATTAATTGTGAAAGTTACTGTATAAAAAACAATTTAATTATTTTAGTAGTAAAAATAAAATTATTAAAATTATTAAAATTATTCTGAATGAATTTATGAATTTGAGTTTATAATTAAATTTATTATATATACATATATAGCACATCATCACGAAAAGTGAGACATTGGTTCTCTTCTGTAAGGCAATTATTTGAAAAACCTATCACATATTTATAAATGAAACTTTCTTTATCAGAATAAGTAATTAATGTGTCGGTAACAAATTGTTCAGATGTAGAGGACGCGGTTTAGTATTTTAGCAAGCTAATGCAAAATTGTTTTTAGTTTCTTACCTTCTTCTTACTATTATATGCAAGAAAAAAAATTATATAATGAGAAGGTATTTTAAAATATTAAATTTATTTTAAGATAAATTAATATAAATTATTTATATAACACATAAATTTAAAATTTTGCTCATTGTTACAATACCTTCAGCATGAACTACTCGATCTTCTCAACCTCCTAATGACTAGTTGGCTTCACAATTAACTCTCAGTCGAGGCTCGATCCACATTAGCTCCAGATTCGATAAATGCTCACCCTAAAAAAAATCTCAAGAAAAAAATTTATTTTCAAGAGGATGTCCACACCCAATATACCATTTTGCACAATTCTTACAAAAAAAATGCCATTTGCATGATCGACAGGAAGTCTTTATTTATGATTCGGTTTTGCCTGTTTCTTTGCTTGTTAATCTGATTGGTGATTTGGCTTTGGTTAATGCTGTTGTTGTCGCGGTTTCCAGTCCTCTTTGTCCAGTCTTTTCCCCTGCTGCCCCTATTTCTATTGCCGTGAACTGCTCGGGTTGTTCTCAGGCCTGTGAAGTTGTTGTGGGAGGGGACCCTCTGTGTGTGAACCCTAGCTGTGTGAGTTTAATAGTTCCTTTTTGCGGTGTGAATTATGTAGCTTCTCCTTTGTTTAATGGTGGTGTGGAGTCTTCGGAGGTTATCTCAGTCTCTTCAACTGATGGTCGTGGTGTTAATTCAGGTGGGGTTGAGGTGGTTCATTGTCCTGGGCAGGGGCGGAGCCAGGATTTTTTTTACGTGGGGGCACAAATCATTAAAGTAATTAAAAAATTCTCAACATTTTTCACCTGAGCTTGAGACCGGCATTAGCAAAATTTGTTTCTGCATGGCTTTATTTGATTTGTGTATTGTTTCCCTCACATAACATTTTCTAAACATCTACTTCAACTTTTTTTTTAAATTATATATCCATACTAAGTTGAATGAAAATAATACTAACAATTTGATCATAATTTGCAATACTTAGCCATTATAAATTAGTTCAACATAAATAAAAAACTAAAGAAGCATATCAATGCATGATATACATGCAAACTAAATGATTTTTATATAAAAAATGTAAACATCTAAACCTTGAAATAAGTTTATTTATCTTATCATACAATCCCAATTTAAATCCAAAGAGAATAACCAATGGCAATCCAATAATGTAAAAGGTCACCAAATTTTTGTCCAAGCTACTATGCAAACTAAATGATATATATATATATATATATATATATATATATATATATATATATATATATATATATATATATATATATATATATATATATATATATATATATATATATATATATAATTTTTTAATAACAAATTTTTAAATAATGTGTTTAAGAACATTAAGAAATACCCTAAATAACATTATTTAAAAAATATATTTAGATAATATGTTTAATAACTGTTTTTTTAATTTTTTCCGTGGCCACAGGAAAACAAAAAAGAAAAAATACTGTGGGGTTTAGTCCCACCCCGCATAGAGGAAATGAATTTTCTTATATATAAATAAATGCATACTCAACCCATTTAACG
Organism: Dendrobium huoshanense; assembly: GCA_016618105.1. Taxonomy (NCBI): domain Eukaryota; kingdom Viridiplantae; phylum Streptophyta; class Magnoliopsida; order Asparagales; family Orchidaceae; genus Dendrobium; species Dendrobium huoshanense. Next base: position 30,860,064 of record CM028346.1, on the reverse strand, counting down.
CATAACGCCCAGCTTGTGGTGACGCCCAGCTTGTGGCTGCAGTGTGTTAGGTGAATTTGTGGATGGAATGTGTATTTCTATTTTATTTAATTAAAATACATTTTGTGAATTACTGTCGGCTCGTTTGCTGCATACAAGAAGGATGAAAAAGATAAAAAATTATTTGATTTATCCTATATTTAAAACATCAAAAATAAATAAATAAAACTAATTAAATGTTCATTCCAAAGTCAGTGGGGGCCCGTGCCCCCAGGGCCCCCACACTGCATCCGCCAGTGGTCCTGGGGATGGTGTTGCTTCGTTGGTTGATGTACCTATTTCGGTCCTTTCTAATGCTTACTTAAAGCTCACCTAGCTAGGAATAGTGTCCGATTGCAATGTGATTGGTTACACGATGATTGGCTATCTGAAGGGGAGGAAAATTTTGATGATGGTTTGGAAACTGGTTCGCTTGATACTGTTAATAGAAATCGTAAACGGAAGTCGAAAAAGAAATGATTTAATGGGCCTTATTGTTCAATTTTTTTATGATTTCGACTGCCTTCGTTGGTTTGGATCTGGACAATGAGGAAGCAGTTATTTTGCATGCACCTGTGATGGCTAGGGCTGGGCAACCGTGGTGACCTTGCTTTTTTGGATCCTCACTAGATGGCCCTCCCTTGCAACTGGGTGCATGTCGGTCTGAGTCGGTGTGGATCCATTTTTAATTTGGTTGTTTGCTGATTGTAACTCTACTGATGTGGCATGGTCGGTGTATTGTGGTGTAACCTTTTTTCTTTAATGTCATTTTTTATTTTGATAAAAAAATGTCACAATCGACAGGGGTGGAACCGGCTTTAGATTTTAGGGGGGCAAATGATAAATTTATAAGAAAATAAAAATTAATATATATAAGGGTGCAAAAAAAATTATTTTACATATAATTATTTTTCAAAGACTTGTTTGTTAGTGTTAAAAATGTTCAACATAATGAATGAAAATAGCAGAAGGCCAAGAGTCTTTTCAATTTTTGGAAGGACAAATTGCTTGAAAAAAAGGTCAGCTGGGAGTAAAAAATAAAATTCAGGGGAGGGCATATTACAAATAATCCTTACCATACTAATAGTTCTAATTTTTTTTAGGAGGGGCAATTGCCCCCCTTACCACTACACAGTTTCGTCCCTGACGATCGAGCTCCTGCTACACTTCATATTTAGATATCATAGTCACTTCATATTTCAAATACATTAACGAGGCTTTATATTAACATTTCTTAATATTAATTTTTTATAAATGAAAAGATAAACATGCTAAAATTAGAACAAAATATAGCAAAACATGAGATCAAAGGTCAATAAACTTATTTTTATTAATCCCAACCTCAGTACCAGGTAAAGCAGCATCCCCCAACCCATCAAAAGACCCAACAACCAACGGATTTGGGGACCCCACAGCACCAGGAGAACAAAACAGAGAGTCAACAGAGGGCAAGACATCAACCACCACAGCATTAATAGCAATATCACAACTCAAAACCCCTAAAGTCGAAGGAACTTCACCATTAACCACATTGTTATCACAGAGAGGATCAGAGTTAACAATCGGGATAGAAGAAATAACAGGGTTAACAGAAGTCGCTAAGGGTTCAGAAACAGAGTCCACCGGCGATGGAGCCGAATCCACAGCCGGACGTAAATGAGGAAATAGCTTAATGCATTCCGATTTCTTATGACCCACAGCCTTACAATGCTATCAGAAATTGGACATACCTTCAAAAACAACTCTTTGAACGTATTCAAGTTTCTCCGGACCCAGCCAAACAAAATCAGGGAAAGTTTTAGAAATATCAATTTCAACAAGAATACGAGCGACTGAGGGACGCGAGCCAACACCCGTGGCAATGTCAGTTTGAATCGGGCGGCCAAAAATAGACCCCAATCCAAAGAGAATTCGAGGAGGAAAAAGGTGAGAACGCAAAACCGAAAAAGAAATCCAAACAAGGACAATCGGCGACTCCTCCGAAAGGTCAAGGAGAGGCGACCACTTAATAAATTTCATGAAACAACAAAAAACGAAGTAAAAACGATGCTAAAAAACCCTCTCATAGTCTAGATCATTCGAAAGCTTGATCAAAACATTAGACTGATCCAACAAAGTAACAGAGAAATCATCGGATAATTTAAGGTTGAAAAAGAACCTGTGGATTGAATCCAAATCCGGCCACTTAAGGGAAAATTTCCCCACCAAAGCAAACTCAAAAGGTTTAGCAAGATGCTGGACCATATCTTGGAGTTAGCCCTGGAAGGGAATTTCATGAAGGGGCTGAAACCGGAGGTAAGAATAGCAGTCAGAGTGTTGGAGCCAAGGGCTGGCATCCCGAATCGTAGAGACACGAAAATCCGAAAAACTCTTCGAAACATCAGAACCAGACAACACATCTTTGAAGGATTTGAAGTGCTTACCCTCAAGAAAGCCATGATCTAACCTTTTATTTGCTATGAAGAATGAGAAGATCGGAGACGGTGGCGAAGACGGCTAGGGCAAAAGCCCTAGCAAAGAGGGAAAAACCCTAACATACGACACGCGAAAAAAGGGATATGTCAATAATAATTAGAATTGCATATTTTTAAAAAAAAATAATTAAATTGTCAGAGAATGAATAAAATAATATTTTAAGATTTTTATCGTACTACAACAAAATTTTCAACATCTACATAATTTTCTATTTAATAAAATCTCATAAATTTCAAAACCCCCGTTATAAAATTTCTTGAAAACACTACATTATATATGTTTTAGCTAAGATATTTTGTGATTTAGATCTATAATAACTTACGAAATAAATTTTGATTGCTCGAATTCATTTTTTTTTAATTAAGAGCTTTCACACATATAACGATAAGAAACAAAATATACCATTATATAAAAATTTACATTTTCAAAATATAACCAAATTATCAGAAATTGTGTAGAATACTATTTCAAAACTTTAATTGCACTATATCATTATTTTTTCGTGTTTCAAATTATTTTTTAATCAATAAAAAGGCGCACATTTCAAAACTCAAGTGTAAATTCTCCAAAAAAGTACCTAAATGTCTAAAATCATTCTCTATGACATATAAAAAGTTACATGATAAAGTTTTGCAAATAGAAAATTAACCTTATTTTTTACTAATGGAATTATAAATTAAATCAGAAGATTCATGAATTTTTATATTTTAAAAAACTAAGATAGGGTAAGTATGAACTACCATGATTCGGATAACTTTCAGAACTGGGTCGGAAGTATAAAAAAACTTGAAGTAGCCAAAAATAGACTCTCTCTCTAAAAATTCTCGCTTCTCTCTCTAGTATTGGATGTCCAATAGACCAAATGAATGAATAGTGGAAAAAATATTTTTGAATATTTAAATTTGGTCTAGCGTTGTGGACCTGTGGTGCTAGCGATACTCCTTCAGAACCTGTAGTGCCAAAGCACTGCCCACAGTGCCGCTGTGCAGAATTAATTTGCCCAAAACCCGTGAGCTCTAGTGTCGTGGTGCCACCGAACCCAACGACGCAACGCCAAAGAGGAAAACTTCATATTTTTGAAACATCCAAACAGACCTCTGCGACCCAGGAGAGAGATTATTAGGTGTGGAGTGCAGACAGAGAGAACCGTCTGCACACTATTATAAAATCCAGCTAGGTACCGTTCGGTACCACTGGGTACCACTAGGTACCGCTTGGTACCCTGTGTCTGTGCAGACGGTGCTCTTCTCGTCTGCACTCCGCACCTAATAATTATTCGCGACCCAGACCCGCTTTTTTACACATACAGACTCTCATATGCATTCAAAATATACTCAAACACATACAAAAGAGTGCAAATACAAAAATTTAGCAATTTACATTGAGTTAAAACATGTTGAAATGAATCCCTTTACAATTCCTTCATCCAACAAGCAGCAAATAAAAATTGCACGTAATAAATTGGTTGGTAGTATATATATATCATGCATTCCCACTGTATGCTGACCAAGAAAAAAGCAAGAATTAATATTGTCTTTTTGTTCAATTCTAGCTTAACGATCAAATCTCGTAACAAAACACAACAAAACCAGCTGCTATATAATTAGTGGACTGCTTAGCCGAGAAGCAAGAAGAAGCTGGAAAGCTAATAAAGATAGAAAGATTCTAAAGTTCGCCTTTAAATCATGTGTAACATAAATAATCATAAAAAAACTCTTTTAGAATATTCTCATTAAAAAACTATTAATATAAATTTTAATTTATTTTTTTGAGATTATTGCAATATAATAAATAGAATATATATATATATATATATATATATATATGTTGCGTGCTAGAATATACGCGGCGGTAGAGTTTATAAATTTACGTCCTAGCGTTGTACAAGTATTCAGCACACAAGCAGAAAAGAGAAGTGAACACCAAGGTTTTTACATGGAAAACCCGAAAGAGGGAAAAAATCACGGGGCCTCACCCAGTTGCAAAGTTCAACTAGTATTTGTTTGAAGTACAAAGGTTGATCCGTCTTACAAATCAAGACGATCAATTTACAATCAACTTCTCACAAAGTTACAAAGTTCTGCAAATTCTCGGCGTTTCCCGAAAATCTGGCAGAGTTCCGGCGTCTTCAGGCGGCAAGAAGAGCTCCGGCAGTGGTCGAGGAGGAGCTTCTTCCTTCTCCTCCTTCTCTTCTCCTTCTCTCTCTTCACTTGAGTCATCTTTGTGTAGAATGAGGGCTCTATTTATAGTTTTTCTCGAGTGACGTGGCTCGTAAATAGGTGTAAGATCATGGGCGAATAAGGAGTGGTTCGAATGGACGACCGATATTGAACCCTTTGATCGTGCACCGTTAGTTAGATATTTGGAGGCCTTAATGATGTTAGAATTCTACGATCTTAGGCTCGTTGGATTCGTCTCATCGACCCGTTCGATTCGAGTATAAGCTCGTCAAAATCAGAGACTGTTTGGTAACTCAAATTACGGTTTGAACCTTCCAACAGCGCTTCGGGTCCTTGATTCGGACTCATTTGGGCTCGGATTGGGTTCGTATTTCCGAGACGCTCAGTTTGAATATAAGCTCGCTGAGATCGGAGTTCGGGTGCTCCCAGAATTAATTTTTGAAGTTTCCGAACTGATTTTGCCTCGAGATTCGTGCCCAATCAAGATAATTTCACGATGACGTATCAATATATAAGAATAATTATGATAGATTTTAAAATAATGGAAAATGTTTGCACTAATCATAAAATAAATCAAAGGTCTATAATTGCTTAGAATATCTAAATTAAATTTTTTTTTCTAATAAGGAGTGTGTGATTAATTGTGATTTACATCCTTTTTTATTTTCACTATAAGTAGAAAGGGTGTGCCCTCTTTAAATTTTTAAGACATGTGAATAAATATTATTTTTAATAATAATATTTAATTTATGCCCTCTTTAAAATTTTTAGATTTGAAATTATATATATTTATATAAAACTATTAAATATATATATTTTTTATATAATCACCATCGACTACAGACTTAGTATAAATGAGAAAAATTTATATGAGATATTTGATAGATAGGTAATTAATGTGTTAATGCAAAGATATTTATTTAAAATAATAATAATATATTTGATATAAATAAAAACATATTTAAAAAGTATCTTACCATAACAAATGTGCTCCCATATGCTTTCTCCTTTTTTTATTTAAATATTACTGTAATCGGCTATTCCTTTAAGTGTCATCTTTAAATATTAAATTGAAAAATAGATTTATGGTAATCAATAAATAAATATTATTAAAAACTTTAAAAAGAGAAATTAATGGTTGATTTATTATTTATAGTCACGAGAAAGTTGAACTGTTCATCTTAATTGCAAAGCCTAGCTGGGCAGTAGCTGCAGCTAATCCTATCCGATCCCATGTGTTATTGTTGGCTCAGAATACAAGTACGTCCAATGATTTCTCACGAATTTAAAGGTGTTAGGTTTCATGTGCTGAAAATGACCCATTGAAAGCAAAAATTCATCGTTAGCATTCAATAAAGCAGAAACTAAAAGAAGGGTTCTGGTTGATGAGAAATTATTTTGTGCGGAATTCGGATGAGAAAGATTCGTTCGGATTGTGAGTGTTCATATTGTGTATAAATAGTGTATATGCAATTTAAACAAAACATTATATAAAAATTGTACACAGTGTATACACTCAAAATCTGAAAACATATTTTCCGTCCTGACTCCGCACATGATAGTTTTTCTCTGGTTGAGGCATGCACCTAGATAAAAATCTATGAGAGGGGTGCTGAATGATATTTTCGATTAGAAATAGTTTTTGTTAGTTGGATCTACTTAATTGACATGTTAGCCTGACTCAAATTAAGTCGGATTGGTTCAAGCCAAGTCAACTCAGACTATCAAGAATTAGCTCGAAAGAGGCTCGTCGGCCTACAAAAGAACTCGCCTCAGACAAGCGATTAGCTCAGTTCATATAATATTTTATACTCATGTTATTCTTGTTAAAATCTTAGAGCTTCTTACTCTAGAATTTTTTTTCTCTCTTTTCATTTTTGTGTTATACTTTATATTTAATAATCTCAAAATTTATATTCTTTTTATTTATTTATTTAATATTCTTGATATAGTTAGGTGTACTTCACGAATAATTCTGGATTCAACACTATATATTATTATAAGTGTTGCGGGATAGAATATACGTGGCGATAGAGTTAAAAAAATTTTCGTCTCAACGTTGTACGGATATCCAGCACAGAAACATGAGAGAAATAGAAAAACGAGGATTTTTACGTGGAAAATCCTGAAAGGGAAAAAACCACAGGGTCATACCCAGTTGAAAGAGTTCCACTAGTATTTACTTGAAATACAAGAGGCTAACTCGTTATTAAAATTTATGATGATCATATTATAATGAATCACTTCTGGATTGAAAATCAGTTACAAATCGGGAAGAGTTCCAGCGTCACTTGGAGATCGGGCGGAATTTCGGCGTCGCTTGAACGTTAGGAAGAATTCCAGCATCACTTGAGCATAATTCTGGAGTCACTTGAGCGTCGAGAAGAAGTCTGGCTTCACTTGGGCATCGAGCAGAATTCTGGCGTCACTTGGGCATCGAGCAGAATTCCTGTGGTGGTCGTGGAGGAGTTTCTTCCCTCCAATCATTCACTTCTTTTTCTCTTATTCTTCTTGCTTAGGTCCCCTCTCAAGAGAAATGAGGGCTCTATTAATAGATTTCTGGAGTGACATGGCTCGTAAATAGGTGAGAGATCAGGGGTAAAGGTGGAGTGATTCGGATAGATGATCGATAATGAATCCTTTGATAGTGGACCGTTCGTCTGACATTTGAAGGTCTTAATGATGTCGGAATTTGACGATCTTGGGCTCGTTGGATTCGTCTCGTTGAGTCACTCGATTCAAATATAAGCACGTCATATTTGGAAACCGTTTGGTAACTCAAATTCTGGCTTGAACTTTCCAATAGCGCTTTAGGTGCTTGATTTGGACTCACTTGGGCTAAGATTGAGTCGAATTTGGTGTCGTTGAGTTTGCATTTCTGAGACGCTCATTTTGACTATAAGTTTGCTGAAATCGGAGTTCAGGTGATCCCAGATTTAATTTTTGAAGTTCCCTACTTGATTTTACCTCGAGATTAGTGCCTGGTCAAGATAATTTTTTGAGGATATATCAATAAGTTAACAAATTTGTTAGGGATTTCTCAATGTTTTTTAATTAGAAACTGGATTTTAACTTCTTTTAGTTATAATTGAATGGGGGAACACATTATAGCTTGATTTTATATGTGATTTCTTTAAATATTTTTATGAATTTCTATGAAATTAATTTTGATATGCAAAAATGATTTGGGTCTTCTTGATCATGTGACTCAATTGTAGCCTTCAGCGTCAAAGAAATACTGCGAGTGTGGAGAAATTATTACGTGCGGCCACCAGACTGTCCGAAGGCAAATCATGATGCGCCACGTTACCCGGTACACAGCAGTAGATAGTATCGATATACAATAAAATAATGGCATGGCGCGTCCTGACTCGCCGTCATTTGACGTCCGATGACCACACATAATAATTTCTCCATGAGTGTGATTTCTTCAACACCTTAATTAGTGCAAGTTAGTAATCGATATTGATTGCTAATCATTGAAGAGATTGACTCGAGAGCTTTATCGAAACTAATAGATATTGGGATCGATGATTAACATAACCATATATATGTGATTTAGTTTTTCACACTCAGCTTTTAAATAGGAAAAAAATTAAGATTAATCATTGAAGAGGTATTTAATTGATAATCCATCAATTAGATACAGATCGACCACTTGTCTTTTCTGGTTTTTAGTTAATGATCCATCAATTATGTTATTTATTTAGATCATCTCCTAACACTGTTTCTCTCCTCCTAATTTATGATGTGATAATGATGAATTGTATCTATTAGCTTTTTGGCATTTGCTTTAATTCTGTTGGAGATGCAGACTTTTTTTTTCTTACTGAGCTATTTAAAAAGAAAAAAAAAAATATTCTCATTTTTTGTCCCATAACAACTATTGGTTCGATCAAATTAGCTTGAATTTTATATAATCTCAAAGCTTATTTGTTATTGTTGTGTATTGGTCCGAATTTTGTCATATTGTTCTTAGGTCCATCATATCCTATGTTCTTCGTATAAAGAGAGATGTCATTGTGATCTAAAGGAGTCTCTAATAAAAAGCCTGATTAAATAAAGGAATTTGAATTTCCTGTTAGCCCTCTCCCTCTCTCCTCTCTTCTCATTCTTGCTCTCTCTCTTCCAAGAAGCTCAAGAAGAGCTCTTCTTCCTCAAGCAAGAATCTTAATAGTTAAGTTATTTTTGTGATTGTGAATGGGGCAACCTTTACTTTTGAAGACCAAAAGATTGGCAATAATGCCATAAATTTAATAGTAGTGCTTTTATGTAGGGATAAAATTTGCTTTGATGATTTCATTTCAAGGCCCCTTGTTCTATTATTGACTCTATTAGTGAGTGATGGTTGGCCAATATATACTTCTCATATTAATTTTAAGAAATTCTCTTAAAGTCATTATATATAATTTTGAAGCTAATGAACCTAAATATCATGATAATTAGTGACAACCTGAATACATATTAGACCTCTCAATATATGGGTACATGCAAATAATTGGCCGAGCTTGCTCAGAGGAGAAGAGGTACTCTTATTGAGTGGAACTTGCCTTAGCATATATTGATTGACCCAATGAGCTACTCGCATATGGAGAACTCATCCTTGTAAAAGACTTGCTCCATACTAGGTGACTCCCTTCTTTAAGAGGTACTCGTATGCAAACTACAAGAGATATATATCTATAAACGCCATAGAAACTACTTCATTAATCATGTTAGAATCTCTAGCTTAAAAGAACTCATCGAAGTTAGCTAACTAAGGTATTCACCCTACAGAACTTATGAGGACACTACCCAAGAGAAATTGCCTAGGGAACTAAGGTATTCTTTCTAAGTTTTTTTTTGTTTTTTACATTAATATTTAATTTTTTAGAATTGATCTTTGTAATCCATTGAGCTTGGGTATTTCTTGCTCTTGGTGCAATAATACACAAAAGAGAAAACCCTATTAGATATAAGCTTAATAGGCTCTAATAAACAACTCTTTGCTAGATTTGATTCCTTACTATTTTTATAGAATTCTCCATCTAGGACATGAACACGAGCTAAACAAGTCGGATGAATAACTTGAATTGAGTATAAATGTAAGATTTTGATCACTAATTGAATGAGAGTCAAATATAAACATCATTAAATTTAAACGAGCCAATCAAAAACACACAAAAGAAAACGTTGAATTCAAATATATTTGTAGATGATATAATAATTAAATCTTACTAGCACATATTAAACAAACATAGCATAAAAAACAAGAGAGAAAAATGCGACCTAGGAAGAGATGTGATGATAATTTTAAAAGATCTTATTTGAGTTCAAACTAATGTTGCTTGAATCACTCGAGAGTTTTTTAGAATATGTTGGTCTCATCCTATAACCTCCTATTTAATTATAGGTTTAGATTAAAATTAGGCACTATAAGAATAAATATATTTTTAAAATATAATTAAAATATTTTGCAAAATTTAGGTTTCGTTTGGGACAGTTTTCTTATTGCTTCTCGAAGCAGTTTTTTAGTGCAAAAAATTTAATTTTTGTACTATAAAGTTGTTTAAGAAGTAATAAAAAAGTCCTCCCAAATGAAGCATTTGGCTTTGTTCGTGATTGCTTCCTTAATGATTTGCTTTTCAAAATGGGACCATAATTTATCATAATTTTTATTTGGTCACTACTTTTTAATTACTTTCAATAAAATTTTGTATTAGGAATTTACTTTCTACAAAAACTTATAAAAAAAAAAACTTTTTTCATAATAATTGTATAATCATTTTTATAAAAAATCGCAACTGTGGACCTCCGAAAGAGCACCGCGCAAACGGGTCAATTGGAAGGGACAGATTGGATCGTGCATACGACTAACCATTGGGGATAGAGGCTTTCACCAACACACCCCGATGGGTAGCAATATACACGACCTAATCACGGGTTTCCCCCATCTGATGCAAAAGCTCGAATGGGGTTTAGTAGATGTGGGACCGAGTTTCCCACGGGCGCAAGCCCCCGTGGTTAATTACATCCCAGGCTGGAACCTGAGAAAACTCTCGATTAAGGATCATACATTATCCTCTCCTAAAATGGGATCGGCACAAGGGTATAGACTAGGAAATCCAACTCAAAGGGAAGAAAGGTCCGAAGGGCTGAATCAACATGCGTGGTTCATACCAGCATTCGGAGGCTCTAGGGTACTAAAGAGAAACTGGAGAAAATAAAATCAAGCATTCAATCACATGCGTGAGAGAAGGATGGAGGTGGCGTCATCCTGTGACGCGGATAAGTAGGATTTAGGGTCCCTGAACAGAAGGGACCTACCTACTATTTAAGACTTACTACGAGACCGAAAGTAGTAGCCTCAAATCCTAAATCTAGTTTGGACTTAGTGTTCGACACACACTAAGACCAGTGTCCTATCTAATGCGATGCAAAGATCTGGACTTATCTCGGCCTGGATTGGGGGAGCCAGCTAACCACCTAGTCGCTTTAAAACAATGCAATTAAGTCAGTTATGAAAGATAGGTGGGTGGTACAGTTATTGGAAGTAGGACCGACATCTAGAGAATTTCCTAAGTGGTCATGGACTTATGTTGGGTGAATGCCCCTAGCTAATGCAATTAAATTTTAATTAGTTGGTTACTAATGCAATGCATGCTAGTTGAAATGTCAGCTCATGAATGCTTTGGATTTTAAAAACAGGCTTAATATAAAATAATTTTTAGAAAAGACTGAGTCTCCCTAGGTCCGGCACTTCATCCTCATAGGCCAGATTATCCGGACTCTACCCGCAGGCAGGGAGATGTCTTATTAGAAGGAGAGAGAAGATGCAGTAATATGCATGCGACCCCGGACGATTCCGGCAATTCCCTAGGTTCGTTAAGTTTCTATGTTATTTAAAACTTAAATTTTCAAATATTAATTATGAGTAGAAGAATTTTATAGTCCTTAATGAGCCTAATACGATCCAGGCGAAAACAGAAACGGCATGCAAGAAAGAAACCTAGAAAAAGCAGATATTTCTAAGCGCAATCAGGTAAACACATCAATATAAATCCACAAACTAATCAAATAAATGTCCATAGGCCAACTACCCTTTAATTACAACCCAGGGTATGCAGAAAAGTAAAGTGGCCGAGCACCACTACCAACAACCCGGATTTCTAAGCCTATGACAGACGCCAACAACTTTGAGTGGGATATTGGGTCTTCAAATCTTTAGTCTTCTGGATATCTTCTCCTTGGACTTCTTGGATCTCTCCTCCTTGGACTCCTTGGATCCGTCGTGGCTTGAATATCCAAACGAAGAGACAATTCCCCCTAGTAGGGGTGTATTGCCTTTTCTCTTTGGATATCTAAAGCCATCCAGCTCGATCTTCCAAATGAAAGAAGACTCTCCCATTGGGGATGCCTTCTTCTTTTAGAATTCGAGCTGGATAAGAATATCCCAACTTAATAGTTATTTTCACAACTCTTAACAATTATTACAAATAAATTACATGAATTGAAAGCAGTAAATCTAAGAATCCCTGCAAGGTTATCCTAGTAAAATCTCATTCCAAGCAATTTATATAGAAATAAAAATGCTAACACCATTGACCCTGTGCCAAGCCATGCTCTTAATTATGAGGGCTAAGCAGCTCCATCTGTGCAGTTATAATTATTAATTTTAGCCCTCATTTTTATTTAGGGGGAGCTGAGCAAGCACCTGCATAAAATATTATTAGAAATAATCATAATGCTCCCCCCTTTTTATTAGTTTGAGCATGGCCACCTGCACGGAAGAACAGTATATATATGGCGCTCCTAACCTATGGGTAAATCTAGCGCTCACATCCAGAGTGCAGAAAAAGTAAGCAAACACATCAATTCAATTTTCAAACAGCATGCAGTGAAAACCACGGAAAGCTCCGGCACACAACAGAAAAATAAAACCCAGCGGCCTAACCTAGATCTAGAAGTGGTGCCCTAGCAAACCATTCTATGTGTGTGTAAGGCTTGTGTAGTTTGGATTAGGTCCTAGGTAGGATAATTAGTTAAAATTGTCTAAAGTTCAAGTCTGTTGAAGGCTAGAAAAGGAAATTATTTTTTTGTTGAAATTCAAATATTAGTGAATTGGGGTGCATTTTAGTTAATATAGTTTGTTGATCAATTTTAGGAACTTAGGGTGATGATATTTGAATTTAAAGTTATATTAGTCAATTTTGGAAAGTTTCGGGTCCTCCTAGGAACTAAGCTAAGGATCCAAAAGGTCACTATAGGAAATAGGCTAGGTTTGGGATTCCTAACACCCTAGGAAAATACTAGACCTTAATACGAGTAGTTAGACAGGTAGTAGGCTGAAATCGGAGTTTCCTATCCAAAGTTATGAATTTTCTAAGTTTCGGGCCCTAAATGAACTAGGGTTGACCAAAATGTTGACTTTCTAATCTGGGACAATTTCTGGAATCCTAAGATTTTTAATAAATACTAGGCTCTAATTGGAGTCCAATGCAAGTGAGTTTGCCTAATTTGGAATTTTCTACAATTAGTTATGGATTTTCTAAGATTGGGTAATTAAGGGAATTTTCTAAATTAACTAGGAAAGGGCCAATTTTACTGTTTTGATCCAAACGAGCTCCAAACTGATTGGAATCACTCCCAAAGGTCAGGGATAACCTGAGAAAGTGATCCCAAGTGTTTGGGGAAAATTTGGGATTTTTAATAATTTTTAATGATTGATTAGGGGCAAAACGGTAATTTCTACCTATGGTCAAATTAGGGGTCAACCTGAAGTCAAACTAGGGAGCCCTATTTATCTAAGGTCAAAGGTCATATTCTGGTCAATTCAAGGTATTATAGGTAGTTTTCTGACCTAATATGTAATTATTGTATTTTTCGGAAGGTCTCGGGGCCTTATTTAACAGATTAATTAGGGTTGGTTAATTAAGGGCTCTAAAAGCTCTTAGAAATTTCCAGAAAATTCAGGGAGGTTTATGATGTCACTAAGTTTAAATGTTGAAGTTTTCATGTCGTTCTGGGATCTATCCTAGCTCCTAGAAAACTTCTAAGTTCGCTAGATAGGTCCTTAATTTTTGTCCTTAGGGTGTCACTACGTTATGTGGGTTTAAACTGAAGTTCATACTAACCCTCAAGGTAGTAAATGCATGGAGTACATAAACAAAATAAACACGCCATGTCCTTAAATCTAGGAGAGCCTAGACTAAGTGCTTGTGGTGTGACGACCTACACATGCAATCTACGAAAGATAAAAAGAAGTAAAGACACCTAAAGAGATGATTAGTGAATGATTGGGACTCAACCATTCACTAACCTACTCCCCCATGATTGCTCTTCACACATAAGATCCATGTTTAAAATTTCATGCGATAGCGGATCTCCCGGAATTAGAATTTAGGTATAAGTAGTTTTAAAATAATTTAAAAGTACTTATAGATAGAAATATATTTTTGGAAAATAAAATAATTGAAAATAATTCAATTCATAATACATAAGTATAGGGAAACCCGCTGACCACCCAATCGAGGTTTCAAAATAGTTTGAAAATAATTTTTAGTTTAAAAATAATTAGTATGATAATTAATTTAAATAATATTAAAATAACCGAATCATAAGATAGAACAGAAAACAGTCAAGACAGCCAAAATCAAGGGCTGGAAATGGTTCCAAAACATAAAGTTCATCTCGCTGAAAAGAACGAGGGGTCGCACATCGAAATCCGACTTAAAACGGCGAAGATACGAAATTTACAAGTTCAAATACAATAAAATAATATTTTAAAATAGTGTTGTTTTACTGTTTTAGACATATCAGAAAATCTAAACAGAATTTTCACCCAAAAGTGGATTCAAACTATACAGAATTTCAGATACACCCAAAACAAGGTGCTGTGCACAAAAATCCGACTTAAAACGAGAAATCTACGCAATTTCAAAGTTTAAAGGCAATAATTGAATAGTTTTAAAATAATGCTGTTTGGCTGTTTCCAAAATAAATGCAAACAGATCCAGAAATTTTGAGTAAAGCTAAAGCCAGAATGTGCAGCATCTAAATACGTTCAAAACAAGACGTTGTGCGTTAAAATCGGATTAAAAGTGATGAAGTTATAGACTTTCAAAGTTTACATTAATCAAAAGGTTATTTTAAAATAATTCAAAATAATCATAAATAAAAATAATTATTAGAATAGAATAAAATAATAATACAAAAATCTCTGAAATTCAAATTGATTTAGGAGTATATAATAGTATGAATATTTTTAATGATTTAACTAATTAAAATAATATTTAATGATAAAAAAAATACACTTTTTACATTTAAATAAATATATTGAAAATAATAATAATGATAACAATAATAATAATAATAATAATAATAATAATAATAATAATAAAATAAACAATAAACTAATATTTTAAAGTTATAGTTATTGTGATAAATTATCATAATTATATAATAATATAATAATAATTATATATATATATATATATATATATATATATATATATATATATATATATATATATAAGAATTTAAATAACCTTAAAAATATATATATTTTCACTGTTTTTTAAATGATCTAAAATATACCTAACATTTTTAAATAAAAATAATTTTAAAATAAAGGGCTCGAGAATACGAGCAAAACGAGATATTGCACGCGAAAAACGGAAGAAAAATGAATTTTTGGCGAAATTTTAAAGAAATCTGAGTTAACACAAATTTAAAAAATTAATTTTATTCAAAAATCGGCGGCGGGACTCGCACCGGACATGTGGCTCGGCGGGATTCGCTCCGCGGGTTTCGGAAGGCGGCGCAATGATTGGCGCCGCCAATCAATGATTGCGGCAATCATGCCGCAATCAGTGACCGCGGGCCACGGTCACTTAAACACGTCAGCCGGCCTTGCCGGCCGTTGGATCACCCGCGGGAACGGATGGACGGCCGTGATCCTGGCGAACCGAGATCCTTACGCCCAGGCGGACCGCGCGGCTGGATGGACCCGCGGTCCGACTCGATCGGATCCGTTGATTCGAAAATCAACGGTCCGGTCTGCAGGGAGGCGTATAAGCAGTCGGCCGAAACCCTAAACACTAAAACGCTTCGTTCTCTCGACTGGGTGGATCAAATCGAACGAAATTTTAAACCTATACTATAGGAATGAACAGCAATCATGGGGAATAATTTTCGGGATTTAATATGCAGTATGTATAGAGCTATTTAGATCTATGTGCTCTAGCTAGGGTTGAAGATTTTACCAAAAATACTCGATAGAATCGAGGGATTTCTGGCTTGTTGCACTTGTAGACTGTCCACGCTCCTAGTTGTAGAAGAAAGCACGAGCTTCCAACGTCTAGATCGCGCGAAAAAAAGACTTGGAAGATCCAAGCTCTCGGGTCGCCGGAATCTCGCCGTCGACGGCCTGGGGTGGCCGGGATCTGATCGGGAATGAAAGTGGGAGTCTCTAGGAGTCCTTGAGAGAAATCTCAGAGCAAAAGGAGGCCTAGAGCACGAGCAAGAAAAAAAAGATCCAAAAATAGATCTAATTTTTGATATTTAAAGATCCAAACCCTTTCCTCAACGGTTGGGATCGAATCTCTGGCTAATTAGGAGGGAAACTAGCCTTTGGAGGCCGTGGTTTGAATTCTAAAACGCTCATAGGCTTTAATTCCATTAAATTAGGCTTTAAATTGACCTTAATATGTCATATTTGACCTATTATGACTTGGGTTGACCAAGTCAAGTGTTGACTTGGTCAACCTAGTCAATTGGGTCCAAGGGTGAATGGAATCAAGCCATGAATGAGTTTGAATTGCTTTGAATTTGATTTGAGGCCAAAAGGGGTTAAATGGTCAATCCTAGTTGACTTGGTCAACTGAGTTGACCCAGGGTCCAAGTCAGGGTCCAACAGACTCGACTCGACCCACTGAACCCAGTGGGGAGGGCCATAGGGTCTGGCTTGGTCAATTTGACAAAGTCAACTCTTTAGGCCCGGGTCTGGGCAAAATCGAGGTCAACAAACAGACCCCCAATAGGAGTGGCGAACAACTAGTGAACCGCTCGTGTTGGCGTTGACCGACTAAGCCACCGAAAGGAGAGTAAAGAGTACAAAAGTGTAAGGGTACCAAAAAGGTGAAAGAAAGGTAGAAAACTCTTCTCCTGGCCTTATCCTACAGCGAGGGCAGAGCCTAGGAAAGGAGAAAGGGCAGCAGTGCACAAGTCCAGAATCACCAAAAAAAATGGTGAACTGGTAGTAGGGTCTTCTTCTGGCCTTACTCTTTGACAAGGGTAGAGCCAAGGGTAAAAATCACCTAAAAAAAAGGTGAAAACAAAGTAAGGGGATTCTCCTATAGCCTTGCCCCGTAGCGAAGGCAGAGCAGAAAGGAGAATCAACAGTAAATATCACCACTAGGGTGAAAAAGGTAAAGATCACCTCAATGGTGAAAAAGTAAGGTGGTATCTCTCCTTGCCTTGTCCTATGGAGTGGGCAGGGCCAAAGAGAGAACCAAAAGTAGAGTAGTAAAAGCACACAAACTATCTGTCTGACTATATCGAATCAGCAGAGTAGAAGGTGAAGGGGGTCCCATCTCCTCTTGCCTATTTCAGGACAGTGGATTGGGGTGACTCAGTATCTGCATAACCAAATCGGGTCAGCAAACAAAGAAATCACAAAGCCTGGTATCTGCCTAATCGGAACAAGACACTCAGGGAAAAGGATGGCGAGGAGTTCCTGCCAGGTGCTCTGTCAGGCCCTCTCTACCGAGTAAGTCAAACCAGCTTCTTGTCTGTTCATTTCAAACAGCAGGATATAAGGTGAAAAGATCACATCTCCTCCTGCCTATTTCAGGACAGTGGATTGGGGTGACTCAGTATTTGCCCGGCCCACTCAGGGCGACAAATAAAGGGAGCCACGAAGTCTGGTGCCTGTTTGATCAGAACAGGACACACAAAGAAAAGAGGCGAGGAGTTCCTGCCAGGTGCTCTGTCAGGCTCTCTCTACCAAGTAAAACTAGCTACCCGCCTGACCGTATCTGGACAGCGGGGTGGAAAGTGAAAAGGATCCCGCCCCTCCTGATCCTTTCGGAACAGTGGATTGGGGTGACTCAATACCTCTGCCTGACCTCAGCAAAAGTAAAGAAGACACGAAGTGGAAGCCTGCGTAGTCTTTTACAGGACATCCGAGTAAAGAGGTTATTGAGGAATTGCGCCTCCCAGGGACTCTGTCGGGCTCACTCAACGGTAAAGTAAAACCAACTACCAGGCTGACCGCATCTGGACAGCGGGTAGAGGGTGAAAGGATCCCGCCCCTCCTGCTCCTTTCGGAACAGTGGATTGGGGTGGCCACTACTTCTGCCTGACCTCAGCAAGAAGCTCATGAACCATGAAATGGAAGCCTGCTTAGTCTTTTACAGGACATCCGAAGTAAAGGGTTGTTGAGGAATTGCGCATCCCAGGGACTCTGTCGGGCTCACTCAACGGTAAAGTAAAACCAACTACCAGGCTGACCGCATCTGGACAGCGGGTAGAGGGTGAAAGGATCCCGCCCCTCCTGCTCCTTTCGGAACAGTGGATTGGGGTGGCCACTACTTCTGCCTGACCTCAGCAAGAAGCTCATGAACCACGAAATGGAAGCCTGCTTAGTCTTTTACAGGACATCCGAAGTAAAGGGTTGTTGAGAAATTGCGCCTCCCAGGGACTCTGTCGGGCTCACTCAACGGTAAAGTAAAACCAACTACCAGGCTGACCGTATCTGGACAGCGGGTAGAGGGTGAAAGGATCCCGCCCCTCCTGCTCCTTTCGGAACAGTGGATTGGGGTGGCCACTACTTCTGCCTGACCTCAGCAAGAAGTTCATGAACCACGAAATGGAAGCCTGCTTAGTCTTTTACAGGACATCCGAAGTAAAAGAAAGAAACGTTGAGGAATTACGGCTCCCAGGGACTCTGTCGGGCTCACTCAACGGGTAAGCTTCGACATCTGCTGTAGCCAGTGCGGTCTTGCAGATGAAGAAGGGCTCAATACCCACCCAGTCATTTCAACTGAGTGAATAAAGAGTCAGGCTCTGATGCCTGCCTGATCAGGACAGGGCAAACGAGAGCGTGGCGAGGAGTACCTGCCAGGTGCTCTGTCAGGTCCTCTCTACCAGGTAAACTCAACTATCTGTCTGTTTATTTCAAACAGCAGAATAGAAGGTCAAAAGTCACCTCGACATCAGCCCAACACGCATTTGTGTAGGGATGTGAGGGAAAAAGAGGTAAGTAAATGGGACAATTTTGAGGGCAGAACCACCTAGGGAACCCTTTCTAGCAACCTGGTAACCACATGGTAGAGGACAAATCGTCGTGGCCATGAGTATCCAAATGCTGTCAGGATCTCCTAGAGAACCCTAACCCTAAACAAAAGGGGGGGAGAAGACATCAGAACGACATCCCTCCAGAAGGCTGGAAGAGATATACCCGCTGTAAAGTGTGTAAAGGGGCGATCTCATTCCAAAGGAGTAAAAAGAACTCGAGTAGCGAGGGGGCACCTCAACTACAGAAGGCAGGACTACGCCTGGTAAAACTAATCCTCAAAGAGGCTACAGTGGTGGACCCATACTAACTGATGGGAAACCTGTAAGAGGTAGAAACAAGATCAAAATATTCAAAGGACCTCTCCGGCAGATCGGAGTCAGGTCTCGATGGGAAAACAAGTGGTAAAAGCATCTGAAAGAGCCGACTCTCTACTAGAGGATCAAAACTCAAGGAAAAGGTGGTGGTAGCATCTAAGGTGTGATGCCCTATATCACCAGGTAAGAAAAAGAGCCAAAGTAGCGAGGGATCATCCTCTCTACCAAGGACAACAACTCTGAGTAAGAAAAACCTCCCAGTGGTGACACCCACAGAAACTAGTGGGACCCTGTGGAAAGTGAAAGTGACCTCAACTCATTCATAAGACTAATCCGGCGACTGAGCCTAGTGTATGAATTGTATGATAGGTCACGAAAAGGAGTAGGAGAACTGTTCTTCCGCTAGAAGCTCAAAGTTCTCAAATTAGTGATGTTGATATCCGAGGCAAGGTATACTACATTACTACAAGAAAAACAACTCTAGGTAGTAAGGGGACATACTCACTACCTGAGGATAGTAATCATGTACAAGATTAATAAAACATTAGAAGGGTCACAGTGGTAGCACCTACCCTGATCGGGTAGGACCCTGCGAGAAGTGAAAAAACAACCAAACAACATCCGTATGGCTACTCTAGCAGCTAAGAGTAGGGAACGAATGCTGAAAGTGAGTGAGTAAAGAAACCAAGGAGCTGATCTTCTACTAGAAACCCTGAGCTCCTGAGGATGTGATGCTAACACCTGAGAGAGGGTATACTACATCACAGCTAAGAAAACAACTCTGAGGTGATAAGGGAGCACACCTGACACCTAATCTGATAATCATGAGTGGGATTTATGATTATCATAAGACCACAGTGGTAACACCTACCCTAATCAGGTAGGACCCTGTGCGAAGTGAGGGTAACACTGTCACATTCATATGATTACTCTGGCAGCTCAGAGTAATTCATGAATGGGAGGTAGACTGCCAAAAGAGGGCAGCATGGGGCGATCTCTTCTCAGAAAGACCTAAGCCCAAAAGGTAGTGATGGTTACATCTCAAAACATAATGTATTACATCACTAACGGAGGAATGCATTCAAAATCATTTAAATTGATCGACCAACTAGGTTGGAACTCAACCTTGAAGAGATTGTCAAAGTACTCTTAAGGGAGGAGAAAGAGAAATTTTTGGGGAATTTGAGCTCTTAAAGAGTTTTACCGGGTTCCTCCTGCGACAAGGGCAACCGGGTTTTTGTACTCCTAAGAGTTTCCCGTTTTTTTTTTTTTTTCAAATTTAAAAAATTTACGCAGACGTTCAAAAACGATTCGCAGATCTCTGAGGTGATCTTCGCGGACCTTGCTTTTGACGACCAAATCATCCACATAGCATTCAACTTGCTCATGTATCATCTCATCAAAGATGACAGTCATGGCACGTTGATAGGTGGCCCCGGCATTCTTGAGGCCGAAGGGCATCACCTTGTAACAAAAGACACCTATAGGTGTCCGAAAAGCGGTAAACTTCTCATCCTCAGGGTTCATCTTTATTTGATTGTAACCAGATGAACCATCCATGAATGAGAATATGCTATGGGATGATGCTATATCCACCATAAGCTCTGGAATGGGGAGAGGAAAATCATCCTTAGGACATGCCTTGTTCAAATTATGGAAGTCGATACATACTCGTATCTGTCCACTCTTCTTCCGGACTGGAACAATATTGGCAAGCCATGTCGGGTACTTCTCTTCCCTAATGAAACCAGCTTCTATAAGCTTTATGGTTTCAGCGATCACCTGTTGTTCAATTTCTAACCTCATCCTACGAGGCGCTTGTTTAACAGGGACTGCTTCAGGCTTAATGGCTAACTTATGGACTGCTACCTCTGGATTTAGACCAGGCATCTCGGTGTAGTTCCAGGCAAAACAGTCTCTAAACTCCGATAGTAACTTGATGTATTCTTGAGCCTCTGAATCAGACAATAGAGCACTATGAAAAATAGGTCTAGGATCTGACTCAGTGCCTAAGTTTACCTCACGCAGTTCGTCCATGGCTGAAGTGGCGCCATCTTCAAACTCTTGTGGAGCATCAAGTATCCTATCATTCTCACTATCCGGGTCTTCTTCGTCGGCAAGAGAAACAACCGGATGGGCGTGGGAAACGACATGAATATTGGCATCACTGGACTGATTTAACCCCATATAACCTACTCCTCCTAGACCTTGGGGGAAATCAGTCCGCCAAATTCGTGCATGCTATAGAGCTTCTTCGTCGGGCCAAGTGGAACGAACGAGACCCCGCTCGACAAAGCTCTCTACAGCAGGTGAAAAGTAACGAGGGGCACTCCTGACCTCTATATCCATAGCGGTCTCCTCTAGATCATGTCTCACAGGACCTAGTGGTGCACCTATACTACAGGGTACAGAGGGACACTCCCTAGGTCGGGCTGGCCCAAATGTATCATACAAGCGAGGTATGGGATTGTGGCTACCCCAAATTGTGTCAGTGTCATTAACTACAGGAGTGTCAGAAGATCTCTGACTGGAGTCCCCAACTCCTATCCCACGTATCTGATGGGGGGAAGGTTATTTGGTAGTAGTCTGACGTCGGATATTTTGTAGAGGGGTTTAGATTCTCTAAGGACTTCAACTTCTTTTTCTCAATTAATGTATAGACCCCTATGTAAAACCCTTCAAAAAGCTGATTTTTTTAGTGCAGTTCGTCTGTACGAACTGGATTTAGTACTGGACGAACTGAAGAAATTTGTGAAGAAATCTGTCATTTTCGTCTGTACGAACCTGGAGCAGTCGGGACGATCCGTCTGTACGAAATCTGTCAAGAGAGCAAGTCGCCCGGGACGAATTTTAATTTCGTCTGTACGAAATTTGTCCAGAGAACCCATCGTACCAGGACGAATTTGGATCGTCCAGGACGATCAGTGTTGATAAATATCGGATTTTAGATATTTTGGATTCATTTTGGAGAGAGAGAAAAGGCAGGAGAGAGAAATAGAAGGAAGAGAAGAAGGAAGCTTGGTTTTGGAGCACGCGGAGCGCTTTTCGTCCGACGACGCTGTTAGAAGATTTGTTTATCTCGCGGTAAGGACTCCGAATCCTATTTCTATTTTCAGAGATATTGATTTTTGATCGAGTTGTGCACTGTTTTGTGTTTTCGTAGTCGAATTTTGGACCCGGTTTTGTATTGACACAACTTTCACCGCACAACTTTTGGTATGTTATAGATATGAATATTGTACACGATTTGAGTATTTTATACGATGATTTTACCGGTCGGAATTAGTTCTACGCGATTTTAATTGAATAGAAAAATATCATGATGTTTATTGATATTGATTCAGTAGAAGAATAGTCTTATATTGATGTTGTGAACATTCTATTATAATTTGGTGAATTGTGATTTTTGCAGGATTTTTTTGTGTAAATTTGACAGACTGCCGTTACTCTGCCCGATTTTCGTAGTTTTTCTGATTTGTCTGAGATTGATAGATTGAATAGATATGAATGTGCATATTGATATGATTGCTTTATTATTGACTATTGAATTGATTATTGATTGATTATTGATACTGAAACACGTATAACCTGGTTGAACATTGATTGGAGATGATACCTATACAGGATGGTGGGCCGACGGGCTTTCCTTTAAATCATTGATCATGGATCATGGATATAACGATGGGAGTCATAAGGAGATTATATGCCGACGGGTGGCCGACGGGCAATAGAGTGACGACTCTTTTCATAGAACCAATGTATATGGATTCTACAATAGCAACATAGCCAGTTGATTGTACTTGTCCAGTATATATTATTGAATTACATGTTTACTGTATTGATTTATGGATTCATTGTTTTATAGATTCCTGCTTTATCGACTTTGATTAGATTTACTAGATCGTACGATTTCATTGATTTCATTGATTGATTGCTGTCCATCGACATTGAACATTGATATAGAAATGGATGGATATAGATATTGCATTGATAGCATGAACATGAATAGTATAGAATCATTGACACTGTTGCCTATAGATTCATTGATTTCTACTTATAGATTCATTGTTACTACTGCCTCTGGATTTATTGATCTTGCATATAGATTCACTGTTGTTACTGTTTCTGCACCGTATTGACTGCTGCATGGATTCATTATTAGAATAGATTGAGATTTATCGTACTGCTTTCCTCGTTTGATTTCATTGAATAAATAGTATTGATTAGACCGCATTGATTTGATTGATAGCGATTGATTTGACGGATTGATTGATTTCCTATTGTGTACGGATTTCTTCGAGATTGACATGTATTGATTGAGCTAGATTTATCGATTTGCCTGCCGCTGCATTGACTGGTTTCATTGACTATGGATTTCTGGATTGCATTGATTCATTGACCATTGACTGTATGGATTAGATTGACTGACATGCATATTGCTAGCATCGACGTGCTTTGATTTCAGTTATAGGTATTAGGTGACCTGCTGGGCTTTGTAAAGCTCATTATATGTGGTTGACATTTTCAGGTCAGGGCTTGGGAGCAGAAGATAGGAATTGATCCGGATCTACAGGTTTTTGTTCTTTTGGTCGATTGAGAATTCTTTTGTACTCAGGACATGATAGATTTCTTTACTAGTTTTGATAGTATAGTTCCTGAGTATTGTACATGGACTTTTGGTGATATGAATCGACTTGTATATTGATGCTTTAAATTTATAGACTTTTGTTTAGACTGTTTAATTGAAAGTTTTAGATAACTCTGGTAAATTATTTGAGTAATTGATTGACATTCTTTCCAAGTTAGATCTTGGGGCATCACAGTTGGTATCAGAGCAGTGTTATTGGAAGAATGGATTATTACCAGAGTTGAAAGTTTGGATTGAGAATTGGGTAGATTGGGTAGTTTTAAGAGCATCATTGGCATACATCGTTGCATGTGTGTATCATTTGTTCTGAATTGTGCAGGTGAAAAGATATGGATCCTCCAGCGGAATCAAGTATACCAAATGAGCAACATAGCGTAGCTCCAGTACATTCAGAGAGTATGATGCAGTTGGCTACTGCGATTGCACATGTTATGGGTGATGCGCAGAGCAAGATGAGTGGGAGCAAAGAAGAAGAGGCCGATAGACACTTACAGATGTTTCATAAACTGAAGCCTCCGTTGTTCAAAGGGGCTGTGGGACCCCAGGCTGCTGAGGATTGGATCATGAGGGTGGAAAAGATTTTTGACAGCATGCAATGTCCAGGGAGTAGAAAGGTACCATTGGCTGTGTTCCTGTTTGAGGGTGAGGCGGAGAGATGGTGGATCGGACAGCAGAGAGAAATTCCAGGGGAAGACTAATGCTGAGATCACCTGGGATGAGTTCACTGCAGTGTTCAGGATATGGTTTGTACCACCGTCAGCTCAGCGACAGATGCAGGAAGCTTTTATGAGATTGGAGCAAGGCCGCAAGTCAGTGATGCAGTACGAGGCCGAGTTTACTGCACTTGCGAGGTACGCTGCTCATCTGATTCCTACTGCTGAGGAGAAGTGTTATAGATTTCTGCACGGATTGAATAGAGAGCTGAGGCATCCACTTGTACCTTTCCGGATCAATGAGTTTTCTGAACTAGTGGAGCGGGCCAGATTGATAGAGATTGATTTGGCGACACCGGTATCGAGGTACGAGGATACCAGGAGGAAGAGAGATGAGGTACGACGAGATGATTCTGGTAGAGACAGAGATAGAGAGAAAAGAATCAGGTATGAGGGTTCGAAGGGATCTGCATCGGGATCTGCATCACGATCTGCATCGGTAGTATCGTCTGGTGGTTCTGGTGAGTGCATTCATTGTGGTAAACGACATGCAGGTCGGTGCTACCTGTTGACGGGGCAATATTTTTACTGTGGACAGCAAGGGCACAGAGCAACAGATTGTCCTCAGAAAAGACTGGGTGGAAGGACTGATTCTAGCACAGGTACAGGACAACAGAGGACTGTTGGCTCGAGGGCCTATAGTGAGAGATCAGGGAACCGGATGGATGATAGGGCTGTCAGAGATCAGAGGGAGACAGTTGCGCCACGACCTCCTGCACTTCCTCCAGTGGTGCCACGCATCTACAGTCTACAGAATTTACAGCATCGTGAGGATCAACAACGACCAGAAGGTTCTACTGGTAAGATTGATTTGACTAACCGATTGATATTGACATTTGATCATGCATATTAACATGTGATTGAATGCATTGAATGTTGTATGGATTCCGACGAGTTTTGATTTTGATTCGATTTGATTTTGATTTGAGTTTTGATTGGACGGATTTGCTTTGTATCGATTTTGCATTCGATCCCTTAAGGGAAATGTCGAGGACGACATTTTTCTTAAGGTGGGTAGATTGTAAAACCCTTCAAAAAGCTGATTTTTTTAGTGCAGTTCGTCTGTACGAACTGGATTTAGTACTGGACGAACTGAAGAAATTTGTGAAGAAATCTATCATTTTCGTCTGTACGAACCTGGAGCAGTCGGGACGATCCGTCTGTACGAAATCTGTCCAGAGAGCAAGTCGCCCGGGACGAATTTTAATTTCGTCTGTACGAAATTTGTCCAGAGAACCCATCGTACCAGGACAAATTTGGATCGTCCAGGACGATCAGTGTTGATAAATATCGGATTTTAGATATTTTGGATTCATTTTGGAGAGAGAGAAAAGGCAGGAGAGAGAAAGAGAAGGAAGAGAAGAAGGAAGCTTGATTTTGGAGCCCGCGGAGCGCTTTTCGTCCGACGACGCTGTTAGAAGATTTGTTTATCTCGCGGTAAGGACTCCGAATCCTATTTCTGTTTTCAGAGATATTGATTTTTGATCGAGTTGTGCACTGTTTTGTGTTTTCGTAGTCGAATTTTGGACCCGGTTTTGTATTGACACAACTTTCACCGCACAACTTTTGGTATGTTATAGATATGAATATTGTACACGATTTGAGTATTTTCTACGATGATTTTACCGGTCGGAATTAGTTCTACGCGATTTTAATTGAATAGAAAAATATCATGATGTTTATTGATATTGATTCAGTAGAAGAATAGTCTTATATTGATGTTGTGAACATTCTATTGTAATTTGGTGAATTGTGATTTTTGCAGGATTTTTTTTGTGTAAATTTGACAGACTGCCGTTACTCTGCCCGATTTTCGTAGTTTTTCTGATTTGTCTGAGATTGATAGATTGAATAGATATGAATGTGCATATTGATATGATTGCTTTATTATTGACTATTGAATTGATTATTGATTGATTATTGATACTGAAACACGTATAACCTGGTTGAACATTGGTTGGAGATGATACTTGTACAGGATGGTGGGCCGACGGGCTTTCCTTTAAATCATTGATCATGGATCATGGATATAACGATGGGAGTCATAAGGAGATTATATGCCGACGGGTGGCCGACGGGCAATAGAGTGACGACTCTTTTCATAGAACCAATGTATATGGATTCTACAACAGCAACATAGCCAGTTGATTGTACTTGTCCAGTATATATTATTGAATTGCATGTTTACTGTATTGATTTATGGATTCATTGTTTTATAGATTCCTGCTTTATCGACTTTGATTAGATTTACTAGATCGTACGATTTCATTGATTTCATTGATTGATTGCTATCCATCGACATTGAACATTGATATAGAAATGGATGGATATAGATATTGCATTGATAGCATGAACATGAATAGTATAGAATCATTGACACTGTTGCCTATAGATTCATTGATTTCTGCTTATAGATTCATTGTTACTACTGCCTCTGGATTTATTGATCTTGCATATAGATTCACTGTTGTTACTGTTTCTGCACCGTATTGACTGCTGCATGGATTCATTATTAGAATAGATTGGTATTTATCGTACTGCTTTCCTCGTTTGATTTCATTGAATAAATAGTATTGATTAGACCGCATTGATTTGATTGATAGCGATTGATTTGACGGGTTGATTGATTTCCTATTGTGTATGGATTTCTTCGAGATTGACATGTATTGATTGAGCTAGATTTATCGATTTGCCTGCCGCTGCATTGACTGGTTTCATTGACTATGGATTTCCGGATTGCATTGATTCATTGACCATTGACTGTATGGATTAGATTGACTGACATGCATATTGCTAGCATCGCCGTGCTTTGATTTCAGTTATAGGTATTAGGTGACCTGCTGGGCTTTGTAAAGCTCATTATATGTGGTTGACATTTTCAGGTCAGGGCTTGGGAGCAGAAGATAGGAATTGATCCGGATCTACAGGTTTTTGTTCTTTTGGTCGATTGGGAATTCTTTTGTACTCAGGACATGATAGATTTCTTTACTAGTTTTGATAGTATAGTTCCTGAGTATTGTACATGGACTTTTGGTGATATGAATCGACTTGTATATTGATATTTTAAATTTATAGATTTTTGTTTAGACTGTTTAATTGAAAGTTTTAGATAACTCTGGTAAATTATTTGAGTAATTGATTGACATTCTTTCCAAGTTAGATCTTGGGGCATCACACCCTATGAGTTTCAACCAAAAAAAGAAGCTACAAGCATAATCATTAAGAAAAGAATCCTCTAAAGAATTATTGGTGATGTTGTCCTAGAGTATTCGCGGCGGTAGAGAAATATAAAGTTTAACGTCTTAACTTTGTTCGAAGATCCAGCACACACACACAGATAAAAAGAAAGGGTGTGTCATTCTCTAGCATTTAGCATTTATGAGAGACATCAGGATTTTAATGTGGAAAACCCCAAAAGGGGGGAAAAAACCATAGGGCCTAACCCAATTTGAATGAATCCACTAGTATTGCAGTTGATTACAAATGATGCCCTTCATTGGGGGAAGGCCTTAACTTGATGTACATCTTATATAGTACATTACATGATGAGAATACAAAGAGTCTCTACTGATGTGTTTGTTTGGTCTGAAGAACTGTAGTCGGTGGGCGACGTAAGTTGGAATGACCGTAGTTGATGCGTAACGGAGGTCGGAAGGACTGTAATCAGTGGGCAACGTAAGTCAGGAGAACCATAGTTGGCGGGTGACGGAGGTCGGAGTGACTGTAGTTGGTGGGCAAAGTAAGTTAGAATGACCGTAGTAGGCGAGCGACAGAGGTCGGAAGGACTATTGTTTGACGAAGAAGGTCAGAAGGACGACGTCATGTAGAAGTCCAACAATGAAAAGAAATCCAGCATCAGATAGATGTCCAGCGAAAGTCCGACAATCGGTAGAAGTCCGGCGTCGGGTAGAAACTTGGCGACGAGCGGAGGTCCGGCATCGGGTAAAGTCCGACGTCAGTTGGCGGCTGAGGAGAACTCCGGCATCACTTGGAGTTCGGGTGAAACTCTGGCGTCGCTTGGAGGTTGGACAAAATTTTGGCCTGACTTGGAGTTCGAGTGAAACTCCGACGTCGCTTGGAGGTCGGGCGGAATTTCGGCGTCACTTGAAGGTTGGGCGGAATTCCGGCGTCAATTGGTGGTCCGGCGAAATTCCGACATCCCGTGGAAGTTGGGCAGAATCCCGGCGGTGGTCGAGGAGTTTCTTCCCTCCTACTCTTTTCTTCTTCTTCTTCTTACTTCCCCCCTCTCTCTTAAGAGAAATGAAGAGGTCTATTTATAGATTTCTGGAGTGGCATGACCTGTAAATAGGTGAGAGATCAGGGGCGAATCGGGAGTGGTTTGAATGGACGGCCGATATTGAATCCCTTGATCGTGTACCATTTGTAAGACATTTGAAGGTCTTAATGATGTCGAAATTCGGTGATCTTGGGCTCTTTGGATTCGTCTCGTTGAGCCGCTTGATTCAACTATAATAACGCCATATTTGGAAACCGTTTGTTAAGTCAAGTTGTGGTTTGAACCTTCCAACAGCGCTTTAGGTCATTGATTTGGACCCATTTGGACTCGGATTGAGTTGAATTTAGTGTCGTTGGGTTCGTGTTTCTGAGACGCTCAATTTGACTATAAGTTTGCTGAAATTGAAGTTCATATGATCCCGAATTTAATTTTTGAAGTTTCCAACTTAATTTTTGCCTCAAGATTTGTGCCCGATGAAGATAAATTCTTGATGGCATATCAGTTGGCAATTTATGTAGTGACTTTTAATGAATCTTCACATCAACTTGTTCCAAACAAGCCCTTAAACTAGTGCATGTTTTATACAGATTTTTGAAAAATGTATCACGATTCTTAAAGAAAAAAAAAAAAGAGAAATTAAAAAGTAAATAATATATTGGAATTCTATTTGGTTACGATCCTGTTAGAATTTCTGATAATAAAAAATTAATCTAGTTTGTTAAATTTATTTATTGAAATAAGAAAATAATTTTATTAAAATATTAATCAAGATGCATCTGACGAGAAATGATTTTTAATGCTTTACAAGTAAAATTTTTAAAATCGATTATAGTTTAATTATTTGGAAATTTTCTTTATTAATCTCTAGTTCAGTAAATTAAAATTTGTTATTATCATAAATTATTAATATAATGTGAAATAAAAATTTATTTAATTAAACCTAATTTTATACATTAAAAAAATTCTAGCTAATATAACAATAATAAATTTAAAACACTACTTAAAAAGCTTTAATACAAATTCATCACAAATATATAAGCTTCACCGACACTCAGTACTATTCAAACATGGGTCGTAATAAATTTAATTTTTTTTAAATATTATAATGTAAAAATTAAATTCTTCTTATATATATATATTTGTTGCGTCCAGGAGTATTCGCGACGGTAGAGAAATATCATATTTTACGTCTTAGCATTGTAGGAAAATCCGGCACGCAATCAGATAAAGAGAGAGGGTCTAGCATTTATGAGACACTAAGTTTTTTACGTGGAAAACCCCTGTAAAAAGGGGAAAAAACCACGGGGTCTAGCCCAGTTTGAACGAATCCACTAATTTTTGCAGTCGATTACAAATGAGGCCCTTTCTTGGGAGAAGGCCTTAGATTGATGTACATCTTATGGAGTACATTACATGATGTAAATACAAAGAGCTACTATCGACGTATTCGCTTTGTTGGAAGGACTGCAGTCGGCGGGCGACGTAGGTCAGAAGGATCGTAGTCAACGGACGATGGAGGTCGGAAAGACTGTAGTCCTTTGCTGTAGCTGCTGGAAAAGTGATTTTTTCCCCAGGATCGGCCAGGACGAAGTTGAGATCGTCCAGGCCGATCAGTGCATGGAAAACAGCTGATTTCTGGAGTGTTCTGGAATGATTTCTGGACAGGATCGTCCAGGACGATATTGAGATCGTCCGGGACGATCGGCACTGTTCACATAATACCGTCCTGATCATCGCCCTGGGAATGGTCCAGGACGATCAGAAATTGGTCTGATCGTCCCGGGACGATCGGGCGATCGGCCAGGCCGATCTGAGTATGATATAAGGAAAATCAGCTCGTTTTGAGGAGAGAGAAAACATTTTTATAAAATCAAAATATCTGAGGAGAGAGAAGGAGCGGAAAAGCAAAGGAAGAAGTCCGATTTTGGAGCCCGAGGAGCGATTTTCGTCGTTCGTTGCTGTTGAATAGTTTGTTTGTCTCGCTGTAAGGACTCCGAACCTTACTTCTGTTTTCGAAGATATTGTGTTTTGACCGAGTTGTGATCTGTTTTGTGTTTTCGTAGTCGACTTTTCGACATGATTTTGATTTGACACAACTTTCACCGCACAACTTCTAGTATGTTATAGATATGATTATTGTACACGATTTGACTGTATTCTACGAAGATTTTACCGGTCGGAATTGATTCTACGCGATTTTAATTGAATAGGAAATTATCAGGACTTGATTTGATTTGTAATCTATAGATTGATAGTCTTGCATTGATGCCGTGGTTATTCTGTTGTAATTTTGTGAAATTCAGAATTATGTCTTTTTGCAGGATTTTCGTGTAAATTCGATAGACTACCGTTACTCTGCCCGATTTTCGTATGATTTCTGATTTTCTCGGAATTGATAGATTGAATGGATCTGCCTAGGACTATTGTTATGATCGTTCTCGATTTCTTTAATATTGCTTATTGCATCGATTATTGCATTGATTGATTGATTGATCCTGAAAGACAAGTGGAAACCTAGTTGAACGTTGGTTATAGAAACCAACGTGTATTGAACGAACTACAACAGCATCATTGAACGAACTACAACAGCATCATTGAACGAACTACAACAGCATCATTGAACGAACTACAACAGCATCATTGAACGAACTACAACAGCATCATTGATCATTGATAATAGCTAGTGTTTGTGCTTGTCGAGTAAGACCATTGTATGAAATTGCATGTATACGATATTGCATCGCATAGATTTTCTGATCTATATTGATTTATTGATTTCGGATTGATTTATTGATATTGACGGATTTACTGATTTACCGATTTCTGCTTTATTGGAATTGATCGGATTTACTGATTGATACGACTTCACTGATTTTATCAATTGATTACCGAGCATGGGTATTATTGAGCATGGATATGTACATCGTATAGATTCATTGTACTACTGCCTATAGATTTTATAGATTCACTGTTGCTACTGTTCTACACCGTATGGACTGTTTTATAGATTCATTGTCTCGTATCGCTTTTCTCGATTGACTTCATTGATTAGATCGTACTGATTTGACTGTATCGTTTTGATTGACGAATATTGATTGATTGAATTGATTTATCGATCTGCCTGCCGCTGCATTGATTGATTTTATTGACTATTGATTTCCGTATTGCATTGACTCATTGATCATGTTCGACTAATTGATTTGACTTGATTTGATTAACCTGCATATTGTTTTCAGTGTCGTGCTTTGATTTCAGTTGTAGGCTTTGGTGACCTGCTGGGCTTTGTAAGCTCATTATATGTGGTTAATGATTTCAGGTGCAGGGCCTCCAGCTTGTTGATCTTTCTGCCGAGTTCTCTAGCTTTTCTTTTGTAGCCTTGTTAGGCTTTCTTTTGTAGCCTGTATGGCTAGTGTAGTATTTTCTTTTGACTGTACTTTGACTCTTGTATTATTTGTGAATTATAGTATCCGCTGCTGTTTCTTTTCTGTAATGTAATTATCTCTTGCTCCGGATATATATTGGTATGGATTGATATGAACAACAGATGAGGAAACCGATAGAAAGAAAAAAAAAATAGATGAATCCTTTCGCTACACAGATCTTGGGGTCTTACACGGCGGGCGACATAAGTCAGGAGGACCGTAGTCAACGGGCGACGGATGTCAGAAAGACTGTAGTCGGCGGGCGACGTAAGTCAGGAGGACCGTAGTCGGCTGGCGACGGAGGTCGGAAGGACTGTAGTTTGAGGACGAAGATCAGAAGGACAGCGTCAGGTAGAAGTCCATCAATGGAAAGAAATGCATCTTCGCATAGACGTCCAGTGATGTCCAATAACCGGTAGAAGTCCGGCGTCGAGTAGAAACTTGGCGAAGAGTGAAGGTCCGACGTCAGGTAGAAGTTCGACGTCATTGGTGGCAGAGGAGAACTCCGGCTTCACTTGGGCGGAGTTTCGGCGTCAGGAGGGTGTTAGGAAGAATTTCAACATCCCATGGAAGTTGGGCAGAATTCTGGTGTTCTCCCGAATATCCGGCAGAGTTCCGGCGTCTTCAGGCGGCAGGAAGAGCTCCGGCGGTGGTCGAGGGGGAGCTTCTTCCTTCTCATCCTTCTTCTCTTCTTCTTCTCTCTCTTCACTTGAGTCCATTTGGTGTAGAATGAGGGCTCTATTTATAGTTTTTCTAGAGTGGCATAGCCCGTAAATAGGCGTGAGATCAGGGGCAAATAGGGAGTGGTTTGAATGGACGGCTGATATTGAACCCTTCGATCGTGCACCGTTCGTTTGATATTTGGAGGCCTTAATGATGTTGGAATTCATCGATCTTGGGGTCGTTGGATTTGTCTCGTCGAGCCGCTCGATTCGAGTATAAGCTCGTCAAAATCGAAGACCGTTTGATAACTCAAATTGTGGTTTGAACCTTTCAACAGCGCTTCGGGTCCTTGATTCGGACCCATTTGGACTCGGATTGGGTCGAATTTGGTGTCATTGGATTCGTATTTCCCAGACGCTCAGTTTGATTGTAAGCTCGCTGAAATCGTAGTTCATATGCTCTCGAATTTAATTTTTAAAGTTTCCGAACTGATTTTGTCTCGCGATTCGTGCCCAATCAAGATAATTTTATGATGACGTATCAATATTTAAAAGAAAGTTAATAAAAAAAATAAAATCAAACAAAAATTTTATTAAAAAATTAAGTTTCAGATCTAATATATGAAATCAAAACCACCAGATTAAACTAACAAGTTCAACTGCTCCAATCTCGTAAGAAATGCGGGACTGAAGATCTCATATTTTTTTAAAAAAATTATATCATTATACAAATTATATTATGATACATTTAAAAATTAATTGCCCCCACTTGAAAAAATAAAAAAAATTATTATATAATTATTTAGTTAATTTGTCCCACTACATCTACTTTTTAGTTTTTATTATATGTATTTGTAGGCAATTTCCCCCATAAAAAGTTTTAACAATCAAAATTTATTCCGGAGGCGCTCCCTGGAAACCCCCACAGGGACGCTGCCGCTTGACCCCGCGACCTGACAGGGCAGGTCGAACCCCTTTGGACCCCCGAGATATCTGCGAAACATACAATGATCAAAGATATAAACAACTAGGAGTCGAGCCGACTTCAAGGAAAAAAAAACCACTTCACTTTTTGCCCCCCCCCCTCCCCCCTTCTTAAAAATTAAGGCCATATGAGCCCCTGCATAAGCATATCTAAAAAATTAAAATTTATTTTTGTTAAAATTTATATTAGAATATTTTGATTAATATTTTTTTTTTTCTAATTTTATTTACGATTAACCAAAAAATTCAGCTTCCAAACAACTTCAATCGTTACAGGTCGGTGGAAAAGCAGCTCCTAAATAAAAATCACAGAAAACGCGGCAGCTTCTTTCAGTCTCTCTCAATCCCTTAAGAGCGCACTAATGGTTAAGCCGCCGACACTTCTTTATAAAGTCCCTTTAACTCACTCGCATTTGCTCCAAACCCTCGCCGTCTTACTTCTCTCCTCTTCTTTATCGATCCCAAGCCTCTATGGCTTCATCGGTATTGGCCGCCATTATCAACTTCCTCTTCTTCCTCCTCCTTCTATCTCCATCCCTTTCCTTGGCCCCACCACCCTCCTCCTTATCCACCCCGCATCTGCCGCCGCCAGCGATCAAATCTACGCCTCCCTCCCCCGCGAACAGCATCTCCACCGGTTTTCTCTCCATACTACACTCCACCTTGAACCAAATCCAGCAGGTGAGCACCATCGTCTCCACCTTCTCAGGGACCTTCGGCGGAGACCTCCGCCTCTCCTCCGCTATCTCCGACTGCCTCGACCTCCTCGACTTCTCCTCCGACGAGCTGTCATGGTCCCTCTCCTCGTCTGGCGCAGCTACCACCACTGCCGTTAACTTCGGCACCGGCGACCACCGTGTCGACCTCCGATCCTGGCTCTCCGCCGCTCTTGGAAACCAAGACACGTGCAAGGAGAGCCTCTCCTCCACCGGAAGCGTCCTCGCTTCCCTCGCCTCCTCCGGCCTCGACACCATTACCTCTCTTTTATCACAAGGAATCCGGCAGCTTCCCGCCGGCGGCGGCAGCGGGAGGAGGTTGGTGGAAGGTTTTCCTAAGTGGATGGCTGTGGCGGACCGCAGGTTGTTGCAGGCGGCCGCCGTGGCGGCCGATGTTACGGTGGCAAAGGATGGCAGTGGAAACTTCGCGACAGTCAATGCAGCGGTGCAGGCGGCGCCTGCGGAGAGCGGACGGCGGTTTGTGATTTATGTGAAGCGGGGTGTTTATGTGGAGAATGTGGAGATTAAGAAGAAGAAGTGGAATTTGATGCTTGTCGGTGACGGAATGAACGAAACCGTTATTTCCGGCAGCCGAAATTTCGTTGATGGTTGGACTACGTTTCGGTCTGCTACTTTCGGTCAGTGAACTTAACCTTATTTCTTTATTTATTTATTCTATATATCATGAAAATTAGATCGTTAAATTTAAAATTTATTTATAAAATATCCAAGTTCTTATACTTTTGTACATATGTCGCTCGAAAAATTATTTTGTGCGGACGCAGACGCCTTATAAAGATAAATCAGAATGAGTCACATCTCCTTTTTATTGTTCGGCAGCTCGGTACTGCTCGGTACCACTAGGTACCGCGGAATCTGGACGTAGAGCTACGTCCGGCGTCCGCACAAAAGAATTTCTCATGTTGTTAAGCCTAGATCATAGGAGAAATTATAATGTGCAGAGGTCGGACTCAGAACGTCGTCCGGAGACCAACCATAATGCACCACGTCAGCAATATCAATCCACGATATCAAACAGCGCGGTACCAAGCAAAAGGGCGACGTAGCGAATTTTAGTTGGTTTCCGGATGACGTTTAACATCCGCACACAATAATCAATCAGATCATAAACATGATAATTACATCCCTTTTAGTTTATCATAAAATTAAATTATGCAAGAAGTTAATTTGCCTCTTAATCAGATTTATGTTCTTTTATTTGACTATCATTCATAATAATAATATTATTTTTTGTGCATTTTTAAATACAGATTTTTTAAAACTAATTAATAATAATTATTACAAATACGCAACTTGCAAGTGAGACTTTACAAAATATCTCTGATGTATTCACAGCTAAATATCAAATTTATTGGCCTATTAATACTTTTATTAATGATTATTAATATGCTGATAAGTTTCATTAGCATTTAATTAACTCATTAATTACTCTGCTCATTGAATTTTTATTCCTGCTCCCTATTAAATGGTAATGTTATTGAGATCATGAGAGGGGAGTCACCGTTGCATTTATGCTAAACAGAGCTCGCATTACTTGTTTTTATTAATTTATTTGATGCCCACCACGGATGGATCTTTCATGCAATTTTTTAAGCTATGGCATCCAATAAAATTAAAAAATAAAAAACATTTTGACTTGCATTAATCACTTTCTAATGAATTTATTCTCACGTTGAGTTGTACGAGAAATTATTGGGTGCGGAGTGCGGACGTAGCTCTGTGTGTGCAAACGAATTGGGTCGCGCCACGTGGAGCCCATCTTGACCCCACCGACACGAACCATCCGAACTACTTGAAAAAATGCGCGGTACCTAGTAGTACCGAGCGGTACCGAGCGGTACCGAGCGGTACCTAGTAGTACCTAGATGCGGTGGGGTCAAGATGGGCTCCACGTGGCGCGACCCAATTTGTTTGCACACACAGAACTACGTCCGCACTCCGCACCCAATAATTTCTCGAGTTGTTCATAGGCCCTTCCGCACACTCATTTGTTCCACGAAAGTAGTAAAAAATAGTATCGTGCTCTGTGATTTATTTTATTTTTAGCATGCCTTCCCATTTTTAGATTTTTACATCAAAATATTAAATGTTTTTTTAATGAGCAAAGAAATAAATATATAACGAGCTGGAGCGGTCATCCTGAAGGTTAATTAGGACGCGTCACGTCAATTTTTAGCTATGTACCGGTATTGTATACTATTGTGTGCCGGGTGATGTGGCGCATCCAAATTCTTTTCAGTATCGTTTTGTTACCGCACAAAATAATTTATGGCGGGAGAGACAGTGCCTATAGTCAAGAAAAAATTAATCAACTTTCTCCAGTTTTGTTCGAAGTAATCACAAGAAAAAAATAATAATAAAAAGAATTATTAAATTGAAATAAATTTTATTGCCATTATTTTTAAGAAAAATATAAAAAATGATATATTTTATTAGATTTAAATGATAACTTGATTTTGATTTTTAATAGGACACAATTAAAAAAAAACTACTTATATAGCACTCCTCATATGTTATTATTTTTTTGGGTAGATATTATGAAAAATTTGTATTTTGTGGCAATTAAAAAAAAGTGAAGTTGAAATTGATTTTATGAAAAAAAGTTTTTTTTTAATTTAGAAAGAAATTAATTTGGTGAATAGGATGATATGATATAAATTTTTACATAATTAGTTTGTTGAAAAAATATGAATATTTTCATAAAAGTTTGACATCTCATTTTCTGTCCGGGAACACGGTAGTAAACCGTGTTTCTTAAACGTGCTGTACTACAGCTCTTCTTTTATGTAAATACCTTCATCTTGTGTTATGTTATCAGATAAGTTTCTTCTATTTTGAATATTAATGATAGCGACTTATAAGTTGATTTAATTATTTACCGATATAGATTTTTTTTAGATTAAGATCTATTTGGTTAACCAAATTTGGTTGAATGATTCATACCTTGACATGCAATTCTTGCCTTGTTATTAAAGCTTGGTTTAGCGAGAAATTATTTTGTGCGATCACCGAACGGTTCAGAGGCGAATCAGAATAAGCCACATCATTTGGTACCGAGCGGTGTACATCTACGATAATGATGTGGCATGTTCTTATTGGTTTCTAAATGTCGTTCAATGACCACACATAATAATTTTCTAGTTTAGCAGCTTCTGTCTACTATTTTTTGGTTGATTTCATAAAATTTTTGTGATAGAAAATTATGTAGAAAGTTATTACCAAAATTGTACTAAATTAATCATTCACTTACTTGCACAACAGCCGTCGCCGGAAAAGGCTTCATTGCCCGCGATATAACGTTCGAGAACACCGCCGGACCAGCCAAACACCAAGCCGTAGCTCTCCGCTCTGACTCCGACCTCTCCGTCTTCTACCGCTGCGGCATCCGCGGCTACCAAGACACCCTCTACGCCCACTCTCTCCGCCAATTCTACCGCGACTGCCGAATCTCCGGCACCGTTGACTTCATCTTCGGTAACGCTGCCGCCGTCTTACAGAACTGCCAGATTCTCTCCCGCCTTCCTCTCCCCGACCAAAAAAATACCGTCACCGCTCAAGGCCGCAAAGACCCCAACCAGAACACCGGATTTGTTCTCCAGTTCTGTAACATAACTGCCGACGCTGATCTGGCGGCCAGCGGCAACAACAGCGGCACCCAGACTTATCTGGGCCGGCCGTGGAAGGAATATTCTCAGACCGCTATCTTGCAGTCGTATATTGGCGGTTCGATTCGGCCGGAGGGGTGGTTGCCGTGGAATGGTGATTTTGCGTTGAGCACGCTGAATTACGCGGAGTATATGAATTTTGGACCGGGTTCGGGAGTTGGGGGGCGAGTCAAGTGGCCGGGTTACCATGTTATAACTAGTTCGGCTCAGGCTGCCAATTTTACGGTGTCGCAGTTCATTGAAGGGAACTTGTGGCTGCCGTCGACCGGGGTTAAGTATACCGCCGGTCTAGTGGTATAGGTTGAATAGTGTATTTTGAAGGCAAGGAGTTAATTTGGAAAAAAAATATTTGATTAAAAATGTATCAAAATATGCTTCAAAGTATTTAAATTTAAGTATATATATATATATATATTAATTTTAATATAAATTTTTGAAGCTTATTTTGATGCATTTATATTAATATATATTTTTCATTAATTTGATTGTGATTTTCTTAATTAAGGCGAAATTATATGACTTCAAACTAAGATCTCACTTGGAATATTTTTTTATTGTTTTTAAAATAATTTTTTAATTAGAAAATTGCTTTAGAAAAAAATATGTACTCTCTCAAAATGAAGTATTAAGAATTGAAAGCTTTAGGAATTGCTTGCTGAGCTTGGTTTTATTATTTTTGTTTAGTTGTTTGTTTTAGATTAATTGGGTGTAATATGCATAGCACATGTAATGGAATTTTTTCTCTCCCTGTTATGTGCGGGGTATTGTTGTGGAAGAAATGATTCGCTTACTTCCAGTGGAAAAAAATATAAGAGATTGTGGATAGTTAATGTGAGGAGAAATTTTTCTGCGGGGGTCACCGAACGGTCTGAAGGTGAATTAGAATGCGTCTCGTCACTTGGTACATAGCGGTACATAAATTGTTACATAATTAAAAAGTGATGTGACACGTTCTGATTCGCCTCTGGACAGCACCGGTAACCGCACAGAATAATTTCACCAATGTGAGATACAATATTATTTATAACAATTTTCAAGATACGAAAGACGAAGCTAACCAATGTAAATTTTAACCAGGGCTTCGTTGGGGACGACTATTTTAAAACTGTTTATTTTAATAAAAAATTATAGTTTAAAATGTTTTTGTATTAAAAATTTGTTTTAAAAGGTTTTTGTATTAAAATATGTTTTTACGAATCAAATAGTTGTTGCTTCTCCCTCTTCCTGGAGCTAGGCTTAGGGCTTGAGAACTCTCCATTATGTTTTGTATGATTTTTTAGGATGTTGAAAGATGTGTTTGATGCACATGGAGGAAGGTTATGCATCTATGACTTCATTCTAGCAAGAAGTAGAATGGTAGGCATGGGGCATAGGCCAAACTACACGGGTCGGGTTCGGCTCGAATCCAGAACTGACCCGGGTTCAAACGGGTCAGAAATTTGGGTAGGTAAACGGGTCAAAAATTTGAACCTGGATCCGACCTGGCGGGTTGTTGGGTTGACCCAACCCGACCCTGGAAGAAGACCAGCGCGGACGCAGACACAGGCTGGCTGGCACGGCGAGTGCATGGGCGAACAAGACCTAGGGCGTGCGGGACGTGGGAGGGTGCGCGGGCGAGTGCAATGCAGTGTGGGGCACGAAATCATATAAATATAACAATGCAAATTAATCTTAAGTGTCGCCAAATTAAACATAAATAGTATTGGATTTAAAAATGATCAGAAAATATCAATGAAATTGTATTGCTAATGATAATTTCAATTTATTTCTCTAATTTATTTAACCACAAATTAAACAGGACAAGTAATTGATTTAGAAAATTTTCAAATTAGACATTTAACAATTAATATAAACATGTGAAGCATATTGCATAATGCACATAAAGCTAGCATCTAAATGTGAACATGTTGGCTAGGGCAAAATATGAGATGTAGAAGGGCAAATTACCAAATTATCCTCGTCATAATGGGAATTTAACTTTTTTGAGGGTGGGCAATTTGAGTAATGTATAACAGCTTAAGTAAATAAAGTATTTCAAAATATAAATCAGGGGAGGGGGCATTTTACAAATATTTTAATTGGAATTAGAGTAGCATGCATAAGCTTAATACAATAAAGTATTTCAAAACATAAACAAAAATAAGAATTTTTTTTTTTATTTTTAAACTTTTTAGAAAAATCAATTTTCTTATTTTAAACTTTAAGCAAGATTTCGAAGAGAAATTTATCACCCACATTATTTCACAAAATAAATCAAAGTCAGCCAAAATATATGAAATTAAATTCAAGAAAGTAAAGAAAATGCAAATAAGGTTTTTTTTATTGGTTTGATTTAAATTGACCTATATACACTTTCCAAAGATCCTCCTATTTGGATATTGCATTCTATTATGCTCCTTGAGCACTTAACCAGGCGAAGAATCCCTTATCCCTATTTAGGTGAAAAATGAACTTTAAATACTCTTACCACTAGAGCACCCTGCCCCTCACACATATATAGTGGAATCATTTAAGATAGGCAAAGCCCCATAGTTTTTTTTTCTTTTCGTGT
Organism: Dendrobium huoshanense; assembly: GCA_016618105.1. Classification (NCBI taxonomy): domain Eukaryota; kingdom Viridiplantae; phylum Streptophyta; class Magnoliopsida; order Asparagales; family Orchidaceae; genus Dendrobium; species Dendrobium huoshanense. The sequence continues at coordinate 30,819,180 of CM028346.1, read as the reverse complement.
TTTTCAAGTAAAAAATCACTCATGTTATTCACGTTCTATCTTTTATCTATTTATGCGTTGAACATTTGTACAAGTTAAGACATAAAATTCTATTCTTTTACCGCCACTATATATATACAATATCATAAATCAAGTCATCAACTAATGATTTGCTTGTGACAACTTTCTCGTTATTTTGCTCTTCAAATCATAATTATAGTTTATGTTTGACTGCTATTTTTCTTACTGCTTTTAATTGATTTATGTGTTGTTAAGCTATTTTTACAATACCTTTCAAAAAAGTTATTTTTCTCACAACAACTTTACAACCAAATTTCTAAAAAGCTACAACCATTTCAAATATACCATAAAGCTTTGTTTGCGACAGCTTTAACTTGTCTATATTTACTTCTTAAAACTGATTTCTTGGCCTGAATTTCAAAAATACTTCTTCAAAAAAATGTTTTTAAACGTGAAAATAAAAGTATATTCATGAATATAAATTAATAAATGAGTCCATATTCAAATGTATTCATCTCCATGATGAGATTTTAAATTTTTTAATAAATTTATACAATTATCTAAATAAATAAATATATTTGTGCCTTATTTAATTGTTTGAATAAATAATAAGTAGTTCAGTATCTATATTTATTTGCTTAGTCCTGATATTTGTGTGTCACAATTCTATTGCTAAGATTATGTTCTTTTAAAAGAAACCTAATTGGCCCGCTATAACGACCGGGCTTGGTTGGGCTCTCGGCCGTTCGTGGGCTTTTGGACCAAGTTCTAGACCGGCCTAATTCTGAGCCCATGTTGTTTTAAGCCTACTCCGTGGCAAATTCGCTGGTATGGGCTCTATTTCTACTAAAATACCTATACGTTCTCAATGAAAAATTGGTTTGACCATTTTAATTCAAACACTGTAATATATGATTTATAAATATGCTTTATTTAAAAATAAATTTAGTAATTATTGATACATTATCAAAAACCATCTTAATCCAGTACGAATTTTGAGGTATAATCAAATTGCAATCTTCCAAATTAAATTTGGGACCATCTGAATTTCAATTTCAGCAAACTTATAATCAAATTGAACGTCTTAGTAAGATGAACCCATCAACTCCAAAATTTAACTGATATGAGTTCAGAGGGATTGAAATCAAGAGCTTAAAGCATATTAACAAGTTGTAGAGCATTAATTGGATGACCAAATGATATCCAAATATACCATGTTTCTAATCGAATCAAGCGAGTTGATGAGACGAATCCAATGAGCCCGCCAACTATAGTCCCTCCAACCTTGGTTTCCAGCCAACTACGATCCCTAAGACCTCCAACACCTGCTGACTACTGTCACTTTGATTAGTATCCGACCTTAATCGCCCACCAACTATGCTCCCTTATACCTACGTCACCTGCCGACTATGATCCCTTCGACCTTTGTCGTCCGCCCACTACAGTCCCTTTGATCAGCATCGCCTGGTGAGTACAATCTTTGAGACCTCTGTTGCCCGCCAACTTTGGACCCTTCAACCTCCATCTATAGCAAACTATGGTCCTTTAAACCTATATCACCCGTTGACTACAACCTCTCCAACTTCAATTGCCCCGCCAACTATATCCCTTCTAACTAATGGCGCTTATCGACTAAAGTTCCTCTGACCACTATCACCCACCAAGTACAGTTCCTCTGACCTCCATCACCCATTGACTACGATCTCCCTGATTATCATCTTCTGCCAATTGTGTTTCCTCCGACGAACATTATCTATCAACTACAATTCATTCGACTACTATCGCCCGTAGATTATGATTTCTTTGATCACCATTGCTCACTGACTATGGTTCCTCCAACCATTGTCACCAATTAATTACAGTCCCTCCGACCACCATTCCTAGCAGACAACAGTCCCTCAGACTTCCCTCATCGGCTGATAATGGTCTCTCTGATCTTAGTCACCGGCATATAACAGTCCCTTGGACCTATGTTTCTTGTCGACTGTGGTCCCTCCAACCTCTGTGGCCCACTGACTGTGGTCCGTTCGACCTCCTTTGTCTACCAACTGCAGTCGCTCCGACATTCTTTGCCCGTCGACTACAGTCCATTTGACCGACGTCATCCGACCCCCATCGCCAGTTGATTGTAGTCCCTCTGACCTTTGTCACCTGCCTATTATGATCCATCTAATCTCCGTTAACCACTAACTAAGTTCGCTCCAATCTCCACTGCCCGCAGACTACGGTCTCTCCAACCTCTATCGCCTACCAACTACGGTCCCTCTGACCAACGTTTCTTGTCGACTACAGTCTCTCTGACCCTCTGACCTTTATCGCCCTACAACTATCCCTCTGACCAATGTTCCTTATCGACTACGGTCTCACTTACATTTGTCACCATACAATGGTCCCTCAAGCCACTATCACCTGACTATACCTCAATTGTCTGACTACGATCCCTACAACCTCTTTCACCTGACCATAATCTTACCGACCAAATAAGCAGGCCAACATTCATTTGGAAACAACTTTTATATCATAGGATTCTTCCAAATCCATCATCTAATGTGCTATAAAGAGCTAAGGCTTTACATGGAGGAAGGATATCATTTGTAATCGACTGCAAACACTAGTAAAATCATTTTAAATGCACTGTACTCAATGGTTTTTTTTCCTTTTAAAAATTTTTCACGTAAAATGAAATTTTTTGATATTGTGTGTGACTTTTAAACACCCGTTTTATTTCTGTTTGTGTGTTAAATATTCGTATAGAGCTATGTCGCTAAACCCTTTATCTCTTCATCGCCACAAATATTCCAGCATGCAACAATTATAAAATTAATCTCTTCAAATTATTGTTAGGTTCCGACTTTCCAATATACCTCAAGCTTATAAATCGTGTCAATCCTTCACTCTATATGAACTGGATAGAATATTATTTAACTTTTATTAATTGTTTTGAAGAAAGTCTTCAAGAAAAATTATTATATGAAAATTAAAAAATTTAATTTTCTTCAAATAAAATTTTTATTAATTGTTTTTTTCATATTATTAGAGGATGGAAAAAGAGAGACACACAAACTTAATTTCATAATTTTTAACTTATTTTTAATTTTAAATAAAATTATTTTTAACTTCTTCTTAACTTTTTTTTAAAAAGAAAAATAATTTTATTTAAATATTTAAAATATTTTTTATTTAAATATATTATAAAATTTAAACAATTAAAATAGGGTTTAGGATTCAGCCGGAATGTAATTTAAACTATTTTTATATATTATTTTGAAATAAGGTTCAACCGGAATGTTAACAAAAATTTTAAATTTTAAATTTACATAATTTTTCATTCTATGTTTCTCTCTCTCCATTTGTGGAACTTTTATTCTATCCAGTGAACGTACGCAGAGGAAGGTTCGGTTTTAGGCAAAAAAGCGTCTGTACCGCGCGAAAAAAACCTTCCTCTGCGTACGTTCACTGATAGAATAAAAGTTCCCATTTGTGCCTCACTCTCTCTCCTTCTCCATCCATTTCTCTCGACCTTTTCTCTCCCTCCATCTCTTTCCATCCTTTAAAAACCTGAAAAAAAAAGCTTAAAAATTTCAGATCGAATTTAAAATATTAAAAATTTGAGTTTTAACAGAAAACTCAATTGCTGTTCACGTTTTCTGTTAAAATACAATTGTTTTTTGCGTTTTCTAACAAAACGTGATTTTACAGTGCATTTTTGCTCCTTTTTAAATTAAAATTATATTATGCTACTTCTCTTAAAACTTTTTTTAAATTTGATCATTTTAAAAATTTGCCCGATTTGATTTGAGATATGTATAATACATAATAAATATATTGCACATATTTTAAATCTAATGAATTTAAGATTTATCATAAGCAAATTTTTGTTATGATACCATGTTAAAAAGCTTTTTTTTTTATATAATATTAAATTTAAATTCTTTTTTTATATATTATTTTCATCTAAAATAAATTCGACAAACCCCTCGTGACAATTGGGAGGTTTCCCGGCACCGCTTAACCAATCCAGAAGACAATCGCTGCCATTTAATTCGTCAATGGCAAATACAAATTAGAACATCAACGATGAGAACTCAAAATGCGCTTTCCCTTCCCTCCTCCTTTATAATCTCTACAACAACGCCACCAATCGTCAATCAACCCAAGAAGAAATGGCAAACCTCTTTCGCAAGCAAGCACAGAACTACGCCGCCTCCCGGCCGAGCTACCCGCCGGAGCTCTTCCGCTATATCGCCTCAAAATGCCCCGGTCGCCGCCTAGTCTGGGACGTCGGCACAGGCTCCGGCCAGGCCGCAGCCGCTCTCTCCTCCATCTTCAATTCTGTCGCAGCCACCGACGTCAGCCCAGAGCAACTCTCGCACACCCCATCCCAGATCCCTAACATCCGCTTCATCCTCACCCCTCCCTCCCTCCCCCTCGCCGATCTGCATCGCATCGTCGCCCCTCCCGCCTCCGTCGACCTCATAACCGTCGCGCAGGCTCTGCATTGGCTCGATCTCCCTGCGTTCTACGCGCAAGCTCGATCAATGTTGGTTCCTGGCGGGGTGATGGCGGCGTGGTGTTACACGGGAGCGGTGATCGGCTTGGGGAGATCGAGGGCGGATGAGATATACCGTCAGATTTATGCGGAGTCGGGACCGTATTGGGCGGATGAAAGGAGGTTGGTGGAGGAAGGGTATGTGGGAGTGGAGTTTCCTTTCAGGCCGGTGGAGGGGGAGGAGGGGACGGGGCCGGTGGTAGGGTTTGCAGCGGAGAGGGAGATGACGGCGGCGGATTTCTTGGAGTATGTGAGGTCCTGGTCGGCGTATCAGACGGCTAGAGAGAAGGGAGTGGAACTTCTGACGGAGGAGATTGTGGAGGAGTTGGGGAAAGCTTGGGGGGATGATGGAGAGGCGATCAGAACAGTTAGATTTCCTATTAGTCTAAGGATTGGCAGGGTTTGAAAAGACATCCATTGCATTTCCTCTCAAGACCAATATGTTGGTGTTCTGGCAAAGGTTTTTCCTCTCTACTGATATCTCATACTACATAACAAGCTATACATTGGAGGTAATGACAGAATCAGGCAATCTTTCTCTAACCATTCAGTTCAAACAATCAAATCAATATTCACCACTCAAGCAACACTAACCTCTGCGATTTGAATTAACTTAGAGAGTATATCAGGTATTGTGTGAAAATATATAAAACTTCGTTTTGGACTGGTTTTTAACTGCTTTGTGAAACTACTTTTTAATATAAAAATTTTTTAATCTTCATTTGGGACAACTTTTATACTGCTTTTTAAAACGACTTTTTAGTACAAAAATTTCTTGAATCAAGAAATTTTTGCACTAAAAAGCTGTTTTACAAAGTAAGAAGAAAACATCTCAAATGAAACCTTATTTGCAGAGAAAAAATAGTGATTTAAAGTTATCCCAAAGGAAGCCTAAGTTATTGTATTGATACCTTGTGTTCGTATATATATATGTATTCAACTTTATAAAAAAGTAGAAATAATAATGTTTCTTCGCAGTTGATTATTCATTGTTTGTTTAACTTCTTTTTTAAATATGTTTTCTTTAGTTCCTTCTATTCTTTCAACAATGAATTATAATCGCTCTTAAAAATAGTGAACAATTCGTAACTTACGGACTCAACCATCATTTCAAGTGGTTTGTTCTTAGTTTTTTTTATCAAGCCTATTTTTTATATCTGAATCAAATTAATTAAGGCGCTTGTTCATGATATGATGGTTTGAGCTGGCTTGCTCAATTCAATTTTCAAAATCATGATTTTTATTTTGATCTCTTCATTTTTTTTCCCCTTTTCTTTGTTCACATATAATGCATTCTTTCCCATCAGCTCTCATTGCATTGCATTAAGGGGAGCTCACTGGTCAGTAACTTAGGTTTTATTTGGGTTAGGCTTTCCTACTGCTTTTTAAAACATACTAAAAACTTCTTTAAAAAGCAATAAGAATATCATCCCAAATGAAGTTTTAGCTAACTGAGACAAGTTTAAGGTGAGCTCACTCGCTAGTAACCTAACTCAACTGAGACAAATTTCATAACAAGGTTAATGATGATTATTTTCACCAAACATGCGGGATGGAGATGAATCCTTCTAATCTGTTGGAGAGTACCCTATCTCAAGTCCATGATATTTGATTGACAATACTGTAGACAAATTATTTTCCTACATATTTACTTGAATTTTTGTATCTAAATACGTACATAAATATTAAAAAAAAAAAACGTACATAAACATATTATTAGGAATTGGTCCAGTTTTAAGATTGTTGATTCATAGGTTCATTTTATCTCAATAAGCCTCTATATAAAGAGAGGTTGTAATAGGCTTAAGGACTCTTCAAGACAAGCAATAATAAATCTATTTAAGAATAGTGAGCTCTCTCCCTCCATCTCTCCCCTTCTCCTTCTCATCCAAGAAGAGCTTTCTTTCTCAATAATCTCAACAAATTGGTATCAGAGCCTAGTGGAAGGGATCACAGGGAAGGAGGTGGAAGGTGGTCTTATCATCAAGAAAGGGAGAGGGGAGGTCGCGGCAATCGAGTGGATAGTGGGCTTCTTCACATAGAGCAAAGTGTGCGATTGGTCAAGGGCGCGAAGGCGGGAGGTGAGGCCTGCGGTGCGTGGGTGGATACGCGCAGGGTGTGGTCGGAGTTGGACTACGTGGGTGTGGGCATTGGGTGCGAAGCGCCCGGCACGGAGTGTAGGGAGCGAGTGCGAGGCATAGTATGAGCTGAAAGCGCGTGAGCGCAATTCTGGGTGAGAAGCACGAGATCCGATAGGGCATGAGCCCGAGCGAGAGATTCGAGAGATGTGGGTCAGGAGGCATTCGGGGCATGGCGCGCGGTCGCTCAGGAGTGGGAGTAGATCCGAGGCCACTGATCTATAATGGGTCAAAGGGCGTGGTCGTGAGCCTGAGAAGAACGAAGCAGGTTTTTGTGACCTAGGAGTTGAACCAGGTGAGAGGAATGACTGGGAGGGAGATGAGAATAGGAGAGTAAGATTAGACCGAGCACAAAGATCTTGCAGCGTGGAGGAAAAAAATTGTGAAATCTAGGGGCTTTTTGTATGCATTCCTTGTAATTGATTGATCTGATCCATTTAACCGGAGAAGATTGCAAGGGTTTTGCTTGTGAAGAATCAAAGGTAGAGGTTTGTTTTTGATCAGGTTGTGTCTCATGGTCCAAAGAAGCAGTTCTTGGTTGAAGCAAAGTGGAGTGGTTGGATATATGTTCAGAGATAGGAAAGTTGCTTGGAGATGCAACAATGAAGGGACCCCAAAGTGTATTCAAGAAATTGAATTGCAGCTACAATAAGGGTCTGGATGGTAGGTTTGTGTATGCATGAGTGGACCAAGGCGCAGGCGGGACTAGCAGAGGCAGGTTTAGCTGGACCAGGTGCGGGAGCACGGGTGACGAACCTAGGTCGCGAGAGGCAAGCCAAATGGGAGAAGATCATGCATGAGTTTGAGCCAGGTGTAGGAGACAGGCTCGTCGGATCAGAAATTGAGCCAGGACATCGAAACAGATGTCGTTTTATGAAAACAAGTGGAGTAGCAAGTGTTTTTTTTTTTTTTTTTTTAATGTATTATAAAATCTGGACCAATGTAAAGATTGTTATGAATTGGTTTAGTTATAGGATAGTTGATTCCTAATTTTATTTATCCCAATAAGCCTCTAAATATAGGAAGGTTGTTGATACGTCATCACAAAATAATCTGGATTGAGCACGAATCTCGAGGGAAAATCAATCCGGAACTTCAAAAATTAATTTAGGGAGCATATGAACTCCAATTTCAGCGAGCTTACAGTCAAACTGAGCGTCTCGGAAATACAAACCCAACGACACCAAGATCAACCCAATCCGAGCCCAAATGAGTCGAATCAAAGGTTCGAAGCGCTGTTGGAAGGTTCAAACCGCAATTTGAGTTACCAAACGGTCTCCGATTTTGACGAGCTTATACTCGAATCGAACGGCTCGACGAGACGAATCCAACGAGCCCAAGATCATCAAATTCCGAAATCATTAAGGCCTTCAAATGTCCAACGAACGGTGCATGATCGAAGGATTCGATATCGGCCGTCCATTCGGATCACTCCCAATTCGCCCTTGATCTCACGCCTATTTACGGGCTGTGCCACTCCAGAAAAACTATAAATAGAGCCCTCATTCTACACCAAGGGGGCGAAGGGAAGAGAGAGAAGAAGAAGGGAAGAGAGAGAAGAAGAAGTGAAGAGAGAGAAGAAGAAGTGGAGAAAGGGGAAAAGGAGATTCCTCACCTCCTCGACCACCGCCGGAGCTCTTCCTGCCGCCTGAAGACGCTGGAACCCTGCCGGATTTTCAAGAAACGCCGGGAATTTGCACAACTTCCACGTAATGCTGAAATTCTTCCCAATTAACAACAGAGTTCCCTCCTGATGCCGAAACTCCGCCCAAGTGAAGCTGGAGTTCTCCTCTGCCACCAAAGACGTCGGACTTCTACCCGACGTCGGACCTTCACTCTTCTCCAAGTTTCTACCCGACGCCGGACTTCTACCGGTTATCAGACTTTGTGGACATCTATGCGAAGATGTATTTCTTTCCATTGATGGACTTCTACCTGACGCTGTCCTACTAATCTTCGTCGTCAGACTACAGTCCTTCCGACCTCCGTCGCCAGCCGGACCGCCTGACTTACGTCGCCCGCCGACTACAGTCTTTCCGACATCCGTCGCCCGTTGACTACGGTCCTTCTGACTTATGTCGCCCGCAGACTACAGTCCTCCGTTGCCAGCTGACTACGGTCATCCTGACCTACGTCGCCCGCCGACTGCAGTCATTCTAACAAAGTGAACATGTCAATAGTGATCCTTTGTATTTACATCATGTAATGTACTCCATAAGATGTACATCAAGCTAAGGCTTTCCACCAAGGAAGGGCCTCATTTGTAATCGACTGCAATACTAGTGGATTCATTCAAGCTGGGCTAGGCCCCGTGGTTTTTCCCCCTTTTTAGGGGTTTTTCACGTAAAAATCTTGGTGTCTTATAAATGCTAGACCCTCTCTCACTTATCTGATTGCGTGCCAGATTTTCGTACAATGCTAAGCCGATGAACTTTATATTTCTCTACCGCCGCGAATACTCCTGGACGCAACAGTTTGGCGCCGTCTGTGGGAACGTGGTTCCCGACTAGGGGGCAATTTTTGCTCCAATATCAAAAGATCACTCATAGCATCAATATCATAAGAAGCAGATGCGGACTGGGGGGCAACTTTGACTCAAACCATGATCAAATAGATCCTTTAATACCTTCAACACCAAGTTGATATTTCAGGAATATCCGAGCCAATGCAAGGATACTTCAAATCAATTACAAGCTTTATACAGTCCATTGTTAGACTTCTACTCCTCGGGCAAGGTCTTAACCTCGACCTCAAAAAGGCAGTAACGGTCTAAAAATAGATCATTCTTCACATTTGATTCGGGATACACGCGGCATTCGCCCCCTCCCAATCAAGGTAAATCGATCCCAGGGGGTTCCGATTCGGCCTCTTCCACACAGGTTAACGTCGTCGAGCAAAGGCTCCGACATACAACCTCGGAAAGGTCTTACATCCTTGGTGGATTCTCCCGACCTCTTCCACATAGGTTAACGTCGTCGAGCAGGGCTCCGGCATACAACCTCGGAAAGGTCTCACGTCCTTGGTGGATTCTCTCGGCCTCTTCCACACATGTTAACGTCGTCGAGCAAAGGCTCCGACATACAACCTCGGAAAGGTCTTACATCCTTGGTGGATTCTCCCGATCTCTTCCACACAGGTTAACGTCGTCGAGCAGGGCTCCGGCATACAACCTCGGAAAGGTCTCACGTCCTTGGTGGATTCTCCCGACCTCTTTCACACAGGTTAACGTCGTCGAGCAGAGCTCCGGCATACAACCTTGGAAAGGTCTCACGTCCTTGGTGGATTCTCTCGACCTTTTCCACACAGGTTAATGTCATCGAACAAAAGTTCTAACATACAACCTCGGATAGGTCTTACATCCTTGGTTAATGTCGCCACAATGCCGTCAAGGGTCTTCCATTTAACTTCTCCACAAAGTTAAATTTCTATATAATGTTGAATTTCCTCTTGTCACTGAATTTTTGCCTTGCAGGACTTTCATCGGAATTCTACCCGTCGATGAATTTTTGTCGGTCTTTTACCCGACGTTGAACTTCTACCTGACGTCGGATTTATGCTCGTCAGTGGACTCGTACTTGTCGTCAGACTTCTGCTCATCGACGAATTCTCGTCGGTCTTCTAATCGACGTTGAACTTCTACCCGACGTCGAAATTCTGCTCGTCGTCAGACTTCTGCTCGTCGATGAATCTTCGTCGGACTTCTACCCGACGTTGAACTTCTACCCGACATCGGACTTCTGCTCGTCAGCGGACTCCTACTCGTCGTCGGACTTCTGCTCGTCAGCGGACTTCTACTCGTCGTCAGACTTCTGCTCGTCGACGAATCTTCGTCGGTCTTCTACCCGACGTTGAACTTCTACCCGACGAAGGACTTCTCCTTTTCGTCGGACTTCTGCTAGTCAGTGGACTCCTGCTCATCGTCAGACTCATGCTCGTCGATGAATTCTCGTCGGTCTTCTACCCGACGTTGAACTTCTTCCCGACGTCGAACTTCTGCTCGTCAGCGGACTCCTACTCGTCGTCAGATTTCTGCTCGTCGATGAATTCTCGTTGGTCTTCAACCCGACGTTGAACTTCTACCCGACGTCGGACTTTTGCTCGTCAGCAGACTCCTACTCGTCGTCGGTCTTCTACCCAACGAAGGACTTCTCCTTGTCGTCGGGCTTCTGCTCGTCAACGGACTGATACTAGTCATCGGCTTCTTGCTCGACTGTTACTTGCAACGCACACTCGAACTCTCCCCTTTGGCTCCACACTCGATCATTGACTACTAACGGGCTTCAACTCGATCGTCCATTGCCAGCAAACCTCCGCTCAGATGGAAAAGAGATCCCGTAAGCTCCTGCACCAGAGAGGGAGCGCTAATTCGAGCTAGGGACATTTCCCACGCGCAAAACAGCGGTAGCCTCAATGTCAGAGAGCCAGAGGGAGAGGAAGAAATCCCGTAACTCCTGCACCAGAGAGGGAGCGCTAATTCGAGCTAGGGACATTTCCCACGCGCAAAACAGCGGTAGCCTCAATGTCAGAGAGCCAGAGGGAGAGGAAGAAATCCCGTAACTCCTGCACCAGAGAGGGAGCGCTAATTCGAGCTAGGGACATTTCCCACGCGCAAAACAGCGGTAGCCTCAATGTCAGAGAGCCAGAGGGAGGGGAAGAAATCCCGTAACTCCTGCACCAGAGAGGGAGCGCTAATTCGAGCAGGGGATATTTTCCACTCGCAAATAGCGGTAGCCTCAATGCCAGAGAGCCAGAGGGAGAGAGAGGAGAAGGTGCAAGTTTCCTAAAGATTTTGGAAGCCTATTTATAGGTTTTTGAGAAAGAAGAGGGCAGTTTTTAGCAATTTCGAATTTTCTTAATTTTTCTGAATTTCTTCAGAATTTTTTGGAATTTTTTCGGAATTTTTTGGATCCAAAAATAGCAAAAAAATAGCTATTTTCGTGCATGTGGGACCCACAAGGTCGGTGGGCCGAACCTAAGCGTCTTTTTCCTCAAAATCGCGCGGACAGCGCACTGATCCGCGTGATTTTTCACGCGGATCACGGCCAGCCAAAGGCTTGCCGCCGGCAGCAGCCGCAGCATTGCAGCGGAGCAGCCCAGCGAGCGGTCCAGGCGCCGGTTCAGGCGGACCGCGGACCGGTCTGGACGGACCATGGAGCGGCAGTCCCTCGCGCGGTCAAGCCGCGCCCCGCGCGGTTCCTCTCGCGCGGTTCCTCCTGCGCGGTTCCGCGGGAGCCACCGCCGGCGAGCGGCGGCAGGCGGCGGCCGGCCGGCCAGTCGGCCGGTTCAGCCGCCTACACGTGTCCGGGCCCGATTTTCGGCCCGGACAGTCCGATTTGGACATTTTTGGGGTCCCCGGACACATTTTTCGACGTTCCGGACTCGAATACGACACTTTCGAAACCCAACGGGGCCTCTATGACGTAATTCGAGAAAGATGTTAATTTTTGGAACGCAATTTTCGGCGTGCTGGCTGATACAAATTTTCGAAACACATATTTTCAGCCTCCTAATGCTTCGACGTCCGAAAATAGGGGGGCAACTGATACGTCATCACAAAATAATCTGGATTGAGCACGAATCTCGAGGGAAAATCAATCCGGAAACTTCAAAAATTAATTTAGGGAGCATATGAACTCCAATTTCAGCGAGCTTACAGTCAAACTGAGCGTCTCGGAAATACAAACCCAACGACACCAAGATCAACCCAATCCGAGCCCAAATGAGTCGAATCAAAGGTTCGAAGCGCTGTTGGAAGGTTCAAACCGCAATTTGAGTTACCAAACGGTCTCCGATTTTGACGAGCTTATACTCGAATCGAACGGCTCGACGAGACGAATCCAACGAGCCCAAGATCATCAAATTCCGAAATCATTAAGGCCTTCAAATGTCTAACGAACGGTGCATGATCGAAGGATTCGATATCGGCCGTCCATTCGGATCACTCCCAATTCGCCCTTGATCTCACGCCTATTTACGGGCTGTGCCACTCCAGAAAAACTATAAATAGAGCCCTCATTCTACACCAAGGGGGCGAAGGGAAGAGAGAGAAGAAGAAGGGAAGAGAGAGAATAAGAAGTGAAGAGAGAGAAGAAGAAGTGGAGAAAGGGGAAAAGGAGCTTCCTCACCTCCTCGACCACCGCCGGAGCTCTTCCTGCCGCCTGAAGACGTTGAAACCCTGCCGGATTTTCAAGAAACGCCGGGAATTTGCACAACTTCCACGTAATGCTGAAATTCTTCCCAATTAACAACAGAGTTCCCTCCTGATGCCGAAACTCCGCCCAAGTGAAGCTGGAGTTCTCCTCTGCCACCAAAGACGTCGGACTTCTACCCGACGTCGGACCTTCACTCTTCGCCAAGTTTCTACCCGACGCCGGACTTCTACCGGTTATTAGACTTTGCTGGACATCTATGCGAAGATGTATTTCTTTCCATTGATGGACTTCTACCTGACGCTGTCCTACTGATCTTCGTCGTCAGACTACAGTCCTTCCGACCTCCGTCGCCAGCCGACTACGGTCCTCCTGACTTACGTCGCCCGCCGACTACAGTCTTTCCGACATCCGTCGCCCGTTGACTACGGTCCTTCTGACTTATGTCGCTCGCAGACTACAGTCCTCCGTTGCCAGCTGACTACGGTCCTCCTGACCTACGTCGCCCGCCGACTGCAGTCATTCTAACAAAGTGAACATGTCAATAGTGATCCTTTGTATTTACATCATGTAATGTACTCCATAAGATGTACATCAAGCTAAGGCTTTCCACCGAGGAAGGGCCTCATTTGTAATCGACTGCAATACTAGTGGATTCATTCAAGCTGGGCTAGGCCCCGTGGTTTTTCCCCCTTTTTAGGGGTTTTTCACGTAAAAATCTTGGTGTCTTATAAATGCTAGACCCTCTCTCACTTATCTGATTGCGTGCCAGATTTTCGTACAATGCTAAGCCGATGAACTTTATATTTCTCTACCGCCGCGAATACTCCTGGACGCAACAGTTGTAATATGCTTAAGGACTCTCCAAGCCGAGCAATAAGAATTATGTTCAAGAATAGTGAACTCTCTCCCTCCATCTCTTCCCTTCTCCCTCTCATCCATCCAAGAAGATATTTTTATCCTCGAGAATCCCAACACATATTAATATAAATATATATATTTGAGCATATAAATTAGAATTTTGATTGTGATCATTTAGGCTTCATTTGGAAAAGCTTTTGTCCTACTTTTTAAAGCAATTCTCTTGAACAAAAAAATTATACTAAAAAATTACTTTATAAAGCAGTAAAAAATCAATCCCAAACAAAGCCCCTCAGACTTTCACATTATTTTGGATCACTCACTTATACATTTATCATAAGGGAAATTTACATACATACCACTTTATACCATCCTATTTACATATCTAACACCCAAAACTTTAATATTACATACATATCATTCTATATTATTTTAATATTAAATATACATATTTCCTTCCTAACACTCATATATTTCATTTCTACCCCTCATATTTGATATGAAAATGAACTATGGGTGGTATGTATGTAATATTAAAGTTTTAGGTGTTAAATATGTAAATAGAATAGTATATTAAGATATGTATGTAAATATCTACTACCTTAGTACTTAATCTGATACTCGCAACGCCTTGTTTCTGAAACATTCGCAAGGTACAACAGTGAATTGCTGGAATTAGAGGATATAAAGCCCATTAAGACTAGAAAATCCACTAGGCCTTTACATGGAACTTTTTTTTTTTTTTTTTAACTTCTACATGGAACTTAATTTACATATCATTACATCATTAATTGCAGGCCCCAATTATTAGCAGGATTAAACAATCGAAATTGGCTGACGGATCTGCAGATATCTTCACCCCAATCTTTGGATACTTCGATATGCCAAAGAAGTTAATTATGTCCCTCATCCAAAGTAAAAATTATTACGTGTGGATAGCAGACGTAGAGCTATGTCTGAACTTCAATAAAAATATGACGTGCGGAGTAGTGTATTACTAAGTATTACTGTGTGTTGGTGTGTATTAGCTGTGTATTAATGTGTAAGCTAGTACACTGTAATGCACACTAATACAAAATTGTGTATTACTGGCAAAGGCAGGTTTAGCTGCGCATCAATGTGTATTTCTATTTCTTAAAGTAGCTTTTTAGTAGAAAAAAAATAATTTTTGTATAAGAAAGCCGCTTATTGCTTCTTAAAATAGAGTTTTAGTATAAAATTTTTAATTGTTATACTAGAACTCCGTTTTAAAAAGCAATAAAAAAGCTGTCACAAACGAAACTTTAGTCTAATTTGGAGAAAATATGTATTGTTGGGAATGCAAATTTTGGAAAGTTAGTCGCTGTGATCGTCTAATCTTTTCTCCGATTTCTGTATCTTTTGTTGTAGGCTCGAGTGCTATTTTGACATACGAATTTTATTCTATTTTTGGGCTTTGGAAGTTGCAAGAAGTACTTCAAAAAAGATAATAATAAGAGTCATCAAAATGAAAATCATATTCTGTATCAGATAGCGTAGGCTCAAAATCAATATCAGATGCATCAAGATCGACAATAAGTGCCTTAAACTCATAATCAGAGTAGAATCTGAGGGAGTCTCAAGTCCTTAAGCATTGCACATTTGTGCTTCAAACTTTCATCAAGATTTATATTATGCTTCTTCCATCTGCATGATGCTTTTAACTGTTTTAATGAGCTAAATGTCATATTTTAAAGGGCAATAAGATCACCCATGTATCATCTAAAAAATAATAATTCTTAATATTTGTTGCAATTTGATCACAAAATTCAGTTTTTTTGCATTATATCTTTTTCATTTGTACTAGTTTTTAGCAGTGGTTTTAGCTCTTGCCGCTGCTAAAATCTTCACACAACATCACGCATGAAATTGTCGTGAAAGTCTTTCAAGCGAACTTAGATACAACGAATTTGCATCTGTTTTTAAACCACTATCTTAGGTCTAAAAAAGTGTTGTGAAAGTCTGAAATTTTAATAGTTACACTAATCTTCATAAAAATAACATATAAATATAAAAATTATGATTATATTATATATGGGATGATATAAGATAGACCTCAATCATTAGGGCCAACTCAGTGCCCATTAAGACTAATAGATCATAGCTCCGTGTAATTTAGAGGGAGAGACGGAGGTAGCCTAAGCTGCTTCATTATTTCAAGTATGATTCATTCCTACCCTAATACTCAATATGAGTATTTATTGATTAAGAGGCCACTTGCTAACCTATTAAAGTACCTGCTAAGTGCTAACACCCTGATAATTCTTTGACGTATAAACTACCCATCACATTCATATCATTCTTTGAGTTGTTTTGAACAGATTTACCCACCACAAATTTTTTCTTTTGAAAAAAAAAGAGAAGAAATTTGAGTCAAGTTTCGCTTGGGGCGGCATTTTTGCTACTTTAAGAAGCATTAAGAAAGTCACCCCAAACGAAACCTGTATTACAGAAAGCGTTAACTTTTACATTAAAAATTTTACTTTTTCTCCAACAGCTCTATAATCACTTTTACAAAATATTACAGGCGTCACAAACAAATTGTTAAATAACTGTAAGTTATTATCCCTGCAACTTTTTTATCTTAAAATTTTAGTTTGGCTCATATTTTCTTACCTTTTTTTTTACGTTTATATTGATCCCTTATAATGTTTTTTAGTGAGCCATCAAGCAGAAAGGTGATTTTTTCATCACGATTCAGTGATCCTTGATTTTTTTTGAAATAATCAATGCAGGTTTAGTCATTTGTAGGCCTTGGCTTGGTGCAATTTTATGCTATGATTATTTTTTCAATTATTTATTTTCTTATTTACACGTCTTCAGTACCACACTCTTTTGTCGTATTTATATTGAATTGATTGGCAAATTGTTTTTGTTGGCTTTTGAATGGGTGGATGAGTTAGAAATCACACTTAATTTAGATATTATTATTGTATACAGTCTTATTTCACAATGGTGTGAACATAAGTAGTTTTCTTTTAGAGCTAAATTGTTGATGATTAGATTGTTCTGTTCGAATTTTGCTTGCATTTTGGTTGAGTAGGTGGCTGTGGTGAAGTTGTAGTTGCTATTAGGGGTGTCAATATTTGACACAGTACAAAAATCCGACTCGGACCCGACTCGAAAAATCTGGGTTGGACCCGACCCGATTTCAAAACGGGTCGGGTTCGGGTTCCCGGATTCGACCCGTTTGAAAAACTGGTCTGGTTCGGTTTGACCTGGCGGGTTGCCGGGTCAACCCGCAAACCCGTTTAAATTGAAATTGTCTGCACTACCCCGCTGCCCGCGAAGCTGCCCTGCCAACTTGCGGCCTGCCCGCGTATCGCCCGCTGCTGCCCAGATCTGCCCACTCAGCTGCCCGCACGACAAAGGTTGCCAACGCACGCTACCGCACCTGCTAGTGCCAGTGCCCCGCACCCGAGGCTTTTTGTATGCATTCCTTATAATTGATTGTTATGATCCATTTAACCGGAGAAGATTTCAAAGATTTTGCTTGTGAAAGAATCAAAGGTAGAGGTTTGTTTTTTATCAGGTTGTGTCTCACGGTCCAAAGAAGCAGTTCTTGGTGGAAGCAAGTGGAGCGGTTGGATATATGTTCAGAGGTAGGAAAGTTGCTTGGAGATGCAACAATGAAGGGACCCCAAAGTGTATTCAAGAAACTGAATTGTAGCTGCAGTAATGTAATATCAAGATCTGCTCCAGGATCGTCCAGGACGATCTGGGATCGTCCTGGGACGATCAGTTGAAATGAAGCTCCAGAATTTGCCCAGTTTTGCTCCAGGTGATTTTCTGTAGGCATCGTCCAGGCCGATTGGAGACATCGGCCAGGCCGATAGTTACTGTAGAAAATATCGGCCAGACAACAGCCCTGGGAGGATTCCAGGACGATCCTTTTGGTCGGATCGTTCTGGGATGATGTGGCGATCGGCCGGGCCGATCTGAGTATTACTTAAGGGAATTCTGTCGTTTTGAAGAGAGAGAAATTTTAATTAAAAATATCTGATTTTCTGTTCTGAGGAGAGAGAAAAAGAAGAATTTGAAAAAGTTGATTTCGGGAAGATGCGGAGCCGTTTTCGTTCGAAGAGACTGTTGAGGAATTTGCTGTGCACGAGGTAAGGCACATTCCACCTTTCTCAATTTTCAGAACCGTCGTGTTTGGCGGTATTTTCTGTCCGGATTTTGTTTCCGTTAGCGATTTTCGTTCGTATCTTTTGATCGGTTCAGTTTTTACCGCGTAACTTTTTATATATCGTTGCCGTGCCGGGTGTGCACGTTTTGACTATATTTTGAAGATTTTTGTCCGGGTATTTTTGATTCGACTGTGTTTTTAGTCGACTGGATTTTTCTGTGAAATTGGAAATTATCTGTGCCGTAGAATAAAGGTTCTGAAATGTTGATATCTGTATTATGTGCGAATTTGGTGAATTTTGATTTTCAGGAAAATTGTGTAAATTCTGTATACTGCCGTTGTGCTGCCCGATTTTTGGGAAATTTCTGATTTGTCCAGATTTTCTCTGAATTGATATGCTATCTGTATATGCTATAAAAAGGGAGTTATAAGGCGCCTGGATCCTATGAGATTCAGTTAGTGTCTGGGAAATCTGAAATGAGCTCAATATGAAATCTGATATCTGTTCTGTTCCGGATCCGAGGAAAATCTGTTTAGGTGCTATATGTACTATATATGTATTCTGGTGCTATAAGCACATCTGATCTGTTCTGGTGCCGTGAGCACAAAGGGAGGCATAAGGGGCCTGGATCCTATGAGATTCAGTCAGTGTCAGAGAATTTAGCTATTAATTAAATATCTGCTATATGTTCTGATATGATTTGTTCTGTTCTGATATGATTTGTACGATTCTGATTCTGTTGATCTGATATGTCTGATCTGTTCTGTTTCTGATTTGATATGACTTCTGTTTTCGTACAGTTCTGTTTGATTTGATATATGTCCGATTCCGTTCTGATTTCTGTACGGATTTGTCTGATGTTTTGGTTTTGCGATTCTGAGGATTTTGATTGGAGGTTTGTTGCTTTACTGAGCTGTTGAGCTCACCCTTGCTTTCTGGTGGTTTTCAGGTTCTGGGAAAGGGAAGGAAGTCTAGGATTAGTTCAGAGTCTGATCCGTATAGGTACTTTTGTACTTTTGATTTTTGTACAGTCATGACTTTTCTGTTCTGTCTTTCTTTCTGTCTAAAAGCCATGTACTGTATTTATAGATGATTATTTTGAGGAAATGAAAAGATAGGTGTTTAGTTCCGCTGCATTTGATATTTTTAGTAGCTCTGTGTTTTTATTGTGTTGTTTAGAATAATTTGGAAGATTCAGTTCTGAACCAAATTCCAAAGCTAGATCCTGGTTAGTGTGTCTCGCTCCGTCGCGGCCCGGTGCGAACGGGATCCGTCTCGTCTCGGGTCGGGTCGTGACAAGCTTTTTTGGTATCAGAGCAATGGTTTTGGAATTTGGGAATTTTGTGAAACAGAGCTATAGGAAGTGATCAGTAAGTCTGTCTGGGGGGTAGTTTTGATTTGTTCGGCTTTTTATTGTGTTGTTTTTGTGATAGTTTTCCGGATTTTCTGGATTTTTCTGTATGGATCAGCCAGACCCAGACATGACAGATGGGCAGAGTGCCGATCAGGCAGCACCATTGGGGAGTACAGCCCCAGTGGTCGGTGCTGATACGCTTTCTCAGTTTGCTTCACTCGTTGCTCAGATGATGAGCGAGACTCAGAGTAGAGCTTCTACTGTTCGATCTGATGACCTGGATAGACATTTGCAGTTATTTTTGAGGTTGAAACCTCCGAGGTTTGAGGGCGCTGTTGAGCCCAGAGCAGCCGAGAAGTGGCTGAGGAGATTGGAGAAGACTTTTGACGGGATGCAGTGTCCGTCAGACAGGAAGGTACCGTTAGCTGTTTTTCTGTTGGACAGAGAGGCTGAGCACTGGTGGGAAGGCCAGCAGGCAGCCAGATTTCAGGGCAGACTGAACTCTTTGATCACTTCGGAAGAGTTCACTGAGGTATTCCGAGATTGATTTGTTCCCCCTTCTGCACGATAGCAGATGCAGGAGACTTTTCTGAGACTTGTTCAGGGGAGCAAGACGGTGATGCAGTACGAGGCTGAGTTTACTGCATTAGCCAGGTACGCTCCGCAGCTGGTTAGCACTTCTGCTGAAAGGTGTTACAGATTTCTGAGGGGATTGCGAGATACTTTGAGGCAACCCTTGATACCGTTCCGGATCACCGACTTCTCTGAGCTTGTGGAGCGAGCTCGTCTGATAGAGAACGACCTGATGGCTACTCAGCAGCGGTGGACTGCGAGTAGGAAGAGGTTTGGAGGCAAGGCATCTGGCAGTGGTTCCTCTGGGAAGAGGAGATTTGTTTCTGGTTCTGGATCTGGAGATTCCAGGAGGAGCGGAGGGTCGTCTGGTACTGCTACCAGTACGACGAGTTCTGGATCAGTTAGTACGGCACCTGTGTGCCAGAACTGTGGACGACGACACTTTGGCCAGTGCTACAGGATGGCTGGTCTGTGCTTCCGATGTGGTCAGTCAGGACATCGGATTGTAGAGTGTCCACAGATGGGATTTGATCAGCGATCTGAGGGCTTCGTCAGACCTATTGGTTCAGCAGCAGGAAGACCGAGGACTGTTCCTCCACGCCCTGAGGGATTTGCTGGTAGAGGTGGTGGTTCTAGTTCTGCACCACGGAGACCACCTACGATTCAGAGGGAGCAGAGTAGTTCTGTTGCTTCAGCCCCTGTTCCAGTTCAGCCCCGAGTTTACAGTTTGAGTCAGCATGAGGCTCGAGATGCTCCCGATGTTGTGACAGGTACGATTTATATTTCTGGTCAGCCCTGTCGTGTTTTGTTTGACTCCGGAGCGAGTCATTCTTTTCTGTCTGAGCACTAATTTGAGATTTTGCATTTGGACTCGTTTTTGCTTTCGGTTTCTTTGTCTGTGATTTTACCGGCTGGGAATCCTTTGATTGCTCGACAGTTTTGTTTGTGTGAGATTGAGATTGCTGACAAGAAGTAGAAATCAAGTTTGATTCGGTTGCCGATTTCTTCGTATGATGTGATTCTGGGCATGGATTGGCTGAGTCAGTATGAAGCCCAGATAGACTGTCTGAAGAAGCAAGTGAGTTTGCTTGTGGCTGGAGAGAGAGTTGTATTTCAGGGATTACGAGGTGTTCTCTCCAGTCTGGTTTCTGTGTTGGAGGTGAGCAGGATGTGGAAGAAGGGATGTCCAGTATTTTTGGCTTCGGTGCGGGATCTGAACCTAGAAGTTGGTTCTGTTTCTGAGATCCCAGTGGTACGGGAGTTTGTGGATGTTTTTCCTGAGGAGTTGGTTGGGTTACCTCCGGATAGAGATGTGGAGTTCTCTATCGATGTTTTTCTGGGTACCGCTCCGATATCAAAAGCTCCGTACAGGATGGCACCGAAAGAACTTTCTGAGTTGAAAGTTCAGCTTCAGGAGTTGGTTGACAGAGGTTTTGTGCGTCCTAGTGTTTCGCCTTGGGGAGCACCTGTTTTATTTGTGAAGAAGAAGGACGGTACACTCCGTATGTGTATTGATTACAGAGATTTGAACAAGGTCATGATCAAGAACAAGTATCCTTTGCCTCGGATTGATGACTTGTTTGACCAGCTTTCCGGATCTTCAGTATTTTCGAAGATTGATTTGCGATCCGGATATTATCAGGTGAAGGTGAAGGAAGCTGATGTGGTGAAGACCGCTTTCAGTACTCGGTACGGGCACTACGAGTTCTTGGTTATGCCTTTTGGGGTAACCAATGCACATGCTATTTTCATGGATTTGATGAACTGAGTATTCAGGGAGTATTTGGATCAGTTTGTGATCGTCTTCATTGACGATATTCTGGTATATTCTGCATCTGAGGATGAACATGCCAGACATTTGAGGATTGTGTTGGAGACTTTGAGGAGGCATCAGCTGTATGCCAAGTTCTCCAAGTGTGAATTCTAGCTGAAGAGCATTTCATTTCTGGGACATGTGATTAGCGGAGAAGGCATTTCTGTAGATCCCCAGAAGATTCAGGCAGTTGCTGATTGGCCAAGGCCGACTACGGTATTTGAGGTACGTAGTTTCTTGGGCATGGCCGGGTATTACAGGAAATTTGTGAAAGGATTTTCACAGATTTCGACGCCTCTGACGAGACTGACTCAGAAGTCAGTACCTTTTGTTTGGACACCGGAGTGTGAAGCTAGTTTTCAGAGATTGAAGGATTGTTTGACTTCAGCTCCAGTACTCGCACTTCCGTCAGGTACGGAAAGTTTTCAGGTGTTCAGTGATGCTTCACTAAAAGGACTGGGTTGTGTCCTGATGCAGCATGGTCAGGTAATTGCTTATGCTTCGAGACAGTTAAAACCACATGAGAAGAATTACCCGACGCATGATTTGGAGTTAGCTGCGGTTGTGTTTGCTTTGAAGATTTGGCGTCATTATCTGTATGGCGTCAGATGTGAGATTTTCACTGATCATAAGAGCCTGAAGTACATTTTTACTCAGAAGGATCTGAATTTGAGGCAGAGAAGATGGCTCGAGTTGATCAAGGACTATGATTTGACTATTCAGTATCAGCCTGGGAAGGCGAATGTGGTAGCGGATGCTTTGAGCAGAAAGTCTTCTGGATTATCAGGTATTCAGCTTACTTGTGATGACTTTCTGATTCGTGATATGGAGCGATTGCAGTTGGAGGTGATTTCCTCCAGTGGTTTGGAGTTGGCTCAGATAAGTATTCAGTCTACTTTGGAAACAAGGATTCAAGAAGCCCAGAAGTCAGATTCTGATTATTCGAAGTTGATTGCTCAGATTGGATCTGGTAAGACTCCTGAACTTCGAATTTCTGATTCTGGTGCTATTTTCTGTAAGAACAGGTTGTGGGTACCTGTGTTTGGAGATTTGAGGTAGGAGATTCTGTACGAATCTCATCATTCAGGCTACACTGTACATCCAGGCAGTGGTAAGATGTACGCTGATATGAAGCTTTTTTCTGGTGGCCTGGAATGAAGAAAGATGTGGCAGAGTTTGTGTCGAGATGCGAAGCCTGTCAGTTGGTGAAGGCAGAGCATCAGCGACCAGGTGGACTGTTGCAGTCGTTGCCTATCCCTGAGTGGAAATGGGAGGAGGTAACGATGGACTTTGCGATGGGTTTTTCTCGATCTAGACAAGGGCACGATGCCATTTGGGTGGTTGTAGATCGATTGACGAAATCCGCCCATTTTCTTCCGATTAGACAGACGGATTCAGTTGATCGCTTGGCACAGATATATGTGAAGGAGATAGTCAGATTGCACGGTGTGTCTCGCGTGATCGTATCTGATCGAGATGGACGTTTTACTTCCAGACTTTGGAAAGGCATTCAGCAAGGCTTGGGTACGAAACTGCATTTCAGTACAGCCTTTCATCCTCAGACCGATGGACAGTCTGAGAGGACTATTCAGGTGCTGGAAAATCTGTTGAGACTTTGTGTTCTGGACTTTAGCGGGAGCTGGGAAGATCATATTCCGCTGATTGAGTTTGCTTATAATAACAGTTTTCAGTCCAGTATCGGTATGGCACCGTATGAGGCTCTATATGGCAGGAAGTGCCGTACTCCTTTGACTCTGACGGAGGTCGGAGATAGACTGGCTTTGGGAGCCACTTTTGCTGATGAAACTGCTCAGAAGATCAGTTTGATTAAAGAAAGATTGAAAGCTGCTCAAGATCGACAGCAGAAGTATTACAATCAGAAGCATATGTTTGTCGAGTTTTAGGTTGGTGACTTTGTGTATGTCAAAGTCAGCCCGATGAAAGGTGTGAGCAGATTTGGTCAGGTAAGCAAGCTTAGTCCAAGGTATGTTGGACCTTTTGAAATCCTGGAAAGGATCGGAAAAGCTGCTTACAAGTTATTGCTTTCTGATTCTATGCCTGATGTGCATAACATGTTTCACGTATCCACTCTGAGGAAGTGGGTATCCGACTATGGGAAAAAGGTATCTGCTGATGAGGTTGAGATTCAGAAGAATCTGGCGTACAAGGAAGAGCCAGAGTTGATTTTGGCGTACGACGTCCGAAAGTTAAAAAATAAACAGATTCCGATGGTTAAAGTCCAGTGGAAGCACCGGACTGCACGGGAAGTGACGTGGGAGAAGGAGTCTGACATGAGACAGTCGTACCCGTACTTGTTTTGACTGAGTTTGGATTGGATAATGTCGAGGACGACATTTTTCTGAGTTGGGGAGATTGTAATATCAAGATCTGCTCCAGGATCGTCCAGGACGATCTGGGATCGTCCTGGGATGATCTGGGATCGTCCTGGGACGATCAGTTGAAATGAAGCTCCAGAATTTGCCCAGTTTTACTCCAGGTGATTTTATGTAGGCATCGTCCAGGCCGATTGGAGACATCGGCCAGGCCGATAGTTACTGTAGAAAATATCGGCCAGACAACAGCCCTGGGAGGATTCCAGGACGATCCTTTTGGTCGGATCGTCCCGGGACGATGTGGCGATCGGCCGGGCCGATCTGAGTATTACTTAAGGGAATTCTGTCGTTTTGAAGAGAGAGAAATTTTAATTAAAAATATCTGATTTTCTGTTCTGAGGAGAGAGAAAAAGAAGAATTTAGAAAAGTTGATTTCGGGAAGACGCGGAGCCGTTTTCGTTCGAAGAGACTGTTGAGGAATTTGCTGTGCACGAGGTAAGGCACATTCCACCTTTCTCAATTTTCAGAACCGTCGTGTTTGGCGGTATTTTCTGTCCAGATTTTGTTTCCGTTAGCGATTTTCGTCCGTATCTTTTGATCGGTTCAGTTTTTACCGCTTAACTTTTGTATATCGTTGCCATGCCGGGTGTGCACGTTTTGACTATATTTTGAAGATTTTTGTCCGGGTATTTTTGATTCGACTGTGTTTTTAGTCGACTGGATTTTTCTGTGAAATTAGAAATTATCTGTGCCGTAGAATAAAGGTTCTGAAATGTTGATATCTGTATTCTGTGCGAATTTGGTGAATTTTGATTTTCAGGAAAATTGTGTAAATTCTGTATACTGCCGTTGTGCTGCCCGATTTTTGGGAAATTTCTGATTTGTTCGGATTTTCTCTGAATTGATATGCTATCTGTATATGCTATAAAAAGGGAGTTATAAGGGGCCTGGATCCTATGAGATTCAGTTAGTGTCTGGGAAATCTGAAATGAGCTCAATATGAAATCTGATATCTGTTCTGTTCCGGATCCGAGGAAAATCTGTTTAGGTGCTATATGCACTATATATGTATTCTGGTGCTATAAGCACATCTGATCTGTTCTGGTGCCGTGAGCACAAATGGAGGCATAAGGGGCCTGGATCCTAAGAGATTCAGTCAGTGTCAGGGAATTTAGCTATTAATTAAATATCTGCTATATGTTCTGATATGATTTGTTCTGTTCTGATATGATCTGTACGATTCTGATTCTGTTGATCTGATATGTCTGATCTGTTCTGTTTCTGATTTGATATGACTTCTGTTTCCGTACAGTTCTGTTTGATTTGATATCTGTCCGATTCCGTTCTGATTTCTGTACGGATTTGTCTGATGTTTTGGTTTTGCGATTCTGAGGATTTTGATTGAAGGTTTGTTGCTTTACTGAGCTGTTGAGCTCACCCTTGCTTTCTGGTGGTTTTCAGGTTCTGGAAAAGGAAAGGAAGTCCAGGATTAGTTCAGAGTCTGATCTGTATAGGTAATTTTGTACTTTTAATTTTTGTATAGTCATGGCTTTTCTGTTCTGTCTTTCTTTCTGTCTAAAAGCCATGTACTGTATTTGTAGATGATTATTTTGAGGAAATGAAAAGATAGATGTTTAGTTCCGCTGCATTTGATGTTTTTAGTAGCTCTGTGTTTTTATTGTGTTGTTTAGAATAATTTGGAAGATTCAGTTCCGAACCAAATTCCAAAGCTAGATCCTGGTTAGTGTGTCTCGCTCCATCGCGGCCCGGTGCGAACGGGATCCGTCTCGTCTCGGGTCGGGTCGTGACAAGTAAGGGTCTGGATGGTAGGTTTGTGTATGCATGAGTGGGCCAAGGCGCAGGCGGGACTAGCAGAGGCAGGTTTAGCTGGGCCAGGTGCGGGAGCACGGGTGACGAACCTAGGTCGCGAGAGGCAAGCCAAATGGAGAAGATCATGCATGAGTTTCTTTTGGCCTCACTTGCGAAAAGATGTTACCAAATTCATTGAGAGGTGCTCGGTATGCCAATCCTACAAAAGCGGCGGACAAACTGCTGGCTTATATTTACCACTGCCTGTACCTGCTTCTATTTGGGAAGATCTCAGTCTAGATTTCATTCTTGGGTTACCTCGAACGAAGAAGGGTAACGATTCTATCATGGTTGTGGTAGACAGATTTTCCAAAATGGCGCACTTCATTGCTTGTAAAAAAACGTTCGATGCTCTTAACATTGCTCATCTGTTCTTCAGAGAAATCGTCCGTTTACATGGTATACCAAGAAGCTTAACGTCTGATCGCGACGTTAAGTTTGTTAGTCACTTTTGGCGTGAGTTGTGGAAGCGCCTTCAAACCGACATCAACTTGAGTTCGGCATATCATCCACAATCCGATGGTCAGACGGAGGTGGTAAACCGCACGCTAGGAAATATACTGAGATGCTTAGTAAATGAACACCCGACTCGGTGGGATGAGCTGCTTAGCCAGGCTGAATTTGCTTATAACAGCATGCCAAGTCGTTCTATGGGCACTTCACCTTTCCACATTGTGTATACAAAGGCACCCAATCACACCGTGGATGTGGCTGTTCTACCGAAGTGCACAAGCAGAAGTGCAGTCAAAACAGCGGAACAGTTTGCGAAATTGCTGCAGGATGTGCGCCTCAAGCTGGTGGAATCGAATGAACAGTATAAAGCCGCTGTTGACTCTCATAGGCGAAAGAGGACTTTCAAACCAGGTGAATTGGTGATGATTCGTCTACGGCGCGAACGGTTACCTCAGGGAAAATATTCTAAATTGGGTCGTCGGAAAGTTGGACCATTTTCCATACTCCAAAAGATCAACGACAACGCTTATGTCATCGATCTACCACCTGACTTCGGCACCGCGTCGACTTTTAATGTTGCTGACATTCACCCGTATTACCCAGCAGATGACGGTCCTGTAGAACACTCTGCTGAGACAGCAGAATCTTCGACGGAGGAGGAAAGCTGATGCGGAACATCATAAGCTAAGGAATACCCTCTCTCTTTTTTATGCATTAGTCTTTATGCTTAGTCTATTACCTTTATTATTCAGTAGCTATTCCCCACTACTTATGTTTTTCCCTTTCTGTTAGTTGCAGTACAGTTTGCCATTTTAGTTGTTACGCCTTTTGAGGCTATAGCATTGTTTAGCTTATATAGTGTAAAAGGGAGAAGAAGAAAGACAGAAAAGAATATAGAAGCAAATTACAGAGCCAGTTTTCGGTGTTCTTGAGTACTGTTCTATTCGTTTGGCAGTTCTACCTTTCTCCCACAGATACCCTACATCAATTTGGAGAAAAAATGCATTGTTGGGAATGCAAATTTTGGAAAGTTAGTCGTTGTGATCGTCTAATCTTTTCTCCTATTTATGTATCTTTTGTTGTAGGCTTGAGTGCTATTTTAAAATGCGAATTTTATTCTATTTTTGGGCTTTGGAAGTTGCAAGAAGCACTTCAAAAAAGATAATAACAAGAGCCATCAAAACGAAAATCATACTCTGTATCAGATAGCATAGGCTCAAAATCAATATCAGATGCATCAAGATCAACAATAAGTGCCTTAAACTCATAATCAGAGTAGAATCTGAGGGAGTTTCAAGTCCTTAAGCATTGCACATTTTTGCTTCAAACTTTCATCAAGATTTATATTATGCTTCTTCCATCTGCATGATGCTTTTAACTGTTTTAATGAGCTAGATGTCATATTTTAAAAGGCAATAAGATCACCCATGTATCATCTAAAAAATAATAATTCTTAATATTTGTTGCAATTTGATCACAAAATTCAATTTTTTTGCATTATATCTTTTTCATTTGTACTAGTTTTTAGCAGTGGTTTTAGCTCTTGCCGCTGCTAAAATCTTCACACAACATCACGCATGAAACTGTCGTGAAAGTCTTTCAAGCGAACTTAGATACAACGAATTTGCATCTGTTTTTAAACCACTATCGTAGGTCTAAAAAAGTGTTGTGAAAGTCTGAAATTTTAGTAGTTACACTAATCTTCATAAAAATAACATATAAATATAAAAATTATGATTCCTTAGAATATATATGGGATGATATAAGATAGACCACAATCATTAGGGCCAACTCAGTGTCCATTAAAACTAATAGATCATAGCTCCATGTAATTTAGAGGGAGAGACGGAGGTAGCCTAAGCTGCTTCATTATTTCAAGTATGATTCATTCCTACCCTAATACTCAATATGAGTATTTATTGATTAAGAGGCCACTTGCTAACCTATTAAAGTACCTGCTAAGTGCTAACACCCTAATAATTCTTTGACGTATATTGACACAAACTACCCATCACATTCATATCATCTTTGAGTTGTTTTGAACAGATTTACCTATCACAATTTTTTCTTTTGAAAAAAAAAAGAAGAAATTTGAGTCAGGTTTCGCTTGGGGAGGTTTTTTTTGCTGCTTTTTAAAGCAGTTTTTTAGTTAAAAAATAAAAAATTTTGTTCTAAAAAGCTACTTTAAGAAGCATTAAGAAAGTCATCCCAAACAAAACCTGAATTACATATAGAGTTAACTTTTACATTAAAAAAATTACTTTTTCTCCAACAGCTCTATAATCACTTTTACAAAATATTACAGGCGTCACAAACAAATTGTTAACTGTGAATTATTATCCCTGCAACTTTTTTATGTTCAAATTTTAGTTTGGCTCATATTTTCTTACCTTTTTTTTTTTACGTTTATATTGATCCCTTATAATGTTTTTTAGTGAGCCATCAAGCAGAAAGGTGATTTTTTCATCACGATTCAGTGATCCTTGATTTTTTTTGAAATAATCAATGCAGGTTTAGTCATTTGTAGGCCTTGGCTTGGTGCAACTTTATGCTATGATTTTTTTTCAATTATTTATTTTCTTATTTACATGTCTTCAGTACCACTCTCTTTTGTCGTATTTATATTGAATTGATTGGCAATTTGTTTTTGTTGGCTTTTGAATTGGTGGATGAGTTAGAAATCACACTTAATTTAGATATTATTATTGTATACAGTCTTATTTCACAATGGTGTGAACATAAGTAGTTTTCTTTTAGAGCTAAATTCTTCATGATTAGATTGTTCTGTTGGAGTTTTGCTTGCATTTTGGTTGAGTACGTGGCTGTGGTGAAGTTGTAGTTGCTATTAGGGGTGTCAATATTTGACACAGTACAAAAATCCGACTCGGACCCGACTCGGAAAATCTGGGTTGGACCCGACCCGATTTCAAAATGGGTCGGGTTCGGGTTCCCGGATTCGACCCGTTTGAAAAATGGGTCTGGTTCAGTTTGACCTGGCGGGTTGCCGGGTCAACCCGCAAACCCGTTTAAATTGAAATTGCCCGCACTACCCCGCTGCCCGCGAAGCTGCCCTGCCAACTTGCGGCATGCCCGCGCACCGCCCGCTGCTGCCCAGATCTGCCCACTCAGATGCCCGCGCGACAAAGGCTGCTAACGCACGCTACCGCACCTGCTAGTGCCAGAGCCCCGCATCCGAGGCTTTTTGTATGCATTCCTTGTAATTGATTGATCTGATCCATTTAACCGGAGAAGATTACAAAGATTTTGCTTGTGAAAGAATCAAAGGTAGAGGTTTGTTTTTTATCAGGTTGTGTCTCACGGTCCAAAGAAACAGTTCTTGGTGGAAGCAAGTGGAGCGGTTGGATACATGTCCAGAGGTAGGAAAGTTGCTTGGAGATGCAACAATGAAGGGACCCCAAAGTGTATTCAAGAAACTGAATTGCAGCTACAGTAAGGGTCTGGATGGTAGGTTTGTGTGTGCATGAGTGGGCCAAGGCGCAGGCGGGACTAGCAGAGGCAGGTTTAGCTGGGCCAGGTGCGGGAGCACGGGTGACAAACCTAGGTCGCGAGAGGCAAGTTAAATGGGAGAAGATCATGAATGAGTTTGAGCCAGGTGCAGGAGACAGGCTCGCCGGATCAGAAATTGAACCAGGACATCGAAATAGATGTCGTTTCATGCAAACAGGTGGAATAGCAAGTGTTTTTTTTCAAATGTATTGTAAAATATGGACCAATGTAAAGATTGTTATGAATCAATTTAGTTATAGGATAGTTGATTCCTAGTTTCATTTGTCCCAATAAGCCTCTAGATATAGGAAGGTTGAAATATGCTTAAGGACTCTCCAAGCCAAGCAATAAGAATTATGTTCAAGAATAGTGAACTCTCTCCCTCCATCTCTCCCCTTCTCCCTCTCATCCATCCAAGAAGATATTTTTTTCCTCGAGAATCCCAACACATATAAATATAAAGACATATATATTTGAGCATATAAATTAGAATTTTGATTGTGATCATTTAGGCTTCATTTGAAAAAGCTTTTGTCCTACTTTTTAAAGCAATTTTTTTGGACAAAAAAATTATATTAAAAAATTATTTTCAAAAGCAGTAAAAAATCGATCCCAAAAGAAGCCCTTCAGACTTTCACATTATTTTGGATCACTCACTTTTACCTTTTTCATAATTATAGGAAATCTACTACCTTAGTACTTAATCCGATACTCGCAACGCCTTGTTTCCGAAACATTCACAAGGTACAACAGTGAATTGCTGGAATTCAGAGGATATAAAGCCCATTAATTCTAGAAAATCCACTAGGCCTTTACAGGGAACTTAATTTACATATCGTTATATCATTAATTCCAGGCCCCAAGAGTTAGCAGGATTAAACAATCGAACTTGGCTGACGGATCTGCAGATATCTTCACCCCAATCATTGGATACTTCGATATGCCAAAGAAGTTAATTATGTCTGTCATCCAAAGTAAAAATTATTACGTGTGGATAGCATACGTAGAGCTATGTCTGAACTTCAATAAAAATATGACGTGTGGAGTAGTGTATTACTAAGTATTATTGTGTGTTGGTGTATATTAGCTGTGTATCAATGTGTATTAGCTAGTACACTGTAATGCACACTAATGTACAATTATGTATTATTGGCAAAGGCAGGTTTAGCTGCACATCAATGTGTATTTATGCTTCATAAAGTAGCTTTCTAGTAAAATAATAATAATTTTTGTATTAAAAAGTCGCTTATTGCTTCTTAAAATATAGTTTTAGTATAAAAATTAAAAAAAAATTATGTTAAAACTCTATTTTAAAAAGCAATAAAAAAGTTGTCCCAAATGAAGCCTTTGTCTAATTTGAAGAAAAAATGTATTGTTGGGAATGCAAATTTTGGAAAGTTAGTCGTTGTGATCATCTAACCTTTTCTCATATTTTTGTATCTTTTGTTGTAGGCTCGAGTGCTATTTTGACATGCGAATTTTATTCTATTTTTGGGCATTGGAAGTTGCAAGAAGCACTTCAAAAAAGATAATAACAAGAGTCATCAAAATGAAAATCATACTCTGTATCAGATAGCATAGGCTCAAAATCAATATCAGATGCATCAAGATCAACAATAAGTGCCTTAAACTCATAATCATAGTAGGATCTGAGGGAGTCTCAAGTCCTTAGCATTGCACATTTTTGCTTCAAACTTTCATCAAGATTTATATTATGCTTCTTCCATCTGCATGATGCTTTTAACTGTTTTAATGAGCTAGATGTCATATTTTAAAGGGCAATAAGATCACCCATGTATCATCTAAAAAATAATAATTCTTAATATTTGTTGCAATTTGATCACAAAATTCAGTTTTTTTGCATTATATCTTTTTCATATGTACTAGTTTTTAGTAGCGGTTTTAGCTCCTGCCGCTGCTAAAATCTTCACACAACATCACTCATGAAACTGTCGTGAAAGCCTTTCAAGCGAACTTAGATACAACGAATTTGCATCTGTTTTTAAACCACTATTGTATGTCTAAAAAATTACTGTGAAAGTCTGAAATTTTAGTAGTTATATTAATCTTCATAAAAATAACATATAAATATAAAAATTATGATATATATATATATATATATATATATATATATATATATATATATATATATATATATATATATATATATATATATATATATATATATATATATATATATATATATATATATATTGATACGTCATCATAAAATTATCTTGATCGGGCACAAATCTCGAGACAAAAGCCAGTTGGAAACTTCAAAAATTAATTTCGAGAGCATATGAAATCCGATTTCAGCGAGCTTACATTCAAACTGAGCGTCTCGGAAATACGAACCCAACGACACCAAGATCAACCCAATCCGAGCCCAAATGAGTCCGAATCAAGGGCTCAAAGCGCTGTTGGAAGGTTCAGACCGCAATTTGAGTTACCAAACGGTCTCCGATTTTGACTAGCTTATACTCGAATCGAACGGCTCGACGAGACAAATCCAACGAGCCCAAGATTATTGAATTCTGACATCATTAAGATCTTCAAATGTCCAATGAACGGTGCATGATCAAAGGATTTGATATCGGCTGTCCATTCAAACCACTCCCAATTCGCCCTTGATCTCACGCCTATTTACAGGCTATGCCACTCCAGAAAAACTATAAATAGAGCCCTCATTCTACACCAAGGGGGCTCAAGTGAAGAGAGAGAAGAAGAAGAGGAGAAAGGGGAAAAGGAGATTCCTCACCTCCTCGACCACCGCTGGAGCTCTTTCTGCCGCCTGAAGACGCCGGATATTCGGGAGAACGCTAGAATACTTCCCAACTTCCATGGGATGCTGAAGTTCTTCCCAATTTATAAGAGAGTTCCCTCCTGACGCCGAAACTTCGCCCAAGTGAAGCCGGAGTTCTCCTCTGCCACCAAAGACGTCGGACTTCTACCCGACGTCGGACCTTCACTCTTCGCCAAGTTTCTACCCAACGCCGGACTTCTACCGGTTATCGGACTTCGCTGGACGTCTGTGCGAAGATGCATTTCTTTCCATTGCTGGACTTCTACCTGATGCTGTCCTACTGATCTTCGTCGTCAGACTACAGTCCTTCCGACCTTCGTCGCCAGCCGACTACGGTCCTCCTGACTTATGTCGCCCGCCGACTACATTCTTTCCGATCTCCGTCGTCCGCCGACTGCAATCCTTCTAACAAAGCGAATACGTCAATAATAGCTCTTTGTATTTACATCATGTAATGTACTTCATAAGATGTAAATCAAGCTAAGGCCTTCTCCCAAGGAAGGGCCTCATTTGTAATCGACTGCAAATACTAGTGGATTCGTTCAAACTGGGTTAGGCCCTGTGGTTTTTCCCCCTTTTTTACAGGGGTTTTTCCACGTAAAAATCTTGGTGTCTCATAAATGCTAGACCCTCTCTCCTTATCTGATTGCGTGCCGGATTTTCGTACAATGCTAAGACATTGAATATGATATTTCTCTACCGCCGCGAATACTCCTGGACGCAACATATATATATATATATATATATATATATATATATATATATATATATATATATATATATATATATATATATATATATATATATATATATATATATATATAGGAAGATATAAGATACACAACAATCATTAGGGCCAACTCAGTGTCCATTAAAACTAATAGATCATAGCTCCATGTAATTTAAAGGGAGAGACAGAGGTAGCCTAAGCTGCTTCATTATTTCAAGTATGATTCATTCCTACCCTAATACTCAATATGAGTATTTATTGATTAAGAGGCCACTTGCTAACCTATTAAAGTACCTGCTAAGTGCTAACACCCTAATAATTCTTTGACGTATATTGACACAAACTACCCATCACATTCATATCATCTTTGAGTTGTTTTGAACAGATTTACCAATCACAATTTTTTTCTTTTGAAAAAAAAAAGAAGAAATTTGAGTCAGGTTTCGCTTGGGGAGGTTTTTTTTGCTGCTTTTTAAAGCAGTTTTTTAGTTAAAAAATAAAAAAATTTGTTCTAAAAAGCTACTTTAAGAAGCATTAAGAAAGTCATTCCAAACAAAACCTGAATTACAGAAAGAGTTAACTTTTACATTAAAAAAATTACTTTTTCTCCAACAGCTCTATAATCACTTTTATAAAATATTACAGACGTCACAAACAAATTGTTAACTGTGAATTATTATCCCTGCAACTTTTTTATGTTCAAATTTTAGTTTGGCTCATATTTTCTTACCTTTTTTTTTTTTTTGACGTTTATATTGATCTATTTTTTTTTTTTTTTTGACGTTTATATTGACCCCTTATAATGTTTTTTAGTGAGCCATCAAGCAGAAAGGTGATTTTTTCATCACGATTCATTGATCCTTGACTTTTTTTGAAATAATCAATGTAGGTTTAATCATTTGTAGGCCTTGGCTTGGTGCAATTTTATGCTATGATTTTTTTTTTCAATTATTTATTTTCTTATTTACACGTCTTCAGTACCACACTCTTTTGTCGTATTTATATTGAATTGATTGGCAATTTGTTTTTGTTGGCTTTTGAATTGGTGGATGAGTTAGAAATCACACTTAATTTAGATATTATTATTGTATACAGTCTTATTTCACAATGGTGTGAACATAAGTAGTTTTCTTTTAGAGCTAAATTCTTGATGATTAGATTGTTCTGTTGGAGTTTTGCTTGCATTTTGGTTGAGTACGTGGCTGTGGTGAAGTTGTAGTTGCTTTGTTTAACTGGAAAATTTACTCCCTCCTAGAAAAGCAAACAAGATTGGCCAGAGCTTTGATTTGCTAAATCTTATACTACAACAACAACAACAAGTCTTTATCCCACTACGTGGGGTCGGCTACATGAATCATTTTTCTCCATTGTGTCCTATTAAAAGTCAAATTCTCGTTTAAATCTAATAAAGAAAGGCCATTCCTAATATTTTCTAACCAAGTCTTTTTAGGTCTACCCCTACCTTTCTTAACATAAGTCAATACCTCTACTCTCCAAAGCGGGTCATCGGAAGGCCGCCGTTTTATGTGACCAAACCATCTAAGGCGACTCTCTCTAATCTTATCTTCTACTGGAGCTACTCCAACCTTTTCGCGTTTATGCTCATTTCGTATCCTATCTCTAAGGGTAAAGCCACTCATCCACCTGAGCATCCTCATCTCTGTCACACTTAACTTAGTATTATGCTTCTCTTTTAATGGCCAACATTCGGCACCATAAAGCATTGCAAGCCTCACTACCATCTTATAGATTTTTCCCTTAAGTTTGAGGGGTACATTTCTATCACATAACAAGCTCGATGCATTCCTCCACTTCAACCATCCAAATTGAATTCTGCTGATAATATCCCCATCTATTTCACCATCACTCTGAACAATAGATCCAAGATATCTAAAACGTGTACTCTTATTAATGACTTGATCACCCAAAGTCACAATCCCCTCACTAAATCTATTACTACTAAAAATCAAGCAAGTATCTTAATAATGTTTGTGAAGAACCTAATAAAAAAGAAAAAAAAAAAAAAGAAAGAAACTTACCTTGTTCTATTAATCATAACCATTGTTTTGGTTACCCTGTTAATGTTGCAAACCATTTTCTCCCTTTCTCTTTTCTCTTTATCTATTGTAATCATACATTAAAGCTCACTTATTCTATTCTTAGTGTTTGTGAGCCAAACGACGAGGAGGTAACGCCTTGAGTTAACTCTTTGTTTTCATGCACTCATTGGGAGAGTTAACTCTTCTTTTTCTATTTCTCCTCTTTGATTTTTTTTTAATTAGTCGAACATCATCATCAGGATGATAAGGCCAATGCGCTTCAGTTTCTTAAGGATGGTTGAGTTTATAAAGATAACATTAATTCAATATAGGTTTCACTCTCATAATAATGATGGAGTTTATAGAGAAATCCGAAATTCTAATCTCTCATGAATTGCAGGCTTCTTGTTCTAAGGTAAGACTACATATTGTGTATAATATAATGTTATTAGCAACTATTAGCCATGCAAATATCATATTTTGATTATATATGGATGCATAATTTGTCTTACTTCTTTCTTGATAACTCACTTATTGCATTCTTATTAAATTTTTGTTTAGGACGGCTTTCTTACAATTTTTTTAAATAATTTTATAGTACAAAATTTTTAATTTTTTATTAAAATTTTACTTTAAAAAATAATGAGAAATTCATCCCATATGAAGCCCGAGAGATATTGCTTTGCTTGTTACAAAATGGAGCATAGAGCAAAGATGAACTCTGAGGATATAAAACAAGCTTTGTTTAGGGATGCAGGCTATGGAGGGAAGTGTATGTAGGAATGTATAAGAGAAGGAATTAGATGAAAGTGATATTTGTTGGGGAATAATTGGGAATAGTGCTTGGGTGGCTTTTCTTCATAAACACTATGTTGATGTTAATTAATTAGATTTTAGGTGGAGAGAAAAAGGTGATTAATCTGTTAAATATTGTTTGTTTAAGTTTTTATTTTACATTTTTTTCTACTGTGCATGATTGTAATTGGACATGACTCTTGTTGCGTCCAGGAGTATTCGCAGCGGTAGAGAAATATAAAGTTTAATATCTTAACATTGTATGAAAATCAGGCACGCAATCAGATAAGAGAGAGTGTGCGTCATCCACTAGAGACACCAAGATTTTTACGTAGAAAACCCCTGAAAAAGGGGGAAAAACACAGGGCCTAGCACAGTTTAAATGAATCCACTAGCATTGTAGTTGATTACAAATGAGATCCTTCATAAGGGGAAAGCCTTAACTTGATGTACATTTTATAGAGTACATTATATGGTGAGAATATAAAGTATCACTGTTGATGTGTTTGTTTGGTCTGAAGGACTATAGTTGGTGGGTGACATAAGCTGGAAGGACCATAGTCGGCGGGCGAAGAAGGTTGGAAGGAGTGTAGTCGGCGGGCGATGGAAGTCAGAAGGACCATAGTCTGTGGGCGACGGAGATCGGAAGCACTGTATTCGGCGAGCAACGTAAGTTAGAAGAACCACAGTCGACAGACGACGGAGGTCGGAAGGACTATAGTCGGCGGGTGACGTAAGTCTGAAGGACCATAGTCGGTGGGCAACAGAGGTCAGAAGCACTGTAGTCTGACGACGGAGGTCAGAAAGACGGCGTCTAGTAGAATTCCATCAATGGGCAGAAATCCAACATCAGATAGATGTCTGGTGAAAGTCTGACAATTGGCAGAAGTCTAGTGTCAGGTAGAAATTTGGCGAAGAGCGGAGGTCCGACGTCGAGTAGAAGTCTAGCGTCAGTTGGTGGCTGAGAAGAACTCCGACGTTAGATGTTATTCGGGGAGAACTCTGATGTTACATGGAGTTCTGGTGAAACTCCGACATTACTTGGAAGTCGGGTGGAATTGCCACATCACTTTGAGGTCGGGTAGAATTCCAGCGTCGAACGGAACTCTGGCATTGTTCAAAAGTCCGGCAGAATTCCGACGTCAGGCAGAACTCCGGCGGTGGTCGAGGATGAGTTATTCCCTTATATCATTCTCTTCTCCTTCTCTTCTTCTTGCTTCTTACTTGGGTCCCCTCTCATGAGAAATGGGGGGGGGGGGGGGGGGGGGTCTATTTATAGATTTTTTGGAGTGGCATGACCCATAAATAGATGAGAGATCAGGGGAAAATATGGAGTGGTTCGGATGAACGACAAATATTGAATCCTTCAATTGTGGACCGTTTATCAGATGTTTGAAGGTCCCAATGATGTTGGAATTTGGCGATCTTGGGATCGTTGGATTTATCTTATCGAGCCGCTTGATTTGACTATAAGAACATCATATTTGAAAACTATTTGGTAACTCAAATTATGGTTTGAACTTTTCAACAGCGCTTCGGGTGCTTGATTTGGACTCATATGCTTGAGATGCTCAGTTTGACTGTAAGTTTGCTGAAATCGGAGTTCAGGTGATCCCGAATTTAATTTTTGAAGTTTTCGGCTTGATTTTGCCTCGAGATTCGTGCTCGATCAAGATAATTTTTTGAGGATATATCAACACTAATTTTAATTTGGATTAATTTCTATGGTGACCTTCATTTGGGATAGCTTTTTTACTGCTTCTTAAAATAACTTTCTGGTACAAAAATTCTAAATTTTGTGTTGTAAAGCAGCTTTAAGTGGCATTAAAAAAGCCGCCCCATGGGGAGGCTTTCTTATTTATTTATGAAGTAGCTTTTTATTACAAATTTTTTTAGTTTAAAAATTTTTTGTATTAAAATGTTACTTTTGAAAGTAGTAAGAAAGCCATCCCAAACGAAGCAGTCTAATTTGGAGAAATAAGGTATTGCTGGGAATGCAAATTTTGGAAAGTTATGCTTCGTTTGGGATGATTTTCTTTATGCTTCTTGAATCAACTTTTTAGTATAAAAATTAAAGAAGAAGAAAGAAAGTCCTCCTAAATGAAGCCTTAGTCACTGTGATCGTCCAACCTTTTCTCATATTTCTTTATACATCATCAAAAAAATTATCTTGATCGGGCACGAATCTCAATGCAAAATCAAGCCGGAAATTTAAAAAATTAAATCCGGGATCACCCGAACTCTGATTTCAGCAAACTTATAGTCAAACTGAGCGTCTCGGAAATACGAACCCAACGACACCAAATTCGGCTCAATCCGAGCCCAAATGATTCCAAATTAAGGACCCGAAGCATTGTTGGAAGCTTTATACCACTATTTGAGTTACCAAACGGTTTTCAAACATGACAAGCTTATAGTCGAATCGAGCGGCTCGATGAGGTAAATCCAACAAGCCCAAGATCCCTGAACTCCAACATCATTAAGGCCTTCAAATGTCTGACGAACGGTGCATGATCAAGGGATTCCATACCGGTCGTACATCCATCCACGACCCCTTTACCCTTGATCTCTCACCTATTTACGGGTCATGCCACTCCAGAAATCTATAAATAGACTCCTCATTCCTCTTGAAGGGGGGACGGAAGCAAGAAGAGAAGAAGGAAGAAGAGAATGAAGAAGCCCCTCCTCGACCACCGTCGGACTTCCGCCGAACCACCACTTGAGGCCCTCACCTTCGCCAGACCACCCCTGACGTCGTTTCTCCGCCGGATCACCACTTGAGGCCCTCACCTCCGCCGGACCACCACTAGACATCGTTGCTCAGCCGGACCACCACTTGAGGCCCTCACCTCTACCAGACCACCACCTAACGTCGTTGATCCGTCGAACCACCACTTATGGCTCTCACCTCCACCGGACCACCACTTGAGGCCCTCGCCTCCGCTGGATCATCACCTAACGTCGTTGCTCCACCGGACCACCACTTGAGGTCCTCACCTTCGTCGGACCACCGCCTGATGCCGTTGCTATATATGTCAGACCACCACTTGAGACCCTCACCTCCGCCGAACCACTACTTGAGGCCCTCACCTTCGTCGGACCACCGCCTGACGCCTTTGCTCCGCAAGACCACCACTTGATGCCCTCACCTCCGTCGGACCACCGCCTGACGTCATTGCTCAGCTGGACCACCACTTGAGGCCCTCACCTTCGCTGGATCACCTCCTAACGTCGTTGCTCCGCCGAACCACCATTTGAGGCCCTCACCTCCGCTGGATCATCGTCTAACGCCGTTGCTCCACCGGACCACCACTTGAGGCCCTCACCTCTGCCGGACTACCGTCTGACGCTGTTGCTCAGTCGGACCACCACTTGAGGCTCTCACCTCTATCGGACCACCGCCTGACGTCGTTGCTCTGCCTGATCACCACTTAAGGCCCTCACCTCCATCGGACCACCGTTTGAGGCCCTCACCTCAACCGGACCATCGCCTAATGTCGTTGCTCTGCTGGACCACCACTTGAGGCCCTCACCTCCGCCGGACCATCGCCTAACGTTGTTGCTCTGACGGAATACCACTTAAGGCCCTCACCTCTGTCGGACCACAGCCTGATGTCGCTGCTCAGCCAGACCACCACACTAGGCCCTCTCCTCCACCGAACTATCACTTGAGGCCCTCACCTCTGCCGGACCATTGCCTGACGTCGTTGCTCTGCTGGACCACCACTTGAGGCCCTCACCTCCGTCGGACCATCGCTTGACGTCGTTGCTCCGCCGGACCACCACTTGAGGCCTCACCTCTGCTGGACCACCGCCTGATGTCGTTGCTCAGCCGGACCACCACTTGATGCCCTCACCTCCACCGGACCATCGCCTGACGCCTTTGCTTGCTCCGCCGGACCACCACTTGAGTCCCTCACCTCCGCAGGACCATCGCCTAACGCCGTTGCTTCGCCGGACCACCACTTGAGACCCTCACCTACTCTAGAGCACCGCCTGATGTCGTTGCTCAGCCGGACCACCACTTGAGGCCCTCACCTCTGCCGAACCGCCACTTGAGGCCTTGTGCTCCACCAGGACACCACTTGAGGCCCGGACTTCTGCTGGGCCACCACCTGACTGTCACGCCCCAAGATCTAACTTGGAAAGAATATCAATTAACCGACCATTTACCAGAGTCATCTACAAATCTCCAATTAAAAACAGTCTATAAAAAGTCTATAAATTTAAAACATCCATATACAAGTCGATCCATATCTCAAAACATCATGTACAATACTCAGGAACTACACTATCAATACAAGTAAAGAAATCTATCCTGTCCTGAGTACAAAAGAATCACCAATCGACCAAAAGAACAAAAACCTGTAGATCTGGATCAATTCCTATCTCCTGCTCCCAAGCTCTGACCTGAAAATATCAACTACATATAATGAGCTTTACAAAGCCCAACAGGTCACCTAATACCTACAACTGAAGTCAAAGCACGGTGATGCTATCAATATGCATGTCAATCAATCAAATCCGTACAGTCAATGGTCAATGAGTCTATGCAATCCGGAAATCCATAGTCAATAAAACCAGTCAATGCAGCGGCAGGCAGATCGATAAATCAACTCAATCAATCAATAAACGTCAATCAAATCGATGTTGTCTAATCAATACGATCTATTCAATGAAATCAATTGAGAAAAGCAATACGATAAATCTCAATCTATTCTAACAGTGAATCCATGCAACAGTCAATACGGTGCAGAAACAATAGCAACAGCAATCCTATCAATAAATCTATAAGCAGCAATATCAATGAATCTATAGGCAGCAATAAATCTATACAATGTCCATATCCATGCTATCAATGTAATATCTATATCCATCCATGTCCATATCAATGCTCAGTAGTATCAATGCTCGGTAATCAATCGATGAAATCAATCGATGAAATTAATGAAATCGTACGATACAGTAAATCCAATAAAATCAATAAAGCAGAAATCGATAAAGCAATAAATCCGCAAGTCAATACAGTAAACATGCATTTCAATACAATAATACTGAACAAGTACAATCTACTGGCTATGTTGCTGTTGTAGAATCCATATTGCTGTTGTAGATATCCATACATTGATTATATCAATAAGAGTTGTCACTCTTTTCGCCCGTCGGCATATCAATAAACTCCTTATGACTCCCATCCATATATCCATAATCAATGTTTAAAGGAAAGTCCGTCGGCCCACCATCCTGTACAGGTCAATCAATCTCCAACCAATGTTCAACCAGGTTATACGTGTTTTCAGTATCAATACTCAAGTCAATAATCAATAGTCAATAGTCAATAATCAATTCAATAGTCCATATAATAACAATATAAAGCAATCACATCAATATCCATAAGCACATCAGTCTAATCTATCAATTTCAGACAAATCAGAAAAACTATGAAAATCGGGCAGAATAACGGCAGTCTATCAAATTTACACAAAAATCCTGCAAAAACCACTAATTTCCAAATTACACCAAATTACAGTAGAATATTCACGACATCAATATAAGACTATTATTCTATAGAATCCAAATCAATAAGTATCCTGATAATTTCCTAATCAATTAAAATCGCGTAGAACCAATTCCGACCGATAAAATCTTCGTAGAACATAGTCAAATCGTGTACAATATTCATATATATAACATTCTAAAAGTTGTGCGGTGAAAGTTGTGTCAATACCAAATCAGGTCCAAAATTCGACTACGAAAACACAAATCCGTACACAACTCAATCAAAACACAATATCTTCGAAAACAAAAAATAGGGTTTGAAGTCCTTACCACGAGATCTACACTTTTCCCAACAGCGGCGTCGGACGAAAAGCGCTCCGCGGCCTCCAAAAACCAGCTT
Source organism: Dendrobium huoshanense (assembly GCA_016618105.1). NCBI lineage: Eukaryota > Viridiplantae > Streptophyta > Magnoliopsida > Asparagales > Orchidaceae > Dendrobium > Dendrobium huoshanense. Next base: position 30,777,164 of record CM028346.1, on the reverse strand, counting down.
CCCTTCTCTTTTCCTTTCTCTTTCTCTCTCTTCAAAATCAGATATTTTGAAAATGATTTTTCTCTCTCCTCGAATCGAGCTGATTTAATTATATCCGTGAACTGATCGGCCCGGCCGATCGCCACATCGTCCAGGACGATGTGAGCAAATTCCAATCGTCCAGGACGATATTTCAGGCCGATAATTAATTTTCCTTGGACGATAAAAACCCTTGCTCACTGACTTGTGCCAAGCACTGATCGTCCCAGGACGATCAACAATCGGCCTGGACAATTCTGTCCAGAAATCATTCCAGAAAGCACTCCAGAAATCAGTCGTTTTCAATGCACTGATCGGCCTGGACGATCTCAACATCGTCCTGGCCGATCCTGGGAGGAAAATCCAATTCAGAGAGGAACAGTAAGGGAACGAGGTCTCACACTGACACCAAGAGTTCTACCAGAGTACCGCCCTACTACAATGGTCTTTCTGACCCCGGTCTCCTGCCGACTACGATCCTTCCGACCTCTGTCGCCTACTACGGTCCTTCCAACCTCCATTAATAGGCAACGGTCTTTCTGACCCAGGTTTCCTTCCGACTATGGTCCTTCTGACCTTCGTCGCATACTATGGTCCTTCTAACATTCATCAACAGATAACGGTCTTTCTAATCCCGGTCTCCTACCGACTACTGTCCTTCCGACCCCCGTCTCCTACTATGATTCTTCTAACCTCCATCACCAGACAACGATCTTTCTGACCTCTATCCTATCGACTGTGGTCGTGCCGACAAAACAAACACATCTATTCCCACCATGCACTCCATATGATGTACTTTTATGACATTAAGTCAAGGCCTTCTCCCAAGGAAGGGCTTCATTTGTAATCGGCTACATATATTAGTGGATTCATTCAAACTAGGCCAGGCCCCGTGGTTTTTCCCCCTTTTTAGGGGTTTTCCATGTAAAAACTCTGGTGTCTCTTATAAATACTACACCCTCTCACTTATCTGATTGTGTGCTGGATCTTCATACTATGCTAGCTAAGACGTTAAACTATATATTTTTCTACCGTCGCGAATACTCTAGGACGCAATATTTCTATAACTTTTGTTGTAGACTCGAGTGCTATTTTGACATGCAAATTTGACTCTATTTTTGGGTTGTGGAAGTTGCAAGAAGCACTTTAATAAAGATAATAACAAGAGCCATCAAAATGAAAATCATACTCTGTATCAGATAGTGTAGGCTCAAAATCAGTATCAGATGCATCAAGGCTGACAATAAGTGCATTAAACACAGAATCAGGAGTAGAATCCTAAGGAAGTCTCAAGTCCTTAATCATTGCACATTTTTGCTTCAAACTTTTATGAAGATTTACATTATGCTTCTTCCACCTACATGATGCTTTTAACTGTTTTAATAAGCTTGATGCATATTTTAAAGGGCAATAAGATCACGGACTATATGTCATTTTAAATATAATAATTCTTAATATTCTTGATTTCTGCTGCAATTTGATCAGAAAATTCATTTTTATGGTATTATATATTTTTTCACCGTGCCAGCTTTTAGTAGCGGTTTTAACCCCTACTAAAAGAACTGCTAAAATCTTCCTACAGCCGCACTCATGAAATTGATGTGAGAGCCTTTCAAGCAAACTTAGATAAAACTGATTTGCAACGGTTCTTAAATTGCTTCAAGGAATTTTAGTAGGTGTTTAAATCACTGTCGTTAGGGGTGTCAATTTCGGGTCACGGATCGAGTTCGGGTTGAACCCGGAAATGATCCGGCACCATTCGGGTCAACCCGAACCCGACCCGTTTTTACAAACGGGTCGATTTACCTGACCCGAATCCGACCCGCTTCAGGTTCGGGTCAACCCGACCCGCGGACACGGCAAGGTCGGGAGCAGCTTCACGGCATCGGCGACAGTGACGTCCGACGGCAACGAGTCTTGAGTCTTCAGCGCGGCAGCAGCGTCCGGTGGCAGCGGGCAGCGGTGCGGCAGCAGCAGCGTCTGGCGGCCACGACGTCCAGCGGCCGGGAACTGGTCACGCGAAGTGGGCAGCGGTCACGGGTCAGGAGGCGGGATTCGCGATGCGGACACTGGGACATGCGGTCATCACGCGGGACGGCGGGATTCACGAACGCGCCGCAGGCAGCCGGACCGCGGGTAGCGGTCACGCGGGGGGAAGCGGGAAGCCGAACCGCGGGCAGTGGGGCAGCCGGACCGGTCACGTGGGATTCGCCGTTTCGGGCAGGGGGCGGGATTTGAAAATTTTTAAATTAAACGGGTTCGCGGGTTGACCCGGCAACCCGTCGGGTCAACCTGAACCCGACCCGTTTTGAAATCGGGTCGGGTCCAGGTCGGGTTTTCGTGTCGTGTCAAATATTGACACCCCTAACTGTCGTATATCTAAAAAAGTGTTGAGAAAACCTGATTTTTTAGTTAAACAAATTTTCATAAAAATAATATATAAATATAAAAATTACAATTCTTAGGAACATAAATACATAAATAAAATTATATATATATATATATATATATATATATATATATATATATATATATATATATATATATATATATATATATATATATATATATATATAGGGTGATATAAGACAGAACACAATCATTAGGGCCAGCTCAGTGCCCATTAAGACTAGTTACATATAAATAAATTATTATCCATTTTAATCCTTGTATCCATTAATGTCACGCATATAGACAAACCTCTTTGATACGCTTGGTTAATTATATTTAGGAATAAGTGGAGAAGCTGGGCACAACCATTTAGTATTGGCTTGCTCAACTTTTCCATAGTTAACATGTTAGCCACCGAAGTTTACATTAAATATTTTAATTTGATATTATTGATTAGGAGTTTAGGCTTCCAACTAAGAGCTTTTAAATTTGATGCTTGCATATATGTGTGGAGGATTGCAATTTAATTCGCTTTGATACGTGCCCCGTACGCCCCTAAATCTGCCCCTGATCATATATGATGTTAATGAGTTCTTCTCATCGAGATGTTCCGAAATCAAAGTTATGTTCATCTTGGAGTTAATTTTGAAAAAATTTAATTTAAATATTATATGAAGATTTGTACAAAATAATTTTTTTCAACCCTTATATCTATAGCTGTTTAATGTTTTTTTTTTTTAATTAAAAAATTGGCTAACCACCAACCTTCTCGATCATTGCACAATCAGATTGACGTAAACATAATGTGCACAAATGATTCCTCTATACAAACTAGCCTATCATTGATATTTTAATTTGTACATATTAATGATAAATCTGATATGATCATAAGAAGGACAAAATTAAATTATTTATTAAATAATTAAACTGACAAGACAAAAATAAAATTACGTGAATATATTTCTATTTTGTTAAAGAAATATAAAATAATAAGAGACTGTGGGCGTCGATCAGCTGATTCAATTAATAATTAATTTGCAAGATATTCAGTTCGTATCCCATTTATAATTAATTAAATAAAAAAATAGTAAGATGTCATAATCGCGCTTAGTAGACTTTGCACTAAAGTTTAGGAAATTGTCATTTCTTGTTAACAAAAAGTGGAGCTCTTAATAGGCAAAATTTTATCTGGTTAGATAGTGGGCATTATTTTGATTCTTTGGGCACAGCACAAATAGGCTGAAAGTAGTATGTGAGTCAAACAGATTCATGAGTTGATTTATGTTCGACTCGATAAATGATTTGTGAGTCAAGTTTAACGAGCTAACGAGCTAATGAGTCAAATTTGAGTAAGTTCTGACTTGATCCGTTAGCTCGCGAGCCAACTAGTTTAAAACATATTAACTATTAAGATAAAATATATTAGCATTCGTTTTTTAAAGGAATGAAATTGATAAAAATATTTAAATAATTTAAAATTTTGTTAGTGGTGTAAAACATATTAACTACTAACACCTAGCGGTAACTATGGGGCCGACCTTCGCGTTAAAATTAGTTAATTAATATTTAAATAATTTAATTAGGGTTATATATATATATGATACATAACCAAAAATCATATTGGTCATGCATGAATCTCGAGACATATTCAAGTAGGAAATTTTTAAAATTAAATTTAGAATTATCTGAACTCCAATTTAAACAAAGTTATAGTCAAATTGAACGTCTCGAATAGATGAATCCAATGGCACCAAAATTGATCTAATCAGAGCCCAAATAGGTCCAAATCAAGAGGTCTGAAGCTTATTTAGAAGGTTCAAAGCCTAAATTGGATGAACAAATGATATCGAAATATGGCATGATCATAGTTGAATCGAGCGGCTCAGCGAGACGAGTCCTACGAGCCCAAGTTCGATGAATTCTGACATCATAAAAGCACTTAAATAAAAGAAAAATAATTTATGTTCGGGTGGATTAATATGGGTCGTCCAATGGGGCACTTTAAATCTGCCCCCAGATCTTCTTCATATTTATGGGGCATGCCACTCACAAATATATATATATATATATATATATATATATATATATATATATATATATATATATATATATATATATATATATATATATATATATATATATATATATATATATATATATATATATAGACCAATGCTCTCTATATGAAAGGGAACCTTTGGCTATAGATTTGAGAGAGCTATAAGGCTTCAAAAGCTCCAGCACCAGAGCTACCAAATAACCGTCAAGCTGCCAACCACTACCAAACTTCTACCCGGCCCATGGTCGGACCACTACTCGACCGCCAACCACTACCAGACTACCACCCGGTCGTCGACTGTCACTAGACATCCACCCCATTGTCGTTGGACCATCGCCCGGCTACCTACCACCGCCGAAGATCCACCCGCCCACCAACTACGATCGACCGCATTTTCCCGCCAACTATGGTTTCTCCAACCTCCTTCACCCCTCACTACGGTCCCTCAGACCATCGTTGTCCGTTGATCGCAGTCCTCTGACCGCCGTCACTCACCAACTCAATCCCTCTAATCTTCATTGCCCAAATACAGCCCGACCTACCAACCAAATAAACAAGACAATGTTCTCTTAAGAATGACTTCCTTATTATTGAATTTTTCCAACCCCATTATGTAATGCGCTCTATATGATATATTGAGTCAATACCTTCCCCCATAAAAATGGCACCATTTATAATAGGCTACAAATATTAATGAAAATAATTTTAAATAGGTCAGACCCCATGGTTCTTTCCCTTCGAAGGGTTTTTCACATAAAATTTTTAGTGTCTCTTATGTCTCTAACACGCTTCTCTCTTATCTGTATGTGTACTGAATATTCGCACAAAACTTGGATACTAAACTCCATATCTCTCCGTCACGAATGTTCCGAAATAATATATATATATATATATATATATATATATATATATATATATATATATATATATATATATATATATATATATATATATATATATATATACCTTATAATTTAATTTAATCAAAATATTTTGCATTTTTTATATATTAAAAAATATTTTTTTGGCTCTCAAAAGTGTCATATTCTTTGTAGGGTTTCTCTTGTAATGAAATATTGCTTGCATCTATATTATGAGAGTTTCTAAATTTACCAACAATTTAGTACCATTGATTATTCAAAAATTCCATGTAATATAACAACTATTTTTTGCCTCATTTACCTTGTTCTGAATATTTAATTAAAACATAATTAGACTTTTTATATTTTCATAAAATTCATTACAATAGTCAATTTAAATATTAAAATCCAACAATTTTTAAATCTATTTTAAAATAAATATAATATATACATACTTTATATTACACTCATCTCAATAAAAATATACAAAATTTAATGACCATTTAAAAAAAAATTGATTTTGATATTATTTCCTTTAGAATGAATTATTAAAAAAAATTGATTTTGATATTATTTCCTTTATTGTATGATGTAAAAAAGTTGACTATCATGTGATTTTTTTTTTTTTTTTTTTGGGACCAATTTTTTATAACATTTTTTCCCATTTAATAAAAAGGAGAAAACAAGCAAGTCCAAAAGAAAGAGAGCAAAATAACAAGCAAGTTGACTATCATGTGATGGCAATCGAGATTCAGCTAATTAGGGTTGAGCTATGATGGTAATAATATAAAAAATATGAGGTTTAGTAGATAAATTATGATTAAAAAATTAAGAGAGATGATAATGAAAATATCCAGAAAATTAAATATTAATTCTAGATAAAATAATAATAATAATGAAAAAAATTATCCAAAAATATTTTGATGTTATGAATTGGTTGAAAGTGAATGAAAGAAAAAGAAATTGAAATATTTATGGGTTGATAATCAATAACTATTGATTTAAGCTTTTCAAATATTTAAAGTAAAATGCAAGCTTGAATAGAGGATTATGGATGGGGGTGGAAGTAAACCATGCAACAAACACAAAGCAAGAAATAGAAAGTGGCGGAAATACGATGGCACAAGGATTTAACGTGGGAAAATTTGAGATTAGGAAAAAACCAAGAAGTTGCATCACACCAAAAAATACACTATGAAAAATGGGAGAAATTTGTGAAGATCTCCCTATTTCTTGCTCTCTCATTGCTTCTCTTCACTCTTACATCATTCTCACATACAAAACAAAAGAAAAATTCAAGAAAGTAACACCAAGGGACGCCACCTATAAGAAAAACGAAAAAGAAAACCGATCAGTTTATCTTAAAGTGTTGCAGTGCTTAAACCTTTGTCATTAGTCCATGTGACAGGGCTGCAACGTAGAATTTAGAGCGCTCTGGTGCTAAACTCTCGGTCATTTATCCAAGTAAACTTTGTACCAACGAGGCACTTGGAAACATAGCGCTGGCCCGCTTGAATACACAAAGTCGGGGTACTCAAGTACACAATGTTAGGGTGCTCAAGTACACAGTGTGGGATGTTGTACCAAAAAAAAAATTTTTTTTTGCACCTAAACATAAGCAAGAGGAGGACCCTAAATTTTTTTATTATTTTTTTTTTTTTGTAATTTTTAGTCGCCAAAGAAATTCTTTAAGAAATTGACACTTGTCGGTATAAGTGAGAATTTTGAAATCGTTAGATGTCTGTTTTGCAAACCGACTTCATCAATATTTTATAAATAAAAAGATTAATATTAAAGATATTTTTATATGATTTTTGAAGTCATAACATGATTTATTTGAATTTTATACTTAAAATTTTGATTAAATTAATTATATAATATTAAATTATTATTTTATTCAACATACCTCGATGCATTATCTTTTTAAATCATTAAAGCATGTTTTTCTCTTCTTCCATTCAGCTATCAAGAGATGGATTAGAGAAAATGAGGAATAAGCGAGGAAATAGAAAAGAAAAGTTTAGGTTTGGAGGTCGTGAAGTATTTTTGTCAATCACCCAGTTCATAGATTAACTCTTCAAAGATTTAATATTTTTGATATTTTTATGATCAAATTTGTATTTTTATTGCAAAAAAATGTGAATAATTTTGTATTGGTAAAACTTTTACCCTGTAACTTTTTATATGTTATAGATATTGAGATTATAAACGCTTTGAATATTTATTTGAGATTTTTCACATGATGATTTTGAAAATACAACAATTTATGCTTTGTCAGAAATTTATTTTGACTTCTAAAAAAAGTGATTTAATTTAATTAAAGCTTCATAATTTTATTTTATATAATATTTGATAATTTAGTTAAATTCTAAAAAAATTGAATTTTTGCTCAGTATAATTTTTGTTGTATGCCCTTAAGACATTTTGACATTTTCTAAATTAAGCTTAATTATGAATTATTTGCTGCAATATTAAAAATGAATGTGAATATGTGATTGAGATTATTGTTATAGTATTGTAATAATATATGTGAAAAAAAAAAGTAAAGACTGGTTGACCCGTTGGTTGGAGTATGATTGCAATATTTAGGATGGTGAGTCGACATGTGTTATCATATACTACTTCAAGTTATATACTTGTTGCATCCTAGAGTATTAGCGGCGGTAGAGAAATAAATAGTTTAACGGCATTGTACGAAAATTCGACACGCAATCAGATAAGAGAGTATGTAGTATTCATAAGAGACATCAATATTTTTATGTGGAAAACCCCTAAAAAGGGGGAAAAACCACGGGGCCTAGCCTAGTTCGAATGAATCCACTAGTATAACAGTTGATTACAAATGAGGCCCTTCTCTAAGAAGGCCTTAGCTTGATGTACCTTTTATAAAGTACATTACATGATGTGAATATAAATAGTCACTATTGACGTGTTCGTTTGGTCGGGAGGACCATAGTCTGGTGAAGGAGGTCGAAAGAACCGTAGTCGGCTGGCGACGGAGGTCATAAAGACCATTGTCTGGCAATGGAGGTCAGAAAGACTGTAGTCTGAGGACGACGTAAGTCAGGAGGACCGTAGTCGGCTGGCGACGGAGGTCGGAAGGACTATAGTCGGTGGGTGACGTAAGTCAGAAGGACCGTAGTCGGAGGGCGATGGAGGTCAGAAATGTAACATCAAATCTGCTCCAGGATTGTCCGGGCCGATCTGGATCGTCCCAGGACGATTAGTTCAGAAATTGTTCCAGATTCTGTACAGAAGTTCCAGGAAAAGTTTCCTGTAGGTATCGTCCGGGCCGATCTGGGATCGTCCCGGGACGATCAGTGTATGGCACAAGTCAGAGAATAAGGGATTTTTTTGTCCAAGGAAATTCAGCATCGTCCTGAGAAATCGTCCCAGGACGATTTGATTTGTTCTGATCAGCCAGAACGATCGTGCGATCGGTCGGGCCGATCTGAAGTAAATATAAGGGAAATCAGTCGTTTTGAAGAGAGAGAAAAATCAAATAAAATATCTGAAATATTTTGAGTAGAGAGAAAGTCGAGAAGAAAAGTGGAAAAGTTGATTTTCGGGCGACGCCGGTCTGTTTTCATCCGACGAGATTGTTCGAGAAGGTGTTGTACGTAAGGTAAGACACATTCCGCCTTTCTCAATTTTCAGAACGGTGAAGTTTGAACGACTTTTTTGTCTGGATTTCGTTTTTGTTAGCGATTTTTCGTCCGTTTTTTCCGATTGGTTCAATTTTTACCGCGTAACTTTTGATATGTTTCTGAGGTGCCGAGTGTGCACATTTTGATTATTTTCTGGAGAATTTTGATAGGGTAATTTTGATTCCGAGGTGTTTTCTTTCGACTGTAATTTTTGACGATGTCTAAAAATATTGTGACAGTAGAATAAAAGTCTTATATTATTGCTGTGAATGTTCTGTGGTAATTTGGTAAAATTCTGATTCTGTCAATTTTGTGTAAATTCCGTATACTGCCGTTACGCTGCCGGATTTTCGTACGATTTCTGAAATGGTCCGGATTTATTCTGAAATGAATTGATATGATTATGTGCTATAAAAAGGGAGTTATAAGGGGTCAGGATCCTATGAGATCCTGTCTGTGTCAGGAAAAATCTGAAATGAGCTCTGAAATCTGTTTATGAATACAAGTTCCGGATCCGATGATAAGTTCTGTTCTGGTGCTATAAGCACATATGTTCTGGTGCCATGAGCACAAAGGGAGGCATAAGGGGCCAGAATCCAAGAGATTATGTCAGTGTTTGGGAAGGGAGGCATAAGGAGCCAAAATCCGTTGAGATTCTGTCAGTGTCAGGGAATCTGTTCTGTCTTTTGATATATTCTAAAATGATATGATTTTCGATTTTCGTATGATATAATTCGATATTATTTGTATGATTATGATTCTGATACGATCCGATACTGATTTTCTGTACGATTCTGTCTGTTCTGATATGAATTGTAATATTTCAAACTGCTCCAGTATCGTCCAGGCCGATCTGGGATCGTCCTGGGACGATCTGTGCATTTCAGCTCCAGGTTTTGCCCAGAATTTGCTCTAAATGATTTATTGTAGGGATCGTCCAGGCCGATCGAGGCATCGTCCCGGGACGATCAGTGGATGGCACAAGTCAGTGAGTAGAGGTTTTTATCGCCTATGAATAGTAAACATCGTCCTGAAAAATCGTCCCAGGACGATGGGTTTTGGTCTGATCGTCCAGGACGATCGGGACGATCGGCCAGGCCGATTGACACTGTTCATAAGGATCGGCCTGATCATCGCCCTGGAGTATCGGCCAGGCGATCTGTGGTTTGGTCTGATCGTCCAGGACGATCTGGACGATCGGCCAGGCCGATCTGAAGAGGATTTAAGGGATTCAGACGATTTGAAGAGAGAGAAAAGTTAAAAAAATAAATATCTGATTTTTCGTCTGAGGAGAGAGAAAAAGAGCAATTTGGAAAAGTTGATTTCGGGAAGACGCGGAGCCGTTTTCGAGCGAAGTGACTGTTGAGGATATTGCTGTGCACGAGGTAAGGCACATTCCGTCTTTCTCAATTTTCAGTTCCGTCGCGGTTGGCGGTATTTTTCTGTCCGGATTTAGTTTTCGTTACGGTTTTTCGTCCGTATCTTTTGATTGGTTCAGTTTTTACCGCGTAACTTTTCGTATATCGTTGCCGTGCCGGGTGTGCACGTTTTGATTATATTTTAAAGATTTTCGTCCGGGTATTTTTGATTCGACTGTGTTTTTAGTCGACCTGATTTTTCTGTGAAATTGGAAATTATCTGTTCAGTAGAATAAATGTTCTGGAATGTGATTATCTATGTTCTGTGCGAATTCGGTAAATTTTCTTTGCAGGAATTTTTGTGTAAATTCTATATACTGCCGTTGTGCTGCCCGATTTTTGGGTAATTTCTGAAATGTCCGAATTTCTTCTGAATTGAAATGCTATATGAATAAGCTATAAAAAGGGAGTTATAAGGGGCCTGAATCCTATGAGATTCAGTTAGTGAAAGGGGAAATCTGAAATGAGCTCAAATCTGAAATCTGATATCTGTTTCGTTCCGGATCCGATGAATTCTGTTTTGGTGCTATAAGCACATCTGTTTTGGTGCCGTGAGCACAAAGGGAGACATAAGGGGCCTGAATCCTGCGGGATTCAGTCAGTGTCTGGGAAGGGAGGCATAAGGGGCCGGAATCCGTAGAGATTCCGTCAGTGTCAGGGCATTTAGCTATATGTATCTGTTTTGTTTTCTGTATCTGTTCTGTTATGTACGACATTGTGATTCTGATATGATATGCTCCGTACGATTCTGATTTCTGATTCTGACTCTATTGATTTGTTCTGATATGATCTGTACGATTCCGATTCTGATTTGATATCTGTCCGTATACGTTCTGATTTCCGATTCTGTTCCGATTTCTGATCTGATTTCTGTCTGATGAGTTTGGTTTTGGTTTCTGAGAATTTAGATTGGTGGTTTGTTGCTTTGCTGAGCTGTTGAGCTCACCCTTGCTTTCTGGTGGTTTTCAGGTTCTGGGAAGGGCAAGGAGGTCCAGGATTAGTTTCAGAGTCTGATCCGATTAGGTACTTTTGTACTTGTTGATTTTTGTACAGTCATGGCTTTCCTGTTCTGTCTTTCTTTCTGTTGAAAGCCATGTACTGTTCTGTAGATGATTATTTTGAGGAAATGAAAAGATAGATGTTTTGTTCCGCTGCATTTGATGTTTTTAGTAGCTCTGTTGTTCTGTGTGTTTTCTGTTGGGTTATGTATTTGGGAAGTTCAGTTCAGCAACCTAATCCAAAGCCAGATCCTGGATAAGCAAGTAAGTGTGCGCTCGCCGCGATCCGGCTCGGGCGGGATCCGTCCCCGTCGGGTCGGGTCGTGACAAGCTTTTGTGGTATCAGAGCACTGGTTTTGGAAACAGGTTGGATTGTAAAACAGAGCTTTAGGAAGTGATCAGTAAGTCTGTCTGGGAGGTAGTTTTGGGTCGTTTGGCTTTTTATTGTGTTGTTTTTGTGTTGTTTTTGTGATAGTTTTCCGGATTTTCTGGATTTTTCTGTATGGATCAGCCAGACCCAGACATGACAGACGGTCAGAGTGCTGATCAGGCAGCACCAGTGGGGAGTACAGCCCCAGTGGTCGGTGCTGACACACTGTCCCAGTTTGCTTCGTTGGTTGCTCAGATGATGAGCGAGACTCAGAGCAGAGCTTCTACTGTTAGATCTGAGGACATCGATCGACACCTGCAGTTGTTTTTGAGGTTGAAGCCTCCGAGGTTTGAGGGCGCTGTTGAGCCCAGAGCAGCCGAGGAGTGGCTGAGGAGATTAGAGAAGACTTTTGACGGGATGCAGTGTCCTGCAGACAGGAAGGTTCCGTTGGCTGTTTTTCTGTTGGACGGAGAGGCTGAGCACTGGTGGGATGGCCAGCAGGCAGCCAGATTTCAGGGCAGATTGAACTCTTTGATCACTTGGGAAGAGTTCACTGAAGTGTTCAGAGATTGGTTTGTTCCCCCTTCTGCACGACAGCAGATGCAGGAGAGTTTTCTGAGGCTGGTTCAGGGGAGCAAGACGGTGATGCAGTACGAGGCTGAGTTTACTGCATTAGCCAGGTACGCTCCGCAGCTGGTTAGCACTTCTGCTGAGAGGTGTTACCGATTTCTGAGAGGCTTACGAGACACTTTGAGGCAGCCTCTGATACCGTTCCGAATTTCTGATTTCTCTGAGCTTGTGGAGTGAGCTCGTCTGATTGAGAACGACATGACGACTACTCAGCAGCGGTGGTCTGCGAGTAGGAAGAGGTTTGGAGGTGATACTTCTGGCAGTGGTTCCTCTGGGAAGAGGAGATTTGTTCCTGGTTCTGGATCTGGAGATTCCAGAAGGAGCGGAGGATCGTCTGGTACTGTTACCAGTACGACTGGTTCTGGATCTGTCAGTTCGGCACCTGTGTGCCAGAGTTGTGGACGGCGACACCATGGCCAGTGCTACAGGATAGCTGGTCTTTGTTTCAGATGCGGTCAGCCAGGACATAGGATTGCAGAATGTCCACAGATGGGATATGATCAGCGATCTGAGGGTTTAGTCAGACCTGTTGGTTCAGTAGCAGGAAGACCGAGGACTGTTCCTCCACGCTCTGAGGGATTTGCTGGTAGAGGTGGTGGTTCTAGTTCTGCACCACGGAGACCACCTACGATCCAGAGGGAGCAGAGTAGTTCTGTTGCTTCAGCTCCTGTTCCAGTTCAGCCCCGAGTTTACAGCTTGAGTCAGCAGGAGGCTCGAGATGCTCCGGATGTTGTGACAGGTACGGTTTATATTTCTGATCAGCCCTGTCGTGTTTTGTTTGACTCTGGAGCGAGTCATTCTTTTCTGTCCGAGCATTGTTTTGAGCTTTTACATTTGGATTCGATGGTTTTACCGGTTTCTTTGTCTGTGATTTTACCGGCTGGGAATCCATTGATTGCTCGACAGTTTTGTTTGTGTGAGATCGAGATTTCTGGCAAGAAGTGGAAATCGAGTTTGATTCGATTGCCGATTTCTTCGTATGATGTAATTCTGGGAATGGATTGGCTGAGTCAGTATGAGGCTCAGATTGACTGTCTGAAGAAGCAAGTGAGTTTGCTTGTGGCTGGAGAGAGAGTTGTATTTCAGGGATTACGAGGTGTTCTCTCCAGTCTGATTTCTGCGTTAGAGGTGAGCAGAATGTGGAAGAAAGGATATCCAGTATTTTTGGCTTCGGTGCGGGATCTGAACCTGGAGGTTGGTTCTGTTTCTGAGATCCCTGTGGTACGGGAGTTTACTGATGTTTTTCCTGAGGAGTTGGTTGGTTTACCTCCGGATAGAGATGTGGAGTTCTCTATCGATGTTTTTCCGGGTACCGCTCCGATATCGAAAGCTCCGTACAAGATGGCACCGAAAGAACTTTCTGAGTTGAAAGTTCAGCTTCAGGAGTTGGTTGACAGAGGGTTTGTACGTCCTAGTGTTTCTCCTTGGGGAGCACCTGTTCTGTTTGTGAAGAAGAAGGACGGTACACTCCGTATGTGTATTGATTACAGAGATTTGAACAAGGCCACGATCAAGAACAAGTATCCTTTGCCTCGGATAGACGACTTGTTTGATCAGCTTTCCGGATCTTCGGTATTTTCGAAGATTGATTTGAGATCCGGATATTATCAGGTGAAGGTGAAGGAATCTGATGTGGTGAAGACTGCTTTCAGTACTCGGTACGGGCACTACGAGTTCTTGGTTATGCCTTTTGGGGTAACCAATGCGCCTGCTATTTTCATGGATCTGATGAACCGAGTATTCAGGGAGTATTTGGATCAGTTTGTGATCGTCTTCATTGACGATATTCTGGTATATTCTGCTTCTGAGGATGAGCATGCCAGACATTTGAGGATTGTATTGGAGACTCTGAGGAGGCATCAGCTGTATGCCAAGTTCTCCAAGTGCGAATTCTGGCTGAAGAGCATTTCATTTCTGGGGCACGTGATTAGCGGAGAAGGTATTTCTGTGGATCCCCAGAAGATTCAGGCAGTTGCTGATTGGCCAAGGCCGACTACGGTATTTGAGGTACGTAGTTTCTTAGGCATGGCCGGGTATTATAGGAAGTTTGTGAAAGGATTTTCACAGATTTCGACTCCTCTGACGAGACTGACTCAGAAGTCAGTTCCTTTTGTTTGGACACCGGAGTGTGAAGCTAGTTTTCAGAGATTGAAGGATTGTTTGACTTCAGCTCCAGTGTTGGCGCTTCCGTCAGGTACGGAAGGTTTTCAGGTGTTCAGTGATGCTTCACTGAAAGGACTGGGTTGTGTCCTGATGCAGCATGGTCAGGTAATTGCTTATGCTTCGAGACAGTTGAAACCACATGAGAAGAATTACCCGACACATGATTTGGAGTTAGCTGCAGTTGTTTTTGCTTTGAAGATTTGGCGGCATTACCTGTATGGCGTCACATGTGAGATGTTTACTGATCATAAGAGCCTGAAGTACATTTTTACTCAGAAGGATTTGAATCTGAGACAGAGGAGGTGGCTCGAGTTGATCAAGGACTATGACCTGACTATTCAGTATCAGCCTGGGAAGGCGAATGTGGTAGCAGATGCTTTGAGCAGGAAGTCTTCTGGATTCTCAGGTATTCAGCTTACTTGTGATGACTTTCTGATTCGTGATTTGGAGAGATTGCAGTTGGAGGTGATTTCCTCCAATGATTTGGAGTTGGCTCAGATGAGTATTCAGTCTTCTTTAGAAGCAAGGATTCAAGAAGCCCAGAAGTCAGATTCTGATTATTCGAAGTTGCTAGCTCAGATTGGATCTGGTAAGACTCCTGAACTTCGAATTTCTGATTCTGGTGCTATTTTCTGTAAGAACAGGTTGTGGGTACCTGTGTTTGGAGATTTGAGGCGGGAGATTCTGTATGAATCTCATCATTCAGGCTACACTGTTCATCCAGGCAGTGGTAAGATGTATGCTGATATGAAGCTTTTGTTTTGGTGGCCTGGGATGAAGAAGGATGTGGCGGAGTTTGTGTCGAGATGCGAAGCCTGTCAGTTGGTGAAGGCAGAGCATCAGCGACCAGGCGGACTGTTGCAGTCGTTGCCTATCCCTGAGTGGAAATGGGAGGAGGTAACAATGGATTTTGCTATGGGTTTTCCTCGATCACGACAAGGACACGATGCTATTTGGGTAGTTGTGGATCGATTGACGAAGTCAGCCCATTTTCTTCCGATCAGACAAACGGATTCAGTTGAACGCTTGGCACAGATATATGTGAAAGAGATAGTCAGATTACACGGTGTGCCTCGTGTGATTGTATCTGATCGAGATGGACGCTTTACTTCCAGACTTTGGAAAGGCATTCAGCAAGGCTTGGGTACGAAATTGCATTTCAGTACAGCCTTTCATCCTCAGACCGACGGACAGTCTGAGAGGACTATTCAGGTACTGGAAGATCTGTTGAGGCTTTGTGTTCTGGACTTTAGCGGAAGCTGGGAAGATCATATTCCGCTGATTGAGTTTGCTTATAACAACAGTTTTCAGTCCAGTATCGGTATGGCACCGTACGAGGCTCTGTATGGCAGGAAGTACCGTACTCCTTTGACTCTGACGGAGGTCGGAGATAGACAGACTTTGGGTGCCACTTTTGCTGATGAAACTGCTCAGAAGATTCATTTGATAAGAGAGAGATTGAAAGCCGCTCAAGATCGTCAGCAGAAGTATTATAATCAGAAACACAGATTTGTTGAGTTTCAGGTTGGTGACTTTGTGTATGTCAAAGTCAGCCCGATGAAAGGTGTGAGCAGATTTGGTCAGGTAAGCAAGCTTAGTCCAAGGTATGTTGGACCATTTGAGATTTTGGAAAGAATTGGAAAAGCTGCTTATCGCCTATTGCTTTCTGATTCTATGCCTGATGTGCATAATGTGTTTCATGTATCCACTCTAAGGAAGTGGGTATCCGACTCTGGGAAGAAGGTATCAGTTGACGAGGTTGAGATTCAGGAGAATCTGGCGTACAAGGAAGAGCCAGAATTGATTTTAGCGTACGACGTCCGCAAGTTAAGAAATAAAGAGATTCCGATGGTTAAAGTCCAGTGGAAGCACCGGACTGCACGGGAAGCAACTTGGGAAAAGGAGTCTGATATGAGACGGTCGTACCCGTACTTGTTTTGACTGAGTTTGGATTGGATAATGTCGAGGACGACATTTTTCTGAGTTTGGGAGATTGTAATATTTCAAACTGCTCCAGTATCGTCCAGGCCGATCTGGGATCGTCCTGGGACGATCTGTGCATTTCAGCTCCAGGTTTTGCCCAGAATTTGCTCTAAATGATTTATTGTAGGGATCGTCCAGGCCGATCGAGGCATCGTCCCGGGACGATCAGTGGATGGCACAAGTCAGTGAGTAGAGGTTTTTATCGCCTATGAATAGTAAACATCGTCCTGAAAAATCGTCCCAGGACGATGGGTTTTGGTCTGATCGTCCAGGACGATCGGGACGATCGGCCAGGCCGATTGACACTGTTCATAAGGATCGGCCTGATCATCGCCCTGGAGTATCGGCCAGGCGATCTGTGGTTTGGTCTGATCGTCCAGGACGATCTGGACGATCGGCCAGGCCGATCTGAAGAGGATTTAAGGGATTCAGACGATTTGAAGAGAGAGAAAAGTTAAAAAAATAAATATCTGATTTTTCGTCTGAGGAGAGAGAAAAAGAGCAATTTGGAAAAGTTGATTTTGGGAAGACGCGGAGCCGTTTTCGAGCGAAGTGACTGTTGAGGATATTGCTGTGCACGAGGTAAGGCACATTCCGTCTTTCTCAATTTTCAGTTCCGTCGCGGTTGGCGGTATTTTTCTGTCCGGATTTAGTTTTCGTTACGGTTTTTCGTCCGTATCTTTTGATTGGTTCAGTTTTTACCGCGTAACTTTTCGTATATCGTTGCCGTGCCGGGTGTGCACGTTTTGATTATATTTTGAAGATTTTCGTCCGGGTATTTTTGATTCGACTGTGTTTTTAGTCGACCTGATTTTTCTGTGAAATTGGAAATTATCTGTTCAGTAGAATAAATGTTCTGGAATGTGATTATCTATGTTCTGTGCGAATTCGGTAAATTTTCTTTGCAGGAATTTTTGTGTAAATTCTATATACTGCCGTTGTGCTGCCCGATTTTTGGGTAATTTCTGAAATGTCCGAATTTCTTCTGAATTGAAATGCTATATGAATAAGCTATAAAAAGGGAGTTATAAGGGGCCTGAATCCTATGAGATTCAGTTAGTGAAAGGGGAAATCTGAAATGAGCTCAAATCTGAAATCTGATATCTGTTTCGTTCCGGATCCGATGAATTCTGTTTTGGTGCTATAAGCACATCTGTTTTGGTGCCGTGAGCACAAAGGGAGACATAAGGGGCCTGAATCCTGCGGGATTCAGTCAGTGTCTGGGAAGGGAGGCATAAGGGGCCGGAATCCGTAGAGATTCCGTCAGTGTCAGGGCATTTAGCTATATGTATCTGTTTTGTTTTCTGTATCTGTTCTGTTCTGTACGACATTGTGATTCTGATATGATATGCTCCGTACGATTCTGATTTCTGATTCTGACTCTATTGATTTGTTCTGATATGATCTGTACGATTCCGATTCTGATTTGATATCTGTCCGTATACGTTCTGATTTCCGATTCTGTTCCGATTTCTGATCTGATTTCTGTCTGATGAGTTTGGTTTTGGTTTCTGAGAATTTAGATTGGTGGTTTGTTGCTTTGCTGAGCTGTTGAGCTCACCCTTGCTTTCTGGTGGTTTTCAGGTTCTGGGAAGGGCAAGGAGGTCCAGGATTAGTTTCAGAGTCTGATCCGATTAGGTACTTTTGTACTTGTTGATTTTTGTACAGTCATGGCTTTCCTGTTCTGTCTTTCTTTCTGTTGAAAGCCATGTACTGTTCTGTAGATGATTATTTTGAGGAAATGAAAAGATAGATGTTTTGTTCCGCTGCATTTGATGTTTTTAGTAGCTCTGTTGTTCTGTGTGTTTTCTGTTGGGTTATGTATTTGGGAAGTTCAGTTCAGCAACCTAATCCAAAGCCAGATCCTGGATAAGCAAGTAAGTGTGCGCTCGCCGCGATCCGGCTCGGGCGGGATCCGTCCCCGTCGGGTCGGGTCGTGACATGAATGCTGATCTGATATGATTTAATATGATTTCTGATTTTGGTACGTTCTGTCAGTTCTGATGTGATGTATTTCTGTTCTGTTCTGATTTGATATACGATTCTGTTCCGATTTCTGTTCAGATTTCTGTCTGATGTGTTTGATGTGGACTCTGAGGATTTTGATTGGAGGTTTGTTGTCTTGCTGAGCTGTTGTAGCTCATCCTTATTTTCTGCGTGGTTTTCAGGTTCTAGGAAGGGGAAGGAAGTCCAGGAATAGAAGTTAAGAGTCTGATTCCGTATAGGTATTTTTGGCACTTTTGATTTTTTTTATACAGTCATGGCTTTTTTGTTCTGTCTTTTTTTCTGTCTGAAAGCCATGATCTATAGTTGTATATGATTATAATTTCTGATGAATAAAAAGATAGATGATCTGTTCCGCTGCATTTGATGTTTATAGTAGCTCTGTGTCTGTTTGTGTCTGTTTCTGTTTGGAAGAAAGTTCTGAAACAAATTCCAAAGCCAGATCCTGGAATCAGTTCGGTTAGTTTGAGTCTAGTCGCGACCCGATGCGAGCGGGATCCGTCCCGGTCGGGTTGGGTCGTGACAAGAAAGATTGTAGTCGACGGGCGATGTAAGTCAGGAGGACCGTAGTCGGCCGGCAACGGAGGTCGGAATGACTGTGTCAGGTAGAATTCCAACAATGAAAAGAAATCCATCTTCGGCTAAAATTCCAGCTAAAGTCCGATAACCGGTAGAAGACCAGCATCGGGTAGAAACTTGGCGATGAGTGAATGTTCGGCGTCTGGTAGAAGTCCAACGTCTATTGGTGGTCAAGGAGAACTCTGACATCACTTGGGTGGAGTTTTGGTGCTAAAGGGGAACTCTGTCGTTACTTGGACAGAATGTCAGCATCCTGTAGAAGTTAGGAAGAATTCTGGTGTCCTGTAAAAGTCGGGCAGAATTCTGGTGTCTCGTGGAAGTCAGGAAGAATTCCAGTGTCATTTGGAGTTCGGGCAGAACATCGGTAGTGGTCGAGGAGGAGTCTATTCCCTCTTACTCTTATCTTCTCCTCTTTTCTCTTCACCCCCTTGCTTTTGCTTCTTCTTGCTTCCTCGACCACCGCCAGAGTTTCGCCGGACCACCGCCGAAGTTCCGTTGAACCACCGCTGGTCCATCACCGCCTAACTTCCACCATACCACCACTTAAGACCCTCACCTCCGCCGGACCACCGCCTGACGTCGTTGCTCGGCCGAACCACCACTTAAGGCCCTCACCTCCGTCAGACCACCGCCTAACACCGTTGCTCTACCGAATCACCACTTAAGGCCATCACCTCCGCCGAACCACTGCCTAACATTGTTGCTCTGCCGAACCATCACATAAGGCCCTCGCCTCCGCCGGACCATCGCCTGATATCGTTGCTCCGTCGGACCATCACCTGATGTCGTTGCACCACCGCCTCTGCCAGGCCACCGAGGCCCGAACTTCCACCGGACCACCGCTTGAGGCCCTGTGCTTCACCAGGCTACCACCAAAGGCTTGGACTTCCACTAAACCGTCACTTGAGGCCTTGTGCTCCACCAGGCCACTAGTTGAGGCTCGGACTTCCACCGGACTGTCACTTAACGCCCAGACCTCCACTAGGCTACCACCTTACGCCTGGTGTTCTACCGAAGTACCACCCTTCTACTACGGTCTTTCAAACTCCTATCTCCTGCCAACTACGGTCTTCCAGATTCCTATATCCTGCCGACTATGGTCCTCCCGACCTCCATCGCTTACTATGGTCACTCCGACCTCCATCAGCAGATAACGGTCTTTCGGACCCCCGTCTAGTGCCAACTACGGCCCTTCCAATCAAAAAAATATGTATATTATTGTAACTCCCACTATGTAATGCGCTCTATATGATGTCCATTTGTATCATCAAGCCAAGGCCTTCTCCCAAGGAAGGGCCTCATTTGTAATCGACTGCAAATATTAGTGGATTCATTCAAATTAAGCCAGACCCTGTGGTTTTTCCCCCTTTTCAGGGGTTTCCACGTAAAAACTCTGATGTCTCTTATGAACACTATACCCTCTCTCTTATCTAATTGTGTGCTGGATCTTCGTACAATGCTAAGACATGAAACTATATATTTTCTCTACCGCCGCGAATACTCCAGGATGCAACAATTTGGCAACAATACTTATTGAAAGTTATAAGGAGATGATTAGAGTGTCAATGAGAAAAGAGTGATGACTCTATTTATTGAGCCAATAGTTTATGGATATTAATATAATATTGAAAAATACTGTGATAACTAGGACTTCTAACTTGTTTAGTGTGACTATTGAAATACATGTTCTTGAAGCATTGTATTGATTTATTATTATTGCATGGATTTACTGTTATTGTATTATTTTACTACTTCTGTCATTGAATTATTATTGTTATCAATTTATATATTGATACTAAACATGTGATATATTGAGCACATAATATACATGACATATTGAGCATGTGATTGATATATTGATTTAATACTAATATAAAATAAATGTATAGCATTTGTGTATTCCTATATGATTTTACTATATTGATTTGATTTCAATAGTTTTTATTGATGCTTTATCTTATTTATGTATTAATTTGTATTACTGATATGACGATTACTTTATAATTTGACACTCATACTTGTTTACTGCTTTACTGGCTTATGTATCATAATATTTTATTATTTATAGATTTTACTATTACTCGATATGATTTTATTATTTTTGTACTTATTCAATAATTATATTAATATAAAAAATGATCATATTAATATAACTATTATGATTTGATAGTTGACATGCATATTGCTCCTTTGTTGTAATTTGAATTCAATTGTAGATTTTGTTGACCTGTTGGACTTTTAGCTTATTATATGTGGTTAAATGATTTCAGACCAGGATAGGAGAGTAGGAGTGTGAGGATGGAGATGAATTTTCAGGTTATATATATATATATATATATATATATATATTACTTATTCTTTTGTACTCATGACAAAATATTTATGATATGATTGTATAGATTATCAGTAGTGTATATAATTTTTAGGAATGAATATAGATGCATATAATGATATTTTGAATTATATAATCTATTTTTATTGTTTATTACTGATATATAATATTAGATAGCTCTGATTCTTATTTATTAAAAGATAAAAAATAATTCTTTCAATTTAGATTCTGGAGCATCACACCTAGTAATCACAATAAATTGAATTAAGGTCCAAGATAATAATACAACTCGATTGATCGACACAATCATCAGATAGAGGTAATTACATCTATGCAATTATTATAAGAATGGAAATCTAAATTATCAATTTTCTTTTTTCATATTTTCATTTCTATGCTATTTAACATTTAAATGAGTAGTTAATTTTTGAATAATTAACCAGTAAAATTTAAGCATCAAGTCATCAAGTGATGTGCTTTCACACTTTGAAATTAATTTTTTAAATATGAGTGTCCAAACTTTAAAAATAAATTTAAAATATGAGGAGTTGATGCATGCTTTTTAATAATAATTTTTACAATTTTAATCAACCAAGAAAACTAACTCTTACAAAAAAAATCATAATTTTATATTAAAAATTTTGAATATTAACACATGAATTTGATGTTGAAGTGAATCTTAATAAAAAATTATATTTTTTTATAAATTAAAGTAATTGACACCCTCACACTATGAATTCTAAAGCTATATATATGAATTAATAATTAAACTTTCTCAAATTAAAATTTATATATTAGGGTTTGATCCAGGTTTAGATCAGTCGTTCCACAGAGATATCTCAGCAATGTAAACCTCTATATATAAATGTTATATGTTGATGTATTGGATAACCCCTTTGATGGAATTAAATCAATAAAGCTCCATTCCTGTATCTATTCTTCCATCTCTCTCTTTCCCTGCCTCTCTCTCTCTCATCCAAGAATCCTCTTCCTCATTCAAGAATTATTAATTATTGATATCAGAACCTGTTGGAGGAGGAATTATCTTGTAATCAAGAAGAGGATGTTGTTGGCCTGTTAGTGACGTTTGCGTGTAAGTAGGGAGCGAGGAAAAGGCTAGTGTCAGGTTCGTGTACGATATGTGCGATCAGATGAAAAAGGCCAATTTCATTCACGTAAGGTAGAAGGAAGAGGATGCATGACTTCGACTATATGCCTGTTCGCATTAGGCAGAATCGGAAGGAATGGGCGGAAGCCAGTGAGGGAGGAATGTAAGCTAATACAGGAGGTCTAGAGCTGGTTTGTTGTGTGTGGGAGGCGGTTCGGTGGCCTCATAGTGGGAAATGTAGGTGATCAATGGCAAGCTCGTGCAAGTCAGAGAGGATTGGGTACAATGCATGATGATTGCTTGGGAAGAGGGTCGAATTCACCGGGAGCGAGCCGAAGGTGCAAAGCAAAGGTTGTGTCGCAGGTAGCGCAAACTGGACCAAGGAATGGCCGATCATGCGGGCGAAATATCAAGGCACATGCATACTTGCGGGTGCACTCGATTGAAGTAGAGGTTTCATGCATGGTATTCACTCATACTAGGTGCGATTAGTCATGAATTGTAGGGATCATACGAGCTTCTTGAATGGTGAGGGTGAGCTGATGCTATGTTAGCAGGTGTATTAGAGCAAGAATGTTGTTCTTGTTGAAGACTTGTTTTGATATTTTGAGGTAAAAAAGGGAAAATTAGCAACCAGGGCCATCAATTTTGGTGTGCCGGAGCAACAAAAACAAAGTAGTGGATCAAAGAACCTTGAGGTGACATGTTGGTCACAAGGTGTGATCGAAATTTCACTGTCGGACGGGTTGCTCGGGTGGAATCACAAGTTCGAATGCGCCTGTGTACTTAGGGAAGATGTGCAAGTGGAGGGTGCTTGATGCTCGAGTGCAAGCGTGCTGCGCAGGAACAAGTGCGTGGATCAGAAGAGTACATGATATGACAATACACAAGACACAGGAATGTGGATCACGAGAGGAACAACGATGGGTGTAGGCACACATGGTTTAGAACGCACGGGAGTGCGAGATGGAGCCGTGGATCAGAACGCATAGTGGAGGCCAGACGCAAGCGAGATTGGGCTCGACTATGCGGATTTGCTCGTGGAGATAGTACAGGAAGTCAAATAGATTGCAACAAGTGCAAGCTCTTTTGAACATGTGATTCTTTGATCTTTAATTACAAAATCAGGATCAATGTTGAGATTTTTTGGTTATGGCCAAGGTTTAGGTTAGTTGTTCTGCAATGACATCTCACCAATATAAATCCCTATATATAAAGTTGTAGGTTTATGTGTTGGGGAACCCCATTGATGGAATTAATTCAATAAAGCTCCATTCATGTATCTATTCTTCCCTCTCTCCCTTTCCTCCCTCTTTCTCTCATCCAATGATCCTCGTAAATTCTGAGTAATATTTTAGTTTGAAAGAATATTAAATTTATTATATCTTTTAAAATTAGTGTAATATAGTTATTTATATGTTATATTATTTAAAAATTAAATTAAAACATTTTAAGTTTATTCTAAATTTTTTTTTATTAAGACATCGTGACATAACTATTTTGAAGGGGAAGAAGTCATGTGTTTCATTACTTTAATGACACATTTGAACTGCTTCATTATTTGTAGAGCTAAGAAACAGTTGAGAGTAATTAATAAAAAAATGACACAAATAGCTCACGATATTCATGAGTGTCCCGTCACCTTTTACACCTGCTTAATTAAATAATATATATTTTAAAGATACGTTTAACCATTTTTGTGGGACCCACCCAAAATTTGTATGAGGGCCAATTCATTAAAAATGTATGATATTTATTTAATATTAGAATGTATTATAAATGTTTTACATTTTTATATAAAAATAAGATTTTTTTAATTTAAAAAAAATTAAAGTCATTACTTTTTTTTAAAAAATAAATGTATATATTTATTTTATAAAAAATATTATTGCTTTTGAATTAATATGTTACTTCTTTCTTTTTTTATGCTCAATTAGAAAAAAATTGGGAAAAAATATGTCATGTTATGTTGATGAATGTTGATAGGATCTCTTTTGTATGTCCTCATGTCCCTCCCGTGTGGCGACATGGGGACGTATAAAAGGAGAGAGAGGGATGGGGTTTATCTCGCTTTTGGCATAGCAAACCTCCCCTAGGGAGGCCCACACGACAGGCTATTAGCTCAGTGGTAGAGAGCGCCCCTGATAACTGTGTCGTTGTGCTTGGGCTATGAGGGTTCTGAGCTACATGGATAGTTCAATATACATATTAAGATGCGCTTAAGTGTTCTTTGTGGATTTTAACAAAAAAATGCACTTAAAAGCCATTGGAATTCCTTTGAGATTAGCATTATATTCAAAGAGTTTACATTTTAATGCTCTTAAAATAAATAGTACAACTTTGAGGTTTTATTTGGGCCATCTTTTATATTATTTTTTAAAGTAAAATTTTAATATAAAAATTTAATTTTTGTACTAATTTTTTTTTAAGAATCAATAAAAAAATCTTATTAAAAGAAGCCTAAAACTCATTATAAATTAATTTATTAAAATATTTTGACATTATTTTAAACAGAAAGAGTGATTGATGCATAAATCTACAAGAAAAATGTGCCCCACCAATCAATGTACGACTAAATCAATCATAATCATCCAAATATGAACAAATTTGAGTCTTATTTAATTATAGAGATGATCACTATCATCATAATTTTATACTAATGGTTCCAAAAAAAAATATCAAAGGATTTTTTAGAGTTAATTTTTAGTGAGAAGACACATCTTACTTTGTTATTTGAACAAAAATTAAGATTTATGGTAGATATTTTCATGTCGGTAAAAGCCACGTAGGAAACTACAAACGTCTTCTAATTTCCGATAATTTTCCGATGGAATACTGCTGCCGGAAATAAAAAAAAAAAAAAAAAAGGCCGCCCGCAGTATGTTAACAAAAGTGTTTAAATGCCACATTTTTAATTTAAAATATAAGAATTAAAATCCGACGAAAGAGTCGCTGGAAAATTTGTATAAAAATTAGTTACACATATTCCGCACATATTCCACAAGAAATATGTTGAAAGGCCGTCGAAAAGCCGCTTGAAAATCAATCGTGATTTTACTATAGTGGTTATAAATACTTGTTTACTATTATCATTTGAAATTAAAAAATTAAAGTTCTATTTAAATTTTTTAAAAAATCTAAAAAAAAGTAATAAAAATTCTATGTAAAAAGAAAAAAAAATTGCACAAGATATTATTTTGAGATCTTTCATAAACTAATTAATAAAAAATTCCTTATATTTTTTAGTCCAATTTACTCCGGAGGAGAGTAGATCCAAGCAAGAAAACCACAATAAAGATTCTAACACAACATGTGAGAAGACAGATGGCTCCATTGTGGTCACATATTGCTTTTAAATATCAGCCAGTCCTTCTATCCCTTCATCTCCCCCATCCTGTTATCATCCTTTCACTCTCCAGAAGAACATTTTTTCCTTCTTTCTTTCCTTCCCCTTCCTGAAATGCTTCAAAGAACCAGCAGTATCTTCCACTTTGAGGAGGAGGAGGAGGAAGGAGAAGGGGAAAGGGGAAATGAGCTCATTAATGGAGGAATTCTCTCAAGAAAATCAGCTGGAAAAGACCTCGTTGGCCTTCAGATCCTCATATCGGAACCTGACCAGGAAGCTAATAATAATGTTGTGATCAAGTCATCCAAGAAGATCTGCAAGAAACCAGAGATGATTTCTGTAGATTTCCTCAAGTTCTGCTTCATGTGCAGTAAGGAGCTAAGCCTTCAAAAAGAGGTTTACATGTATAGGTATGGTTCTTAAGTATAAAACTTCTGTTTGGTTTCAAGGACTTGAAAGAGATGAAATGGAAGGAAGATGGTGAAACAACTGAAATGAAAGCAGTCTGCTTAAGAAGAAATTGAGTGTTTTTTGTTTCTTTTGAGGAGAAGATTTAGGAGTCACAATTATAATTTCATAATCCTTTCATCTCAGGATTGTGAAGGAAATTGTTCATAGAAAAATATTTTATTATGATTTTTTATAATATAAATTATCTATTGATTTTATTTTATTTTTCTTTATCAACTATATATATAACATTTAAGTCTTAGATACTAATAAAATTAACATTTAAAGGCTTCAATTTGTAATTCTGCTGCTTAAATTTTGACGAGAAAAATCAAAATTTCAACTTTTTTGTAATTATCTGTTAAATTCTTTATGAATTAAGTATATAACCTGCAAATACATAAATTTGACATTTTAAAAATTAAGAAAAATATATATATAATCGTACGCATATAAATATTGACATAAGGGGTTTTCATGTTATCACCTTTCTTGCAAGCAACTGAGTGCCTGCTTAGCGTAACATTTTTAGTTTGCTTTTTAGATCAAAATCACACTTCTGCTCAGCTAATTTTGTTTTGATATTTTCTAGATTTTTTTTGTAGAAAATTATTTTTTATAACTAAGGCTTCGTTTGGGACGGCTTTTTTATTGCTTTCTAAAACAAAGTTTTAGTACAAAAATAAAAAATTTTGTACTAAAACTCCGTTTTAGAAAACAGTAAAAAAGCCGTCCCAAACGAAGCTTAAGACTTCGTTTAGGACGACTAATAATTTTTAGTTAAAATTTTCTAAACTATAATTTTTTTACTAGAAAGCCGCTTTTGAAAGCATTAAGAAAGCTATTCCAAATGAAGCCTATGGTTGGCTTTCTTATTGCTTTATAAATCAATTTTTTAGTATAAATTTTTTAACTTGTATAAAAAAAATTGTTTTAAAAAGTAGTAAAAAAGCCGTCTCGAAAGAAGACGAACAACTTTCTTAATGCTTAATTTATTAAAAAATTTTCTAGTTAAATTTTTTTTTGTATTATAAATTTTTGTAAAAAAAGTTATTTAGAAATTAATAAAAAAATATCTCAAACTAAGTCTAAGGTTTTGTTTGGGACGGTTTTTTTATTGCTTATTAAAACAACGTTTTAGTACAAAAATTTAAATATTTTGTACTAAAAAGTTGTATTAAGAAGTAATAATAAAATCATCCCAAATGAAGCATAAATCTAATAATGTGTAGGAGCTATAAGAAAGTTGCTTTAGATTTTATTTGCGACAGTTTTGTTTTTATTTTTTTTATTATTTACATCTAAATAATTTTAATTTTAACTCAGGGGTGATCAAGGATTTTGCAGCCTGGAATGCCGGAGCAAGCAAATTTTGCAAGATGAGAGAAGAGATTTCAATGCTCCAACAAGACAGCGCTTCAGGATGCCTAATCGTCATCATATGGGATCCAAAATTCAGGAATCTAATGGGAGGGCGAAGATCACTGTTTCTGCTTGAATAAACCTGATATGTTTTTTTTTTTTTTTTTTTTTGGGAAGCCTCTGAAAAATATAATGTAACTTGAGCTTTTACTGAAGACTGTGGAAATGCTACTGTGTATATGAAGTATTATGTCTGCTTAGCATGTTGAAAATTTAATTTATGACTTTATTTGGAATTTTTTTTTCTGCTTTGTAAAGTTGTCATAGAAAAAGTAATTTTTTAAAACTATCGTAGAAAGCAACTTCATGAGCTCGAGCGTGCAGTTTATTAGTAGACGCGAATCAATTCCTCCCAGTGGCTCACGGTCGAAGCCCCTAACATTCCAAAAAAAACTTCTAAGTAAAAAGATTTAAGAAATCAATAAAAAAAAAAAAGTTAAAAGTAATTTGTGATTGTGATCTAAAAAGTATTGTAAAAAAGTTGTCTCAAATGAAGGCTTCGTTTAGGATAATTTTCTTGCTACTTTCTAAAGCAGCTTTTAGGCTTTGTTTGGGACGGCTTTTTTATTCCTTTCTAAGACGGAGTTTTAGTTAAAAAATAAAAAATTTTGTATTAAAACTCCGTTTTAGAAAGCAGCAAAAAAGCCGCCCCAAACGAAATCTTAGAGTTATAAATTTTTATACTAAAAAAATTGCTTTAGAAAGCAGCAAGAAAGTTATCACAAATGAAGCAGAATTAAGTTTCTTTCTCCGGGTTTATAAATATACGTTTGGAAAAAAAATAAATTTTAGCACTACACAGTTTGATTTTCGTAATAAAACCAAAAAAATTCAGGAGTTTCACTTCCAACTCATATGTTTTCATAATTTGAATGTATTCAGCTATCAAGATTGGTGGCAAAATGGCTAATAAATTAAAATCCCTTGCCCTAATTTTGTGACAATAAAGCTATTGTGATAAGATCTAAGACGACAATCATGATTGCAAAAAGGCCGTAGCAACAAAGTTTGCGATTGAAATCTCTATAGAAAAAAAAAAGCTTTTTTTGCTATAATGAACTCGGGATTTATATGTGCAAAGGATGAGAAGAAAGTAAGCTTCACGATGCTATAGAGATTAGTAATACAATAAAACAGTAGAAATAGTGGATCGTCAGAAGATGCGACCTGCAAGAAGGATTTGGGTTTTCCCAATCCAGAGAAGAAGAAGAAGAAGCTTTCAAAGCTTTAACAAAAGGATAACATCATTCAATGCTTTTCCTATTACGAAACCTGCTATTTATAAAGTAAAAAGAGCATTCTAGAAACTCATTCTAACAAACTAGATAAGGTGTCCTAGGGAACACCTCAAGCATAAAATGCACCGCATCATTCTCCCATAGCGTAAAAAGGTTCGACTCCGTCGAGACGCATTATTGAAAAAGAGATTGTTGCAAAAGACAGATTCCCATATCGAAGATTTTGTTCTCATCATTTGCATCTTCCTCATAGTCTGTTTGAGCTGATGTTCTTCCACGTAGTATTTCAAAATTCTCAAAACATGATCCCACAAAACATGCATCTCTTTTTACAGAGGATTTTTGTAGTTGAGATCCAAGGGCTAAGGCATCCCGTATTTGTTTTAACCCACTCAAATTGTATGTTAAATGATATGTGCCAATGACAAAATCATGAATATCCTGGCTAGCGCGAGCATTCACAACCAGAATAATTGGGCCATTATCATTGATTGCTTCTTCCAATATTCTCTCAAATAACTCACCAACTTTTTTGACAAGCTCTTGAGGGACTTGATTCCCATCAGTATCAAAGAGGGCATAGCTCTCAATGTCGTGATCAAATAATACAGAATTGTCATTGCTGGTGCGATAAAGAGGAAGCCCAAGTCTTCCAATCAAAGGTGCCAATGGATTTTCATTGTAGACACCGTGCAACCAGGATACACTCATGTCAACAGGAAATCCAAAAGAGTAATCAGTGTGCCCACGACCACCAACTCTATCCTCAGATCCCAAAACAACCACCTGAAAGGATGCGTTCTTGAGAGCACGGCCGGCGGCAAAGCCTGCAAATCCTGCACCAATGACAATAACAGAAGGAAGGGATGGTTGTCTTCTCTCATTGTCAAGAAATGACATTCTAAACTGTTGTTGTTGTTGAAGCAATGCACCAAGATAGGCTATCTGGATACCAAGTGAATCTCCATAAGAATTGCCTATGAAGCCTCTCGGCAGCAATCGGCCAAGTTGAACATCTGCAGTAACAATGTAGTTATCATTTAACTCAATATCCCCATTTGGCTGATCACGTCTCTTAGCAAACTGAACCACTATTGCCATAGGAGCGTTCTCCCAATCACTATCCACGACTTCCTGAACCAGAGGCTGAATGGACATGGTAGAAGCAGCATCCCCACACGGAATGGATGGGCTCGAGATACAAACCTGGACGGAATCGACGTGAACGTCCGAAGGAGTTTCTTCCTCAGGAACGAATAAGTCAGAGCGTTGGGCATCTGAATTGGAATCTTCTTCTGTAGAGCTGCTATCCGATGGAGTCGTAGCTGCGGATGCGAGTGACGGATCTCGCATTTCAGAGTCCAAAGGAGCAGGAATTCGAACGTGTTGTTCGTGTGGACGGGAAGCAGCTAAGGGCTATGATCGGAAAAGGCATGTCGCGTCTCCCTGGAGAATGTCGATAGAGTTTTCTGGCTGCTTACCAGAGTATCGCTGGAGGTTCTCTGGCTGGGGCTCCGATTGCAGAATGTCGACAGAGTTCGGAAGTTCGCCGGTTTGGGTTCCGGTTGTAGGAAGATCGAGTCTCGCTGTGTTCGAATGCTCTAATGCAGGCGAACTGGGTTGCGTGCGGTTTTCGGTTGCGGGAGTCTGTTCGGGCAAGCACTGCGGGCAGCGGTTGGATTTGTCTTTTCGGATTTGTTTGTTTACAGGAGTCTGTTCGGGCAAGCGCCGGGCGAAGTCATGCACGCGTCGCGTCGGCGAATCGGCGGCTGGAGGTGCGGGAGCCTGGTTGGCGGCTGGGGGTGCGGGAAGCTGGTCGGCGAGGGTTTGGTCGGCTGCTGGGGTTGCGGAAGCTGGTCGGCAAGGGTCTGGTCGGCTGCTGTCGGCGGCGAAGGAGCGGTGGTTGTGAGATGGGGCTCCGTTTGAGCGGGCGGTAATGGAGGATGGGTAGCAGAGGGATTGAGAGGTGCTAGAAGCGGTCCAGTGAGCAGAGCAGAGACGTCGGACTCGTGTAGGTAAGGCGTGCAGGTGTTGCATGCGGAAGGCCATGCAACAGGCAGCGGTCCATACTCGGTCGTTGGACCTTCGAGGGAGACTGGTCTTATGCGGGCAGGTCTGCGTTGGAGACGAACGGAGTTGGATGCGGATGGAGTAGAGGAGATCGGAGGAGAAATAGAGGATGCGGAAGTAATCTGTAGAGGCGGATCACGCCATCTCAGCGGAAGCTCGAGCGGCGGATACTCCGGCGGCGGGTCACGCCATCAGAGAGGGAGTTCGAGCGGAGGGTAGTCGTCAACCACAATCGATTGATTACGGATCCCTTTATGGGAAGCGGAGTAGAAGAGGGAAGGTGAAGAAGAATACCTCGGTATGGTTGCCGACGACATTCGCATCTTCCTTATTGCCCGAAGGTTCCGATCTACCCGATCGAGTGATTCCTTCTCTTGAGCTTGGTAGAAGGCGATCCGGCTTCGAGCATCGTCGACAGCCCACCTTCCTTGGCATCGATCGTCGTCGACCGCCAAGCTTATTTTGCAGCTTCGATCATCGTCGACAGCCGACCTTCTTCTGCAGTCCATCGATCTTCACAAGCTCTAGGCTCTGATACCAACTGATGTAGTGGATCATCGGAAGATGCGACCTGCACGAAGGATTTGGGTTTTTCCAATCCAGGGAAGAAGAAGAAGAAGCTTTCAAAGCTTTAATAAAAGGATAATATCATTCAATGCTTTTCCTATTACAAAACCTACTATTTATAAAGTAAAAAGAGCATTCTAGAAGCTCATTCTAACAAACTAGATAAGGTGTCCTAGGGAACACCTCAAGCATAAAATGCACCGCATCAAATAGGAATTAAAGTAGTGTAATGTACATAGAGCTGCAAGCGAACCAAATGTTCGACGAGCTACTCTTTGCTCGGTTTTATTAAAGCTCCTTTGTAATCATTTAACTAACTAAACAAACAAACTTGAACAACATTTTTAATACTCGATCCTTAACTAAACAAGCTTGAACACTAATGTGTTCAGTTCATTTATGTTCACGAACAACATTATTTGAAGCTCGTGAACAAGCTCTACATTAAGCTCAATAAAAGCTCGATTCGTGTTCGATTTTGAACTCTTGAATAAGCTCGATAAAAATATTCATATAGCTTAATCATATTTTCATTTTAAATAGACAACTATTTTTATTATAAATTTAATTTCATTTTATTTAATACCTTTAATAGAATGATTTTGGTCAAGAACAAAAGACATTTCACATTTGTTAATGTTTGCTAGATTGTTTGTTTAAGATGTTCATGAACAAATTTAAGGTGAATCATAGATCGTTTGTTCGTGAACTAGCTCATTTGGTAGTTCATTAGATTTATTCACGAACATAGCTCGTTAATTAAGGCTTGTTTGTTTAAAGCTCGATAAGCGCCAAACGAACTAATCATGAACCAAACATGAACCAAACACGAACACCGTTAATTTAAGCGAATCAAACATAAACACAAACAATAAAGGTCGAATCAAACACAGACCGAACTTGAACAAGCTAATAATAGATGAACTCAAACATGAACACTCACATACTCAGCTCGGTTCGGTTCATTTGCAGCCCTAAAAGTAGACAAAAGATTAAGGTGTTTGATCTCTTTGGATCTATTTTCATTGTAGGAAATAGGGTCATAATATTCGAATGTTACAACTAAGTACTTTCTAATAAATATGATCAATATATATATGGGAAGAATATTACATCAAATTTAGCCTTCATGACTATCAATTTTTGCTAGAACTAGGCATTTGCTACTGATTGAAAGAGGCATGTGGTCATCACACAACTAATATAAAAGGGTTTATGATGTAAGAATATCTTTAGTTGAATACTCTTGAGGAATAAATTAGTCTTTATTAGCTTTGATATATATTTTTATGGAATGTTCTTTTGCCTTTATATAAACAAGGTATTGTAAGAAGGGGAATTATGATGAATATTATACTCGTTTAAGCTTATAAGCTTGTGCTTATCCATAAATTGAGAATTCCTTCTAACAGATCAGATTATTGTAAGAAGGGGAATTATGATGAATATTATACTCGTTTAAACTTTTAAGCTTGTGTTTATCCATGGATTGAGAATTCATTCTAACAGATCTGATTCTTCCACCGATCCACTACATCAGTTTATGATGGGGTTGAGTTTTTAGGTTGGTTCTAAAAAGATTGCGGGCTGAGATAACATTCATCGCATTTTCTTTATCTATAACTAAAATGCATCTATTTTTATTATACACAACATGCATGCAAAAGAAGTTCTTTCTACTCCATTCTTCTTTCTCATTTGTATTAATCATAAGGCTTCTCATCACATTAATTTGAGGGTCATTATTGAATTCCAATTTTTCATCAGATAGTGGGGTGTCATCATAAACATGTTCAAGATTATCATATACTAGATTCTCATTTTCTTCTACGAAAAATAAAGCTTGGCATTGATTTTATATATATCTTTTTTTGTGGAATTTTAATATATTCTTCCAACAAAAATTTTTCTAATACCAATTTTGATGCCACATAATATAATTTGGAAGAATTATTCTTTTATCTTTTAATAAATAATATCATGGTTATCTAATTTCATTTATCAGAAATAAACAACAACAATAATTTTAGAATTCAAAACATATATATGTACATCTATATTTATACCCAATAATCATATACAATACTCATAATTTATACAATCATACTACCACTATTCTATGATGAGCATAAAATAATTGCTAAAACAAAAAGGAACATAACTTGAGAAATCATGACCAGCCTCACACTCTTGATCCTCTTCCATGACCTAAAAATATTTAACCACATATAATGAGCTCATAAACCAATTAAACAACCAAATCCTCTAACTAATCTCATTAAAAATCAAAGGAGCAATATTTATGTTAACAATCAAATCATAACAATAGCACTCACAAGATCATAGGCCAGGCAATGTAATAGAGAAATTAATTAATAAATCAGTACATGTGTTAAATCACTAAAGAAATCATCATATCAATACTACAATCAATAGATAAATCATATGAAGCATCAAATCAAAATATCAAAAAAGATTATCAAAGTCATGTCAATCAAGTAGAACTATATAAAATAATTGTATCAGTGTATCACATGCTCAGAAATATCATATAAGTGTCAACTCAGTATCAATGTGCAGTACACATACTTAATATATATCACGTGATAAACATATTAACAATGGTATAACATTATTAACATAAACATCATTGATGAAAGAAATAGAAAAGCCATGTAGTGGCAGTTATTTGACAATATGCATTCTAATAATAAAATTAAAAAAATAAATGCCTTGGTTATAATAGTGTTTTGTTAATATAATTGTTAATAAATCGTTGGCTTAGTAAACAGAGGTTTCACTATTTAAACCGCCAGCTCAGTAATCATCTCTTTATAACTCAAAATTAGTATCACGTGAATTATTAGAGGATAACACCAAACTGAAATATTTAAAGAAAGCCGATTGGCTCATCATTCTATATAGGTCAATCAGTCTCTAATCAATGAGTCAACCATTCATTACTTATCTTTTACACACACATTATTATTAAAGTACTATAATAATAATCTTAATCAAATATCTAAATTCATTTCCAATACATTACAAAAAATAAAGTATAATTGAGCTTAATTTAAAAAGTATTAAATGTCCAAACGGTAGTCAACATAAAAATTTTTTGAGCAAAAATCCATTTTTTATGAAATTAATCAAATTAGTATCTATTGTATATAATAATATTCTGAAGCTTTATTGAACTAAAATATTATTTTTAGATGTTAAATAAATTTTTGAGTAGCTTAAAATCACAACTTTTTAAAATCAATAAATACTCAAACTTTCATAATCTCTATCTCTATAACATATAAAAAGTTACGCGATGAAAGTTTTACCATACAAAATTATCTTTATTTTTCGGTAATAGAAATAAAAATTTGATAAAAAAAAAATCAAAAATAAAATCCTTGTAATAAAAAATAGGATAAATGTTCTTTACAATAAAACGAGTAAATCTTCCAACAACATCGATGGATAAAAATTGCACTATGGCATTCAAATCTCAAATTTCCTTTTCTCTCTCCTCACATTATCTCTTATTTTCTCATTTTAGGTCTGTGCTAAGCCCAGGGATTAAAAGGGATTTATGGCTTATGTTAGTGGCTTAAGATATTTTGAAAATAATAATAATTTACTTATTTGATTTGATTAATTTTTGTATAAAAATTCATATAAATTCTTTTAGGGCTTAAAAAGTTATAGAAAAATATCAATAAAATAAATCATTTTATTTAGAAAATACCAGTGAAAATAGTTTGAAAAACGGACACCTAACGGTCTAAAGACCCTCACTTGTACTGATATGTATCAATTTCATAAGAATTTTTAATAGTACCCAAGAAAAAAATTCATGTAATTAAAACATTACAATATCTATGCTATGAAGAAGATGGTTTATGATTTGGACTTGTAATGATTCTAGAACAAAATTATTTGTCTGCGTAAAAATACAGATTATTACAGATCTAATGCTGCAAATCATGCATATTTATGTTTGTTAAATTGGGTTAACTCTATTCATTCTCCTCTTCTTCTCAACTTCTCAAAAGTAAAGTTAGAATAAAGGAATTGATGTACACATATATTAATTAGGGTTTAGAATGATTAAGTCAATAAGAGAACTTGAACAAAAGTTAGCAATGTTGAATATGAATAAACTCATATTATCCATAACTCAATATTCACCAAGTTTGAAGTAACCAAAAGCTTTAATTCATTAACTCGACCAATAGAAATATTATATTTTGTCCTTAGTACTCAGCTACTGAAATCATCTAAGTGACCAATGAAGTTGTCTACTTATCAAAATTATTACCAGGGACACTGAAATGATGAGTAGAATTTTTGACCAAGAGAACTTTCTAAAGATACTTGTCCTCCATTTGAAACTTAGGCTTCGTTTGGGACGGCTTTTTTATTGCTTTCTAAAATGGAGTTTTAGTAAAATTTTTTCTTTTATTTTTATACTAAAACTCCGTTTTAAAAAACAATAAAAAAGCTGTCCCAAACGAAGCCTTAATTGAAGTTCTAATTTAGTGGACAAATATTAGCAAAACTCTTTTACATGTAGCTACATAGAGTTTACTTATAAAGACTTACGCTTCATTTAGGATAATTTTCTTATTGCTTTCTAAAGTTGTTTTCTACTATAAAAATTTTTATACTAAGAAATTGCTTTACAAATAGTAAGATATTCTAAACAAAACATTAATTCTCTACTTTTGGCCTAAACTCTCATTAAAATTGCTTTAGATTCTTCAAGAGATTCTCTCATACCAATATCACTCTCTTAGCTTAATTTGACTTGCCTTCTCTTTACCCAAGGTGTCAACTTTAAGCTTAAGGTTTCATTTAGAACGGCTTTCTCATTGCTGTTTAAAATAAATTTTTAGTACAAAAAATTTTGATTCAAGAAATTTCTTAACAAAAATGTTGTTTTAGAAAGTATTAAGAAATCTGTCCCAAACAAATCCTAAATCATATAGCAGATTTTATGAACGTCAACTTCTCCTTCGCCTTTCTTGAGCACAATTCATGCCAATAATATCCATGCTCGTTTCCAACATAGAACACTAAACCCAACAATTTTAATTGTTATATTTTTTATAATCAGTTTTTTGCAAAAAAAGTCCATAAATTTGAAGACATTAAAATTATACATTTGTCCCATTCATATAAATATTTATATTTTATGCAAAACATATCATAACATTAGAACAATATGAAATCAAATTAACAGAAGCCATCACTGATCGATTAACAAAATGCAACAAAACAAAAAGCTGATTAAAAATCACACTAAGTTTGACTTTTTAGTTCTAAATCAAGCCACTTAATTAAGAGAAAAAAGCTAAGTACCATAACGTAAATTTGATATAAAAAATTAATCCACAAAATTTAACTAATTTTTAAAATTTTAATCTATTAAATTAGCTAACATTCTCCCTCGCGTGCGTCAATTAAATAAACGGATCAAGAGAAACAGTGACCGCAGGATCGCAATTTGCAAGATACGCGGAGAGAGAGAGAGAGAGAGAGTGAGGGCGGGGGTTGCGGCTTTTCGTCATGAATCGGATCAGCAAGTAAAAAAAAATCCATCGACCCGAAACCCAAAAAAAAAAGAACAACAAATCCAAGTTCCCTGTTTATAACGATTTCCCCTCTCAAAATTATACTTTTCTTGAATTATCCCATTTAATTTCTCGGTTCCTTCCGTACAAATCAACGTCTGTTTTTTTATTTTTGGGAAAAAATCGTCAGCTAATTAATATTTTTGTTTTTCGATGATTGAATTTTTCTCGACTTTATAATCGCAATAGTTTTTTTTTTAATTAGGTCTTCAATAACATGCCAATGCTAATCACAGCTCTCCGAATCTTCTCGCATCTATCATTCCTATCATTTTCCCTACCTCTGCTGCCATTTGGTCTTTTTAATGCGTTTCACAGTTCTCGATTCTTTAATTATGGTTTTCCCTTTGTTGTGTTTGAGATCGATTTTTATTCCCATTTTTGTCAATCGATGGTAAATTTTGTTGGGTTTTATTATTCCAAATTCCAATCCGTTGCCCCCGTTCTTTTGACCCTCGTGTGAGCGGAGAAAGCCTGATGGGTTCGATTGATGTTGTTGTCTGCCCTAATTTTTTAATCCTCCTTTAGATTTTTTTGATTCTTCTTAAGGAGGAACGGTGTGCCGTCGGATTGATTTCCCTTCTTCAATTACTTTAATCTTCTCGTTCCTTACCGTTCCCGTATTTAGGGTGTGGGCATCGTTGTGCGGGGAGACCTTGGTGGGGATTTTTCGTGGATTCCCCGCCCATTTATCTGGTTTCCTTGCTCTATTCACCCCTTTCCTCAATTCATCGCCGTTCCGTCATCTTGGTAAGCGCCTCCCTTGCAATTTGTAATTTTGATTTGATATTTCTTACTCTGGTAAATCTATTAGTGTTTGATTTCAAGGGGCTTAGGGTTTTTATTATACCCTACTTGTTTGACCTTCTATTTCCACCAATTTTTTGGATGCAGCTGGTTGTGATTGTTCTGAAAATGTTTCTGATTTGTTGATTTAATGTGGGCGAATTCTTGGTGGCTGTATTTGTTTACCACTGGAGTGAGCGCAATATGTCTCATTTGCAAAGTCTCGTGAAGCAGAACTGTACTCTTCTCGCAGTTTTGTGCGGCAAATTTGTAGATAAGCGGAAGGGGGAGGTGAGGCGCGAGTCTTCTTATCCGTTTCCAGAACTTGTTTCAGCTGGCCGCCTGGAGGTTCGGTTGGAGATTTATATCTTTTTCTCATGATCTTAGCACTACAAATTAATTGGGATTACATGCCTTTTATCTATTTGTTTGAGTAATGACCTTTTTTGGTATCTGAATGCAGGTTCATACTCTGACTAACCCTACATTTGATAGCTTTCGGGAGACTCAGAGAGCTTTAGAAGCAAATATAATATATTTTCAAGGGGAGCATCGTGTAGATGAGGAAAAAATTGGTTCCATTGTTTGGGAAAATGCTGATTTATCAGAACCCCAGACCCTTAGCTCACTTATTTCTTCTCCTCTGCCCACAATTGTAAGCTCTTTTTTCTTTTGTCTGTTTGGAGTGCTATGATGCTGAAAATTATGTTAGTCCAATTACGATTTTGGTATTCTTTGGGTGAAGGAGAAGATTGATTTTTGATACCGTGAATTATGTTATTTTACCTCCCTTGTATTTGTGTACTAATTCTTGAGGAAGAGGACCTTGTTTTGGTTCCTTTTCCGCTTCATTGTTCTACTCGAAGGCTTATTGAACAATGTGTTGCAGAACATAATTATCATGTGCAGCGATATCTTTTCTCAGGAGCATGATGGCGTAATATTTAGTGCTTTAATTTGTTATTTATCCAATGCTATGTATGATGTAGAAATTACACGTCTTTTGAATTAGAGCAATAATAATTATGTTAGCTT
Source organism: Dendrobium huoshanense (assembly GCA_016618105.1). NCBI lineage: Eukaryota > Viridiplantae > Streptophyta > Magnoliopsida > Asparagales > Orchidaceae > Dendrobium > Dendrobium huoshanense. The sequence goes on along the minus strand of CM028346.1, from coordinate 30,738,063 downwards.
CTAGTGATTTAAACAAGTATTAAAACAATAGAGAGATGATTAAAGCTTAGGCCAAACTACATGTAAGCATTAGAATCATGAATAATCAATCATAATCAAGATTAGAATAGCATGAAGGATTTTCAAAGGAAATTCCTGATTTAACAATAAGATTAAGCACTATGTGGATCCTACTCACTTGCACTCTTGAAATTGGTTAGATGGAGATAGGTTGCACAATCCTTTATGATACCACAAATTAACAGGAAGACTTAGAAAAGCAAGAGATTTGGAGGAGAAATTCACCTTGATCAAGATTTAGAAATGATCTGCCACTGGATGGAAGAGAGTTGTTTGTCGATAGCGGCGACGAGGGTGCAGAACATAATTATCATGTGCAGTGATATTTTTTCTCAGGAGCATGATGGCGTAATATTTAGTGCTTTAATTTATTATTTATCCAAGACTATGTGTGTCCATTACCAGCATGATAATGAACATGATCTCTAACATTAGCTGGTTTCTACGTGCTGTGTTTCTTTGGTGGATTCTTATTCTGAATTTAATCAACAAATGCGTGAACCTTGAACCGTTTAAAGTTTGCACATTATCATCCTGTTTATCATTGCTAAGGATGCACTGGTATATAATTCATGGTTTAAAATTGCGCAATATGAGGCTCGCCTTGAGGCCCGCCTTTGCGCAATTCCAGTAAAAAACGCCTCGATGCTTACGCCTTGAGTTTTTTTTATGAGGCTTGCGTCTCAACTTGGTTGAGGCCCGCCTCACCTCACTGGCATGAGGCTTACGCCTCACGCTATATATATATTAAAACTTACATAAATCTTGAAGTAAATGCCCGACATTGGACTCTATAGGAGAGAAGGAAGGGGAGAGAGCAGTTCATCATAATGATGATTCAAATGAAGAACCCCTTAGTGATGACAGTGTTGATGACTTGTGAGTTCTTATGTGATATGTCATTGCTATTTATTTTTGGAAATTTGAATTATATGTTAATGAAAAGAATACTGGGATTTGGGAAAGATAGAATTTTGAGTTGAACTATATTTCATGTTGTCTTATTATTGGGATATTTTGATTTCACTTCATAACTTATGTTTTTTTTATGTTTTATATTATTTACTCATTAGTATACACAAAATTTATCATTTTATATTTACGAAATTTTTTGATTTTGAGGCTTACGCCTCAAAACGCCTTCAGGCTTACGCCTCGCCTCACGAACAAAAAACACCTCAATACCCGATTACGCAATTTTAAACATTGATATAATTGTCTTTATTTGTTCTATTCATGCATAAAGCAAAGCATGCATTTATGGAGAATATGATTTTGATCTTTTGACTATTGAACCATTTTTCTTTTTGGTTCTTATTAATTTTAATTTTAATGCAGGTTTATTTGGAGGCTCCAAACTCTGAAAAGATGGCACAGGCACTTCATGCCAAGGTACATGCTTGACTTTTGATTAATAATATTATGCTACTTTTATGCGTAGTATGATTGTCCCATGATTTTTAATCTTCCTTCAATTATACCCAAACAATTGACACCTGCCATCATTATCAATTATGAACATCATTGACCCAAATCCTAATTTTTTAGGTTCCATTTTATGAATTCTCCTTGCACATTTATTGTCTTGAGTGCTACATGACATGCTAACTTTATTCTGAACAATTATTATGCTTGAATTTTAATGAAGTTACCTTTTTTTGTTTTTTTATTTTAAATCATTCGATATTAATTCGATCTACATTACTATGGATCTTCTTTTATGTGCCAAAAACTTCAAAATAGTACCGAGACTATTTGTATATTGCCAATTTAGTTCCAAAGTATGACATTGCTCCAATTAAATTCCTCGACATACAAAATTGATCCAAAATGAGTTAACTTATCTTAGATCCATCATTAAGTTTTTTTTTGTATGGCTCATTTTAATATCATACCTAGTCTATTAATTAGCCACTTGTTGGTTTTCCTTTCATCACCTATACATGCAGCATATTTTGTTGCTCCATTCATTGAAAATAGATTAATTACATGTTGATTATAGTAATGGAGTTGACATACAAAATGAAAATTTGGATGCTTTCGGTGTTATTCTTTATAGTGCTTGGCATTACAATGAAGGATATCATGTTTTGCATACACCTATTTTGTACACTTTCGGCACTTCACCTTCTAGAGCCTCTAAGCCTTGCGATACTGTTAGAAACTTTAGATTTATTCATATATATATATATATATATATATATATATATATATATATATATATATATATATATATATATATATATATATATATATATATATATATATATATATATATATATATATATATATATATATATATATATATATTTTTTTTTTTTTTCAATTGACTTGATTATTAGTCTGATTATCAATCCTTATAAAACACGTTAGTAGCTTCCACACATGTTTGTTATTAGTGAAACCAAGTTTATTTAACTTGATGCTCATGGGGCCCTCATTATTATCACCATCACTCTTTGGAATAGAATTTCTTGTACACCGGGGGCATTGATATAAACATAAATTCCAAATTTTCATTTTTTCAAGGATATTAGAGTGTTATTTGAGTTAACTCCATTAAGTTTAGTGGCGATTTATTAGTGTTTGCTAATACTTTGTTAGCAATTTGTTAGTAGTTTGGAAGTAATTTGTTATTTTTTCCATCTATAAATATGGGAATTATAGGTCACTTAAGATTAGTTTATGACTGAATATTATTCTTAATTTTGATATGACGACTCATCTTCATCTATTTTGGAATTTGATCCTTGAGTTAGTTTGAGACTAGAAACTATTCAAAGGAGAGTCAATTTCTTTGTTAGGTGTTAGGCTTATCAGGTCGCTCCTGCTTAACCTTTTCTAAGTCAGCTTGCAGCAAATGTTATTCAATCACATGCCTTTTTTTATACAAACAAAAACTATATCAAGGTTTATTCGTTGCATTTTATAATTTCCTTGTATTGCCTTAGCTAAAAAATCACTCATTAATTGATCTTTTTGGCATAAATGCTAATTGATTCTGTAGTAGTGGCATTATCTATTAACCTCTCACGTTACTTCATTGTATCTAAATTTGATTCCCTTATGACCTCTGTCATTTTAATCAACATATAGTATGCTTCTTTTTCCTTTAAAATTATTATCGTGACATGTGAAAATTAAAACTTGTTTAACTCTTACATTCGTATCATGTTACCGTTGCTTTTATTTCATTTTATTTCAGATTTTCTCAATTCATCAGATGGATATTTCATTTGTCTTTAAAGCATTTTCAACACAACTCATGCAAGTAGAGATCAAAGACAATTGAAAGTGGATGTGAAGCAGGTCCTAGTTGTTTTAAGTTTTCCATGCAACCTCAAACTGCCATTCCCTTCACTTAGCTACGAACTTTTAAGTTATTTTTTTTACTCTTGAATTTTCGACGTTCGGAATGGTAGTCATTATCTTAGTAGGCACTGAAATCTTGCTGTTGTGAATCTAGAATGCTTATTTTTTTTCCATAGCTGTACCGGCCATGGTAGTTGTATTGGCCATAGTTTTCTTGTTAAAAAATACTATTTTCTTATTCTTTTCCTTGAGAGTTTTGCATACAACATATAGGAAGAATACCTTTTAATCATTCTTCCAACTGTTCCATTACATGAAAATTTTCATTAAAAGAAAAAAAAAGATGACAAATGCAATTGTATTTTTTCCCCTAATTCCAGGGAGTTCCATACGTGATATATTGGAAGAATGCATTTTCATCTTATGCAGCTTCCATCTTCCGCTTAGCGTTGTTATCAGTTCTACAAAGGTATTATTATCTTTAATTGATATAATTTAGTAAGACACGTCTGTGAATCTCCATGTTGTTTTAACTTGGCTTTTGTTTTGCAGTTCATGTAGCCACACATGGGACGCCTTCCAACTTGCAAATGCTTCATTTCAACTTTATTGTGTGAGAAACAACTATGTGTTTGCTGACAATAACCAAAAAAATAATAGCAAGCTTGGGCCTCGACTTCTAGGGGAGGCTCCCAAGATTGCGGTATCTCCTCCCGAGAGGGAAGTGATTAAAGATGAAGATCTATCTGATACCTTTTCTGCTATTAAAATATATGATGAACATGTGGAAATGAGGTTTCTCGTCTGTGGAGTCCCCTGCACTTTGGTGGGTTGGTATTCATACGATTTCCTTGCTTTTGTCTTTAAAAATATGTAATGCTTACAGTTCTTTTGCCGTCTTTTATTGTATGCTTTTAGGATTCATGCTTTTTGGGTTCACTAGAGGATGGCCTCAATGCACTCCTAAATATTGAAGTAAGTTGAGTAAACTAATGTCCCTGGCTAGTTTATGATCTTTTTTTGGATGAATAATGGTTGACAAGTACTAACCACTTCCAAGCTACATGCACATAACACATCTTCAAGTTCCATTTTTTGAACAGAGCTGCCTGTAAACTTATTCAATTAACTATATTGCATTAACAATTTTACATCCAATTCGTTCTATAATTAACCCTATTTAGCTTTTTTTTTTTAACTGATACGATACCCATGGGTGAGTTAATGAAATGGTGGACAAGTGGCAAGCATTCATCCATTCATATTTTCTTCCTCCCCTCACCACCACACCATCGCCACTATAGATTTCTGAAACAATCATTTCACCAACCTCCATTGCTATTGTTTGACTCCTCAACTGCTAACGGCTCAGCCATTTCACCATAGTAACTGCCTTCCTACAATCGTCACCTCTCATTGTCAATCTCCAACAGATCATAGTCACGACCACCTCCTAGCACATACTGTTAGCCATTAGCATCTACCACCACCTCTTACCACATACTGCTAGCCATTATCATCTATCACGACAATCATCCATCATTACTAACAGTCTCCAATCATTTACACTTACCCTTATTACAGGCATTTAACCATCTTCCACATGACCCTGCCCACCATTGCTGGTGCCCACTTAAGGAGGGTGAAAAGGGGAACTTTGCATACACATTTTAAAGTGATCCATACACTTAACTTGGATCAAGATGATCAATTGGCCTCACAAATAATTCTCATTCATCAATTTTAAATTATTAATAGATGCTATCAATCTCTAGTTTTAGAAATAGGGTTATAAAGATAAACAAAATAATTTAAATTCAAATGTTATTCTACCAAAATAAAAGTCTAATCCTAAGAAAGTATTCAAAGTCAAACATAATACTATTTCAAAAGATAATTCAACAAAAAAAATCAATATAATTAACAAAAGAGTATTTTGGCTGAGAATAATGATGGCTTAAAAAGATCTTGAAAATTGACAAGATTCAACTCCTTTGTAGTTTGGTTCTACTCATTTTGATTTTCTTGTGAAAAGTTTTTTTTGGGACTAAATGAGTTGTCTTTTATTGTATCAATTTACCTGGTAACAAAAAATTCTTCTTCGGAGTTTGTTGGAGGCGGGGCAAGGTGGAGGAGGTTGCACCATCTTCTACAAGAGGAGGAGATCATGCAATATTGTGAACAACAATTGGATGATGATTCCAAGTAGTATTTCGAGGCTGGGGCATTGGGTGGCTCTAAACTTCATATGCTTGCATGAAATATGCAATTTGAACCAAGAATGCATTAGGTGATAACGGTGGTAATGATAGCACAAATTTAATATTTGTTAAGTGTAACTAAAGTAATCTATAATTGTTTGTAGTGGTAAATATCTTCTGAGGTAATAGCAAGTGAGCTGGAGTAGGTGATAATGTTGGCACAGTAACAAAATTTGCTAGAGACTTTAGCTAATGCTTAATAATAACTTAGGCTCAAACACTCGATTGGACACAATAATTGGCTTTTCCACTAATAATATATCATAATCAGCATTAGTCATATTAGTAGACCCATGTATATCTCATTATTTTCCTCAAATTCCTATTCTTTATTAGAAAAAACATGTCATTATACATATTTTAATAAGCACCATTATCGTATCATGAGGGTATGGGTGCCTTCAGGAAGCTTTTTGATTTTTTTTGTCTTGGTGTTTCATTAATGATTCTCATGATGGTATGTATTTTGGCTAGATGAAAGTAAAAGAAAGACTTTTTGAAAGTTTATATGCAATTTGGTTATCGCATGGGGCAACTTCTCACATAATATTTCAAGATGGATATAAGTATGATTGGTAAACATAAATATATATGAATAATAGGAATGAAAATTATAAGTACCATACTTCATTATAATAATTAAAATTAAAATTATTATGATAAAATTAACTTTTAATAAGGGATTAAAGAGCCGATTGTAATTTACTTACGATTGGAGGATCTGCATTGTAACTGCCTAGTTAGGATAAATTATGAAACCTGATGTAGCAGATCTGAACTTGATTTAGAAACTCTGGGATGCAATTGATGCTGAAAGGCATGGTGGAGTTTGCAATCAAACATAATATTTGCATGTAATTTGTTGTCTGATAGGCACAATGGTGGATACGGGAGTGGAGGAATAAGTCTTATAAATTGAATGGGTTATCTAGAGAAATAACAAATAGGTTGAGGATGTGAGATAAGGGTATTATGGAATTGTACGGTGTTGGAAGCGGGAGCAAATGTGCACTAGAATGCATGCAACATGTGAGCAAGCAACACATATAGCAAGACACACGGATTATATGAGGTTTACAAGAAGGAAGCGTGGGAAGAATGTCACAAATCATAAAGCATGCGAACAATTCTTATGTAGTTGTGGTAAAGAAGATGATGCATGGATGAGGTGAGTCAAAGTTGGCAATCGGTTGAGTGAACTTTCACATAAGCTTGAGTTAGGGGTTTTGGAGATTGCGGCTTGTTCATGAGGATTGGCATGATTGATCAAAATTTTCAAAGAAAGATGCCAATTTGCTTGAATATCGCTCTAATGCCAATTAATGAAAGGGAAAAAGAGAAAATTTTACATACCTAGCTTGCATAAAAGTGAACATTCAATTGACTTAACAAATAATTTTTATTCATCAATAGTCAATTATGAATACAAGCCATCAATCTTTAAAGATAATACAAACTTATTTAAATTCAAATATAATCTTGTCTAAAATTAAGACTAATCCTAAGAAAACATTCAAAACTAAAAAATAATTTAGCGTAATAAAATAAACCAAGTAAATAAGGACTTGAAAAATATGATTTGAATTGGGTTTGTGAGAAGGAAGTGTGTGAGGAAGGTTGCTAGTCATAAAGCGTTTTAGTGGTTCTTTTGTGGTATGGTAGTGGATGATGCAAGGGTGAGGTGAGGAGGGATTGGCGATAGGGTCAAGTAGACTTTCACAAAAGCTTGGGTTAGGAGTTTTGGAGATCACAACAGATTCATGAGGATTGGGATGGTTGAGGTTGTGATTGCCGTGAAATTGTTCAATTTTATTAAAGAGTGTTACAAAAATTTGATCGAATTTCATGTTGATGCCATTAACAGAGGGGAAAAGGGAAAATTTTATATGTACGACTTGAATAAAGAGAACAGTAGAACAATCAATTGACCTCGGAGATAATTTTTATTTGTCAATAGGCAATTTTGAATGCAAGCCATCAATCATTATTTATAGAAATAGAATTTAATGATAAGACAAGATTATTTAAATTCAAATATAATCTCATCTAAAATCAAATCTAATTCTAAGAAAACATTCAAATTTTAAACTAATATTTTCCAAAAGGATAATTTAGTCTAATAAAATATATCGAGTAAATGACCAAAATGGCTTGTAGACTTCTTAGGTTTGTCCATTTAATAAAAGAATCTTTTAGTTATTCAATTTGGGATATTCTAAGCATCTTCATCTATTATTGGTGTTATGTAGGTGACATTTATGAGTTGGGTGTGGTTTAGGTCGTTTGACAACTATAATGTCATTTATGTGAATTTTTTCTAATAATTATTTTGTAATTTGGTGTAGGTAATTGGGCAAATTTAGTACCATTTATGTGAATGTCTCAAATGTTATTTTTTAAGTTTGGTGAAGTGGACTATTATAGTTAATTATTTGTTTGGTGACATTTTTATAAATTTATTATTTATTTGTTAAATATTTACTAAATGTGCCAACTTCCAATAGACTCCAGAGCTTGACTTGAGTTCAACTTGAAAAATTATATTGAGCTTTACCCAAATTGTTCCTCGTTATTATGTTGGTCAGTTGATTAGAGACCTTAGAAAATATTAGTTTTTATTTTTGAATGACCGAGTTGAAATCTTAATTCGTTGTTAAGAGTTATTTTTGTTGTTGGAAACCTACAATATTGCAAAAAATTCTCACTCCCATAGTTTCAATTATGCATCGACTTAAATGCAAATGAGAATACCACATTGTGTTGGGCGCTATCTACGGTACGTCTGTTGGTCACCACTACAGTGCCAGAATAGCGTTTTGATGTTCACCCTTTGAGAATGTCAAGGATGATAACCTCTCCACACCTATCTCAGCCTCCTCTCATAATCACACTGCTTTTTCTACTTTTGACTATAATGATATTACTAGATGTATTTTACCGGTGTCAAAGAAGTGTATAGATCTGAGCTATCACTCAGCCTTCCTTCAAGCCTCTCCCTCTTCGCTTTCTTTGTCACACTCTCAGATTCTATACATTCACTGTATGGCTAAACTATCCGACTGTGGCATTGATATTTTTATGTTAAGCTCATTGAGCCTTTCTTCTTTGTAACTCTCCCCGCAGTTGTCTATTTCTCTATCTCTTTATGTCTATATTTAAGATGTGGTGGTGCCTTTAATTCGTAAATGTATTCTTTAGCACAAACTCTGTATTCTACCTAAAGTATTCTTCATTCTTACACAAACAAATATGTGTATGCGATTGTTCATCTATCCTCTTTCTTCCAATCTTTGGACATAATAAGACCTATTTAATGTTTGGTTTTGTAATATTGTATACAGGCCACAAAGGTTTTGGTTGAGTTGTATTCTATTTTGAGATTTAACTCATTTGGTTTACATTTGCAGTTATCAGGTCCGCTAGATCTAAACTTGGAACCAATCTTTTGATTTCATTTAGTACCTTTAATATTTGTGAAACCTGGGATTTTCATTTGAATGCTATATGAACAGAGGCCTCAAGTGAAATTGAATTGAGGCAAGACAAATTTTATCGTTATTAGGTTTCTTGTGATCATGGATCCACATGCCATTAATCACTTCTCGTTGTTAGCCATAGAAAGTGATGCTAGAAACTTTAGGCGCTCCAGCTTAGTTGACCAATTTTCAATTTTCTTACTTTATTAATGTGGTGAGACTTGCAATGGTGGTGAGACCTGCAATGTTTTATGGTACTGAATGTTGGCCATTAAGAGAGAAGCATAATACTAAGTTAAGTGTTGCAGAGATGAGGATGCTTAGGTGGATGAGTGGCTTTACCCTTAGAGATAGGATACAATATGGTGCCGAATGTTGGCCATTAAAAGAGAAGCATAATACTAAGTTAAGTGTTGCAGAGATGAGGATGCTTAGGTGGATGAGTGGCTTTACCCTTAGAGATAGGATACGAAATGAGCATATACATGAAAAGGTTGGAGTAGTTCCAGACTTACAGTGGAAGATAAGATTAGAGAGAGTCGCCTTAGATGGTTTGGTCATATTTAACGGAGGCCTTTTGATGACCCGGTTAGGAAAGTTGAGGTATTAGATTTGACTTATGTTAAAAAAGGTAGAGGTGGACCTAAAAAGACTTGGTTAGAAAATATTAGAAATGATCTTTCTTTATTAGATTTAAATGAGAATTTGACTTTTAACAGGGTACAATGGCGAAAAAGGATTCATTTAGCCAATCCCACGTAGTGGGACAAAGGCTTGATGTTGTTGTTGTGGTTGTTACTTTATTAATTGGAAAGAAAATCTTGTAGTATAATGAGAACCTAAAATATTCTAATGATAGCATGGATTTTTTTTGAGGGGTGGTTTGAGCAAATTTAAGCGCAAACTTATGCACACAATCATACATGCTAGGTCTCTACCCTTAGACCTTGTGGTTGGAGCCAGATTACCCAATCACTAGGCCAAGGTGAGCTGCTTACATGATTAAATTTTGAATCTTAATATTTTCTTATTTATTTTGTATGCAATATTTTTATTGTAAACCTATATTTTTATGGCTATGATGTTGATGTTCATTCGTTATTGCTTACAGATTCGTGGAAGTAAACTTCATAATCGAGTCAGGTACATCTTAGGCAATCTTGTAACTTTCGTTGCACTATATCAATAATAATTACTGCTTAACTTTTTTTATTTTATCCATAAAACCTTGCCAATGCATTATGCCTATGCAAGGCGATTGCCATAACTCATGCATTATAGATTTTCTTCAAGGTTATTGTTACACTTTAGTTAGTAATTTGATGCTTTTTTGTAATTAATTTGAGAAGGATCTTCTACGTACGACCATCATCTCATATAATGAGTTCATGCTTCTTTAATATGAGGTGATTATAATATTTTTGGCCTTGCTATAGGTGCATCAAAAAGACAAAACCTTCCTACCTCTTTATTTGAGTTAAATTTGAATGTACCAATTCCTTATTATATTTTCAGACTTATCTTTAGTTGAGATAAACGTGTCTGTTCTCTACGGGCCTATTGTTATGAATCTTAGGTATTTGCTGAAATATTTTGGTCATAGACCAAATAAGATACCTCTTGGTTGATACAATCAATTTTGTTCTTGTTGTGTAACTTGTTACTGATGTCCTTACCAATCCTTTCTTGCTTTTCATCAGCAGGCGACATCGTAGCCCAACCTGTGCCACTTTAAAAAAAAAATTGGGCCATAGACCGAATAACATGTTTTCCACCAATTTTTTACTGACTTGGATTAATTTTTATCACTTTTCCCTGTTATTTTTTTCTTTTATTTTGGGTGTTAAATTTGAACCGGTTTTATTTGTCTTCAGTGCTACGCCACCACCTCTCCAAGCAGGAACATTTGCACGTGGGGTTGTGACAATGCGTTGTGATCTTACCACTTGCAGTTCTGCTCACTTATCGCTTCTGGTATCTGGCAGCCCACAGACGTGTTTTGATGATCAGGTACAGGCTCAGTCTGGTTCACCTAACCTTGATTTGAACTTCACCACTTTTAACTTGGTTAAGGCAAAATACAGCTCCTGGAAAGTCACATTAAGAAAGTTCTTATTGAAAATAGTCAGTTAGTTCATGCTTCGCCAACTTGTGATGAAAGCAAGTCATCATTGCCGGACTCTCTGAGTTTTGGTTCCATAGCATGTGGGGCATCTGTATTTGAAGTACGTATGAAGGTTCCAGCTTGGGCTGCCCAGGTATGTTTCTTACGTTCTCCTTCTATGCACATTTCCTGGACTATTTCCTCCAATGAAGATAAATTTCATGGGCTTTATGAAAAGTATATTCTTATTAATTATCCATAAATGCAATTTTATTTTGGGAAAATTAAGGGCAAAGCCCAATTTCCATGATAATAAAAAACTAGTTATATGTGTAGAAGAGGGAAAAACAAAAGAAAATACAAAATTGTGGGTGAAGCCACTAAAAGCAGCAAGAGGAAGAGTCACCAAAGAGGTGCAAAAGTACACATGTCAAAATGTAAAGATAAAGATGTAAAAGATGGCCCGAGCAGGGCAGAAAAGATAAAAATCCGCCAAAAAGAAACGGGCTCAGTAAGTATTGAATTGCAACCAAGAAGCCAACCAAATCTCGGTTGCAAGAATTATGCAATTTTATTTTGATTACACCATATGCATATAGTCGGTTTTCAGGTATAGACTATGTTGCACCGACACGGATACGACACGATACGGATGCGGGACACATCAATTTTTAAAAATATAAGATACGGATACGACACAGACATGACATTATAATTTATAAATCATACATAAAATTAAGAAAGCAATCAAAGCATAATATTTGAAATGACAAAAAAAATGAAAGTAACATCATTTGTAGCTTATAATATCAAAATAGAAGTATTAAATGTCTATTACAACAACCAAAGCATAAACATAAATTATCTAGCACATGAAGTTTCAACTATTCAATTGAAGGAATGATATGATTAGCTTCTTCAGTGGTTTGTCTTTGAACTTCCATATTATCTTTAATAAATATCATAGTTTCTAATTCAGGCTAATCAAGTGAAAATCAAGTGAAAGATTAGCAATTTCTAATATTCTCATATCATCAAGAAACTCAAATCCATCTCGGAAATGAGAGAACCTTGCTCGCAGGTTCGGAAGTAAATACGACAAGTCTTTTTTTCGGAATTTTTTTTTTGAATGGACACGAGCATCGGATATGCGTGTCCTTTTGAAATTAATTAGTATTTTAATTGGATACGACAAAGCCGTATCCGACACGTACCAGTGCCGTATCGGAGGCGTATCCGTGTCTCGGTGTATCGGATACAACACGCCTTCATAAATAGGTGTATAGGTGCAACATAGGGTATAGATGCCTGAACAAATTGATATAACGTTGTTCTATTTTGGTTTTTTAGTACATTCCTTCCTCTTTTGATGCTTTCTTCTACCTTTCTCTCTTTTACCTGTTCCCACAACAATGGAAACCGAGTCACCATGCTTGTAATATTTGGTTCATACTTTGGAACCCAAATTGAATACATTAATTAAGGACAGTTAGGATTGAGATGATTAGTACGTATTTTTCTTGTTTAATATACATCAGCCATTTTTTATATAATCTTTATTTGCATTGTTAGGTTCTGAAGCATCTCGCACCTGAAATTTCCTACCGCAGCCTTGTTGCTATTGGAATCGCCAGTGTTCAGGGCACTCCGGTGGCTTCCTTTGAGAAAGAAGATGCAGATCGTCTCCTTTTCTTCTGCAAAAGACAAGCCGCAGAGTTCTCTAGCGAAGATGTTCTCATTAATCATATGCCAAGATGGTGTTCCTCTCTTTTCTGTGATAGGTCTAGGCCTAATCCAGAATTAAAACCCATCGTTCCTTTCAACCTAGCCATCGAAAATGGAACTATCTATTCAAAAATAGATAGGAATCATAGTAACAAAAGATCAATGAATGGGAACCATATGTCTGTTTTGCATTCCAGGAAGAAGTTGAAGGTTGCTGCAATGAGGCCTATTCCTCACATGAGACAGCATAAAATGCTTCCATTCCCCAAAATATCCTTGTCTGCTGCATATGAAGGAAGTCAGGCAAAGTCTAACCCGGGGGTGTCCCTGTCACAAAAAGCAATTCTGCGGCTCCCTTGAGTCACAGAAAATCAGTTCCAAGCTCTTTTCAAACTCAGCAAGTACTTACTGTAAGTCCGGTCCCTATGATGAAGCATGGATGTAACAGGGCTCCTATTCAAGTTTGCTCTGAAGTAAGCTACTACATGTTTTATTTATTTTTTTATTAGGAAAACATATGTGCAGGGGCTCTATCCACTTGTTTAGTTGGTGATTTTCCCCATTTAATTTTTTTTTTTTCGTTATTGTTCTGTCTTCCTTAGGAAGAGTTCTTGAAGGATGTGATGGAGTTCTTAGTTCTTCGGGGACACAACAGACTCGTTCCTCAAGGGGGTTTGCCAGAGTTTCCTGACGCCATACTTAATGCAAAGCGGCTTGACCTCTACAATTTGTATCGAGAGGTTAGTCAACTAAACTTTTTCTTTCATGTTAATAATTGAGATGTAATCTTTTTTTTTTATTTAGTAGATTTTTTCCAAGATTGACGAATTTATTCACTGGGATTTTGAAATAACGTGTGATAATTGGTCCAGGTGGTGTCAAGAGGAGGGTTTTATGTTGGGATGGCATAAATTGGAAGGGTCAGGTCTTTTCTAAGATGCGAAACCATACACTAACCAACAGAATGACGGTATTTTTTTTTTAACTTCAATATTTCCATAATTCCTTGAATACCTTGAATTTACTTATGGAGCTTGTATTTATGCAAATTCAGTAACATGTTGGGCTTGATATTATGGGTCAGACTGCACAATCATTTCAAAATTATTTTGGCAGCAAGAAAGTATTCTTGGGTTTTATACAAGGTCAGTTGTGTGAACTAGATAGATGCCTACAGCACGGGCTTGTGACAAGATTGGGATAGAGATTAGAATAAGAGAATGATATAGAGAGACTCAATGGCTATTTTTATCACTATTTATCTTTCTATTTTTATAGCTGCACAAACACCCACTGAATATTCTTTCTTCGCATGTCTAAAATTATATGGAGTGTAATAGTAGTAATAGATCTAATGGGACATTGTGACTTTGGGCGAGAAAGTCATTAATAAGATTACACATTTAGATAATTGTATACTTGTTAGAAGTGGATGGTGAAATAGATGGGGATATATCAATAGATTCAAATGGATGTTAAAGGGGAAATTCACGAGTTTTTTATGTGATAGAAA